>CM057225.1:72251386-72851386 GCA_029891385.1 Erythroxylum novogranatense
TAGATCTGGAACACTAACCATTTTAGTTTTGTTATTAAATGTGAACAGAAAGAAGTATTCTTAATTAATGATAAAAATATCCAACCCCAACTTGGACCATTTAAACTCATTCCAAGCTTTTATTTGGGATAAGAAGGGCCTCTTATCAATAAAGTATCTAAATAGAGTGTTAAATCACCTTTTACTTGATGATTGAGGCACTTCAAATGGTAGGAAACCACCAAGTTATCTTCTTCATTGAGTAGGGAAAACTTCAATTTTGATTGAGGTAAAGCATCCTCTATAACCTAACATTAGGTTTTCCTTAAATACATAATCTTAATGAGAGGAAAGTGGTTGAGTAATATTCAAGAGCTTTGGTTTAAGGGGGAAAGCGGGATATGTAAAGAGGAAGGTGTTGAGTTTAAAGGTTGAGAAGTAAGGAACTAAGGAATAGAGGGATTAAACATATTTGTAAGAGAGCAGGATGTAAAGATGCTTGAGTTAAAGAGTTCAAATTGGAAAGGGAAAAAGGAATGGGGTTAGTGTGAGAAAAAGATTTTATAGAGGTAAAGTCTAATGGTTTAATGAAAGTACAGATAGGGGAGAAAGGATAGGGTAGTTGAAGAAGTAGCCATTTACAAGAGTGTAAAGATTCCAGGCAAGAGTGCTTTTGCCTAACTAAGTGACTAGAATTGGTAACTAAAATTTAAAAGAAATAGGTCAAAAGTTCAAAGAAGTGAAAAAAAAGGAAATGGGAAGGAAGAGGGAAGAGAGAATTTAAATCATTTTCACTTTGTATACACCAAAATATCTTTTAAGATTATATCACTATTTATATTTTTTTTAAAAATTGAATAAAGATTATTATTAAGTATAGCAGAGCTATCTCAACATTACAATGAAGCCACAAAATATAACATATTATAAAAACTATGAAATTTAACAACAGGAGTTACAAATTCCATTTAGTTTTCATTCCCGTGGATAGTGCATGTTGATCAAATTTACCTATCATAATGGCTATAATATGATTGATGATGTCTTCAGCTAAATGATGCTTGCTTACTTCCTCACCCTTATAGATCCAATTGTTTCTTTCTTTCCATAGGGAGTAAATAGTTGTTGTAAAGGATGTTTTCTACATATCTCCATCCTACACCTTTTGGTTAGCAGCACGAGTGATCCAATTAATCTTAAGAAGCATAGTGATTAGCTAAAAAAATGTAAAATTCTACTCCATATAGCTTTTGATTATCTAAATTGAAAGGATAAATGTTCTTTGTAAAATTCTTTGCATAACACACAAATAGCATCATAAGAGCCAAACCGTCTGTTTTTAGTATAGATCCTATTCTTAATAACTAACCAGAAAAATATTGAGGTCTTTAGATTCAGTGAGTGCTTCCATAAAAGGCTGAAGTAAGGTATATTCTCTCCTTCAGTCTACAATGCCTTATAGCGTCATTTACTGGTAAAAACTCTAGAAGAATCAGCTGGAAACTGAGTTTTGCCTATGCCTATGAGTGATCTATGGTAGATATTCCACTAGCATGTTGAACCCTCTGAAGTTGCCTACCCATAGTTTATGGTTTATCAATGAGGAAGCTTTGGTGTTGAGTAGAAGTCAATTTGTAAGTTGGGATAATTCACTCCTTTGGATAAGTGAACTATGTTTATTCCAATTATTAAACCACACCTAGATGTCCTCTCCATTCCTTAGATTGGTTTGAAAAAGAATTTTCCCCAAATGGAGCAAATTAATAAGGATACTTTGCTATCCAATCTCGATTAACCAAAGATTGATCAAGATTTTTCTTTATCAACATATGTTTTTGTTGCTCGTTAGACCAGGAGAATAGCCTCCCTTCAAATCTTAGATAAGTAAAATCACTATTTATACTTGTAATTGAATATCATGAATTTTTCTGACAACATTTGTTGTTGCCTATAAAAAACATTGAATATCCTTAATATATGATTCATAACTAGATTATTATCTTTAAGTAAGCCATGAAATCTCTCATATATGTATTATTGAATAAATAAATCAATTCAATATAAGCCTCGGTCAAGTGTGTATTTTAATTAATACAAACTTGCATCTATTTTAAATTGAGTACTAACATCTTGTATAAAATTTATATAAGTTACTCTCATAATAATTAAGAAAAGCAACTATCCTGTCACCATCCATATATCAAATCACACTATTTATAATGTAAGCTTTCCTGTAAAATAACAACAATAATACATATATCTTCTCCCATCACATTTATCGGATACTAAGTTTGTTAGTTATTATTAGGATACCTCTACTTGAAATGAAAACATACTTTGGACTCAAATATTTTCACAATAAAATTCACCATTATATAAATATTTACAAATCTCTTATTCAAGTTGGCATGCCAATATTACTATTTGGTAACCATATATGTATATTTATTGATTTTTGCCCTTAATTTCTTCCGAAAATCTTTATTCTAAAAGTAATAGTTAAGAAATTCATAGATATATTTACATGTCTTCAAGTTTTTTGGAGCGTCATAAATTAAACATATCGTTAGAAGTGTTTTCCAAATATCATAGGTAAACCTGCAACTAAAGAATGGGTGATCTATATTTTGTTTAGCATTTCTACATAGTGAACACCAATTGGTGAGGTTAAAAAATTTAGTAAGTTTATCAATAGTTGGCGATTTATTCTTTATGGCAAGACATAAGTGATGGAAACTCGTGGAAGAAGGTGGCTTGACCACATCACTTTCGTCTAAAGTATTAGTGCTAGATCACATAATAGTAGCTTTTTGCATGAATGATTGGTAAACCTACCATTAGAAGTGTGTTTCCAAATGAATTTATCTTCGTCTGTACTAATTGCAGTCTAAATAATCTCATTTTTCAAGAAGCTGGCAATAGGGATTTGTTTAAATGTGTTTAAAGTTCTCCTTGTTCAAAAGTGCAGATGCCACTAATGCTTCTAGTTGGATAATTACTCTAAGAAGTGACACTTTAAGTACATTGTCCAAAGGACCCACAGATAAACAATTGCTATGCCAGAAACTAATGGATTCTCCATTTCTTATTAATGCAATGACATCAAGTTTGAACCTATCTCTTATCTTGAGTATTGCTTTCAAAGTAGAAGAGGGATAATGCTTCACATCTATGCCCTATATGCTCCTGTTTTTCATGAAGTAGTTGTGTATCCACTTACACCAAAGGATTGCTTATCAGACATAAGTCTCCATAGCCTTTTGGTGAGCATGACAGTACTTACGACTTTGAGAGAGAAAATACCAAGGAGGATATTAAGCTATAATTGACTGACTTAGTAACCATCACTATTCAATAAATAGGTCAGAGAACCCATTTATAACTGTCCCTTGTTTAATTTCAAGTATTCTATTTTGCATATGTCCAACTATATATACAATAGCTCAATTGAATGTCAAATTGATGGACTTTCATGTAGCAAGCTTCTAAAGGAAAAGGGAAGGGTACATGATATACTTGATACTTATTGTTCTTACTTTGGTCTTTGCAACATTGTTAAATATCGATCTTAAAATTCTTTAAAATTTTAATTTACTTTTAATAAAACTAGAATTAACAAAAGAGATTTTCAATTTTATAAAGATTAAAATAAAAATATCACACCATTCATAAAAACATAATGTAAGTTCAAATATTCTCTATATACAAATAAAAATTCAGCTATGTAAGTTCAAATATAAATTAGATACTAAGCTCAAATTACAATTTTGAGGGTTTTTTCTTAAATACTTAGTGAGAAGTAACTTTTGTTTATGTTTCCTTGGCAATGAGGAAATTTGATTAGAGTTGTAAATTAGATATTATGGTTTGAATTGCAAAGAATATTAAAATTTTATTGTTAAGAATTTTTCAAAAACATAATCAAACATTAAACATAAAAAGGACAATTTATGTAAGTACCCTTATATCCTCTCTTCATACCTTGAAGGAGTTTGGATATTACCAAATTGATCATTTCTACGAGTCCTAGTCATTTGGCTTAATGGCTCCCAATTATTTTTAGTCTTCAAGTGAAACAAACTCCTTTTATGTGTCTTGGGCTTCTAATTGCCACTAAAAGATTACAATACAGATAATGCTATTTGGTTAGCGTCTGCAATGTGCGAGACGAGGATAAGACAGATGTGATGTGACAGTAGGGTGACAAGAATTGAAGACAGTGAGATGTTTGGTTGCGGTGGACAGGACAGAGAAAATTATCTTCGTCCTGCGGATAGAAATGTGTTTGGTTGTAGTGGACAGAACAAAAAATAGTGTTTAATGTCAAAAATGCCCCTGCAGTATAATGTGTTGGAAAGATGTATTTCAATGGTTATTTCATAACTGTGTCAATAGTTATATGAAGCGTATTTGCAACCCTACTAACATTTTTTTTTGGCCAAAATTAAAACCATTTTATTAATAGCGAGAAATGGGATCGGCATCCTATTGCTCGATTATTATATGGCGCGTGGAGGAAAGAAACCGCAAGAAAACCTCCATGATTCAGGCCAAGTACAAGTATTAAATAAGTAGAAAAAATCATGTAAGACGGATGTAGGAGTGGCATATCGTTCTAAGACCAAAGTTCCACGACAATCAATGGCAAGTCCGTCTCGTATGAAAATGAGTGAAACCCCGGATGAGCCAATCTGGACAAATAATCGACAATGATTTTACCTCGCGATAAACATGTGAGATCGAAGAAGAAGCAGTCATCATATCCTTGATAATTTCAAAGTCAGTGTAAAATTTCCATGGCCAGCCTCCATTCCTATTTAATAAAGCCGCTATAACCTAGTTATCTATTTGAATTTGTGTTCCAGTGAAACCACAAGCATTGCAAAATCTCAAACCGTTAATAATAGCCTCCAATTCCATCTTCATGCTGCTCGATATTCCCGCATAAGAAGCCTCAGCGTAGAAGAGGAATCCTGTCGAAAATCTTACAATAAAACCCCAACCTGACTATCCTGGGTTGCCAAGCGATGAACCGTTTGTATTCAAAACCATAACATCAGAGTCAGGGCTCTCCAACTAACCGTGTGAATCTGTTGCTTCCTCGGTTGCCGTATCGGACAGTTGAATTTGCGTTCAACAAAAAGACGATCATGGAAATTTCTCGGCATCGGACGGTGAGCCAACAAAATCCCGATTAGGTGTCGATGCACATCATTGATAATAATCAGCTTGTCAAGTCTTATGTTGTTGAAAAAAAAATTATTCCTGGATTTCCAAATCTCCCACAGGACAATTGAAGGTAATATTGAGATGAGCATCTGACGAAGAGACGTAAAGCTTCCCAAGCGGAACCAATATATAAACATCGGCCACAAACCATGGAAACGTGGGATAATTATTTCCAGCAAAGAAGCAAAATAATCCCAAATTTCCAACACCACAGGACAATAATAGAAGGAGTGGTCACAATTCTCAGAACTTGACCGACAAAAGCAACAGATGGTAGGATTCAAGGCAAAACCAATAACAACCAAGAAATCAGGAAGAGGCAGAAGTGAATTCCAAAATTTCCAAACAAATATTGAGATTTTCGTAGGTAACAAATTGGACCAAAGAAATTTTGTGACAGAAGAAATGGGGGCATGAAACCGAACAAAATCATATATGGTTGCCAGTGAAAACAAACCTGTAGACGTAAGCTTCCAAAACACACGATCTGGAGAATCTGTCAAAACCGAAGGTAAAGCATTCAACGCCTGAAATTGGGCATCGGTCAGATGATTTGTAATGAGAGGTAAATAGTAATCTTTATTTCGGATGAAATCAAGAACCGTTAATGAAGGAAGAGGAATTGGTGCTCATCATCCATATGCCGAAAAGGCCCCAAGCCGCACCAGCTTATCATCCCAAAGTTCGAGGAGCCATTAGGATGCAAAGATGCACTTGATTTCCGACAAGCCTATCAACAGACATAAGCCTTCGCCAGCTAGTTTTCAGCTTGCAGGAGGTAGACAAAGAGGAGATAAATCGGGCCCAATTACCAACTCCATTTTTAAACTGCCACCACAATTTGATCGTGTAAGCTTTAACCACATCTTCTAATTTTCGGAAGCCTAAGCTGTTTTCAGTCACCGGCATTGATATTCTCTCCCAAGATCGCCAATGTCGTTTGGAGATGTCAGTGGTGCTGCCCCAAAAAAATCGTTGAAAAAGCCGTTCTATTTGGCCCAACACAGATTTAGGAGGGACGATTGTCGACATGATATGCAACGGCAAAGATGAGAGAACATGTTTTATCAAGATGAGACGACCTCCAGGCGAGAGTAATTTGTGTTTCCAGTTGCCGATTTTTGCCTCCTCGCGCTCTACCATGAATCTAAAATTTGTTGCTTTTTCGTCCCGAAAAAGAGGAGATCCAAGATATAGTATAGGCAAACAACTGACACCATTTGTAGAATAGTTCGAGAGAGTTCCACCTTGAGAGGTTAATCCTTGATTGAATAGAACAACTTTAGATCTATTAACCTTCCGCCAGCGATTCAAGCTCGTAATCCTCTATCAATAGCATAAATTGCTCCATTGAGCGTTTATGCATACGAAGGAAGAATATCATATCATCAGCATATGCTAAGTGATTTACTGCAAGAGCGCCTCTTGGAAGGCCATATGGTTGAATTCTGCCAGCTTGGACAAAAGCATTCAAACCCTTGGATAAAGCTTCAGAGACAAGAATGAATAAATATGGAGAGAGCGGATCTCCCTGCTTCACACCCCGAGACGCCTGGAAAAACCCAACAGGGCTTCCATTTAGCAGAATTGAAAACCAACTTGCACGCAAACTGCCCATAATCAAATGTATGAAAGCTTCACAAAAACCAAATCGACGTAGAATTCTGTCCAAAAAAGCCCAAGACACTCGATTAAAAGCCTTCATCATATCCAATTTGAGAATCACGTTACCACCCCTCGCCGGGTAGTCTAAGAAGCATGTTAGGTCCTGGGCCAACAAAGATATTGTCGACAATATCTCGCCCCGCCAGAAACCCGATCGCACTCGTAGAGATCAACTTTGCCAAAATTGGTTTGAGTCGTTCGTCATGAGTTTGGTGAAGATCTTGCCAATAAAATTGCATAAACTAATTGGTAGGAAGTCCGCAAAAGAGGTTACATGTTGCTTTTTGGAAGAGGTATAATGAGTACACTGCGATGGCTCTCGGGCGGAATTACGGACATAAACTCAACACAAGAATTGAAGAGATCATCCTTGATAATAGACCAACAATTGTGATAGAAGGAACCACAAAATCCATCAATGCCAGGTGCACTATGAGAGGAGAGACTCATTACCGCGTCGTTTACTTCATCATAAGTTGGCACCCTCATCAAAGATGCATTATCCGCCTCATCAACCAGTGAAGGGATGAAATCGAGCAGACGAGCTGTCGAAGTTTCGTCCATGTCCGAGTCTTGACATAGCAATGATTGGAAGAAATTGATGGCCTCAGTTGAAATTTCAGAAGGAGAATCGAGCCACCTGCCATCACCTGCCCTTATGGAATGGATCCCTAGAGACGATCTTTTTTCACGTAAGGAAGCATGAAAAAAATTACTATTTGCATCACCCTCTTTGCACCAACGGATTCGCGATTTTTGGAGTAGAAAATCATCACGTTCCTGTTCTCTCATAATCAAATTCGCCTTTGCTTTGTTTAGTTCAGCTAGGGTATCTGGGGAAGGCAATTGTTCATAAGTTGTTTCATAGTGTAGAACCAAGTGTTCGGAATCTTGTAAGTTCTGAAAAACATCTCCAAATTGTAACTTATTCCAAATTTTCAGTGCCTCTTTCAATCGTCTGAGTTTTAAAGAGAATCTCAACATTCCAAAACCGTCAACTGGAGCTCCCCAATGCTCCCAAACTACATCATAAAAACTGGAGCGACGAAGCCACATCCTCTGGAAGCGAAAGATTCGAGGTTTGGAGTCAATAGCCATATCAAATCGATGTAGAATAGGAAAGTGATCAGATTGAATTCAACTTAAGTTATGAACGGTGGCCACTGGAAAGCGGTCAAGCCATGCAGGGGAGAAGAGACAACGGTCCAATTTCTTCAGCACTGGTCCGTTAGATCGGATTCCAAACCATGTAAACTCACAACCTTGAGTAGGATGCTCTTCTAGTCCACATTCAACTATAAATTCATTAAAATCATCAATCGAAGATAATTCAGGAGTATCTTGTCCCTGATATTCCTCCATAGAGCGAATAAAATTAAAATCACCTGTAATTGTCCAAGGAGTCTCAGAATGCAGATGCTGAAAAGCAAGCAGATTGGCCCATAATGCCTGTCTTTCTCGACGAGTTGACTTAGCATAAACAATAGAAACAATGAAAGGAGCAGGATGTGTATTATGTTTAACCTGTAAGTGTAGAACTTGTTCATCGCCACCCAGGTTATCCACCGTATAGTCAGCTGAAAATAAAGCCCAGATTTTATTCGTGAGTGAGACAAAAGTGGATGGGAAGTGCAGGTCTCTCGATATTGCAGACAGAACTGATGAATTTCCCATTGGTTCTAATAAGAAAACAGCCGTCACTTTATACAAGGCAACCAGATTTTTTAAACGTCGACGTGTTGGCTTGTTGGCCACGCCCCGAATGTTCCATGTTAGGTTACTGATCATTGGGGAAATGTTGAATCGTTACCAGTAGGATCTCGCCTGGACCGACGAAGAGATGCCTCATTCACGATAGGAATTTTGTTTTTGGAGGCCAAAGGCCGACCGCGTCGACGAGTATGCTGTATATCATCATTATGGGGCAGGACAAGTAAAAGCTGATCGGAGACCAGGCCTAGTGTCGAGTCATTACGATAGGCAGGCAGAGGAACATTATCAAAAACATCAGAATGTGAGATAGGCAAAGCAGCATGTTGAGATTGCAGAGTCAAATCTGCAGGTAGATGATCATGTTATTTCCTCATTAATAGGCACTTGAGGAGCCATATAGGCGTAGAGGGTAATAAAGCCCCGAGAATCAGTGGTAGCGGGAGCGAAGGTATGGGTTTCTCGAGAGATTGCAAATTAGGTAAAATAGTCGATGAAGGGTGCAAATCGGGCACGCTAGGCGAAATGTGAATTGAGGGTTGGGCAGCAACCCGATCGATTGAGACATTATTGGCGATGAGGTGGGCGATTAGGCCATTATCGTCATCTGGAAGATGAGAGAGAATGTTAAACCTTGATGATAGTTGGGGAGCAGCAGAGGGCGAGTCCTTCGAAAGGGGGAAATCCAAATCAATAGTCTGTAGTGGATCAGGAACCAGCAAACGAGATGTAATCGGAACATCAACTGCCGTGTGCACTGGGGGTAAGGAAATCGGAGCAGAGGAGGAGGTATTGGGAACAGGGGCGTTCTGCTCTGCGGGCGGTAATCCATATGAGGTTGGTAGAGTCTCTTTTGGTTTCCAAATTTTCAGTGCGGGGAGAACACCGGGAGTGAGAGGCAGCGATTTTGGTGGAGGATCGACGGTTGTGCCTGGTTGCAACTGATGACAATGGTCCTTGTCATGGCCGACTTTGTGACAATGAAGACAGAAAGCTGGGAGATCTTCATAGACAACCGATTGGAAGAAAGGTTTGGATTCCGTACCCAATCGAAGACGTGTAGGCAAATCCTTCAGGAGATCAATTCCTAAACAGACCCGAGCCACCGACGGTCGCGAGAGATTCAAAGTAGGAGCGTCAATTTTCAACAATGTCCCAATCGGTTCAGTCATTAGCTTCAAGTATTGGTCGTGAAAGCCATAGACAGGGAGACCTTCAAAAGAAACCCAGATAGGGACGATTGACGATTCCTGTTTGGGATGGAAATCAGGGGACCATTTGAACACACACATGATGTGGGAATCAAAAGTCCAGATTATGCGCAGCCAACATCTATGAAAATCTTCTTTAAGGTCAAAATTAATTAGGACGTGTCAGAAATCGATCAATCCTATGGAAAAAGCACCAAGAAACCCAATCCGATCGAAAGCTGATCGTAGAAAATCCAATTTAGGGTTCCCTTTTGTGAATTTGCCCACGAGTGAAAGTCTGAATGGTGCCGATAATTGGTCTTGCTCTTCTGGTGTCACGAAGAATGTAGGTTCCCCTTTCAGCAGCTTCGATTTGGAAACCAGATCTACATCAGCAAGTGGACGAAGAATGGAGCGGGGAGTTTTGAGCGAGATAGCGCTGAAGAAGGAACAGCCACCTCCCGTGGCGGCGACAGGGGCGGCACCGAGCATGTGGCTGGAGATAGCTGAAAGAGAGCTAAGTCGAGCCTCGTGGTCGGAGATAGGTCGGAGATGACGTTTCTTCTTACTGGGAATTGGAATTCATTTAATAATAACATAAGTGCAACCCTACTAACATTAATTTTCTTATTAATTATATTTTTTATAAAATAATTATTGATACAATTAATATTAATTTTGTAATTGTTGTTAGTATAATTCATTGGTTATTTTATAAGTGTAAAAATATTTATTTGAAGTTTATTTGCAACTCTAATAATAATTATTATGTTATTATTATAATTTACGTAATCACAAAATAATCAAATTAATATTAATATTAATATTAAGTAAAATTATGTCATCATCATTATCATTGGTATGGTAATAATTTAATGATTATTATGAGTATTATTATTATTAATTTTTGTTATTATCATTATTATTATATTATTATTATTATTTAAGGAAAATAATATAATAAAACATCTAAGCATTCATATAATTGATTACATAATAGGTTCAAGTAAGTCAGACAATAAAGAAATCCTAATACATAGTATTTTAATTAAACATCTAAGCATTCATAAACATTAATTACATTCAAGTTTTAGAATTTGTCTAGAATGTTGTTGATAATGTTTCCCAAAATTACTCCAATGGCAATTAGTAACAATGCTTGTAAAATAGCCATTTGTTGCTTTAAAGTAGCAACTTCATTTGGTTCTTCAATTGTTGGTTGTGGTAATTGATGCGGGATTGATGAGAGGTCATTGACGATAGGAACAATTTCTTCATTCGAGCGATCACTACTTACTTTGATCGATGACAAAAGCATTTTCTGCGTCAACCAATGTCATGAACCCCTTGAATTTAGCATTAGGATAACCATCAGTTACCAATTTAACTTCATCCCAATTTGTGAAAATTCTAACTTCTCGTCCAACAAATACAACATAGAAGTTGTATCTGCCCATAGTGATGTACCTGTAAATGAATCATACTCTAATCATTCATAAACGTGCAGAAAAGAAATAAACTAAATATTTAATAAAACAACTACATTCATCATTGATAAACATGTAGACAAACACAGTCAAAGGTATATCACATCAGTCAACATCACTTGGCAGTACCACAAATAAATAAAGTTACACGCATAGTGATCATCACACGTGACCATATAATAGTTGAGATTCACAGACATCTTGACAAAAGAAACAGTAAATCAGAGAGCTTAACGTAAGAGCCTCTGCACATAAGCCTGCTTTTGTTCTGCATTTAAACCCCAAAAAAGATTCCCAGCATGAGGATTCTGCGAGAAGATTATTGTAATCGTAACAACGTCTTCGGTGAAGAAACCCAAACTCCCAAGCTCGTCACCTATCTGGGGAAATTGTTGTCCCCGCCTCACCATAGCATCTGCCATAATTTGTGCACTCCTAACACTGTTGTCCGTTGCACGTGCAAGTGTGTCAGCAATGGTTTCTAACACTTCACTGTCCCTCATCTTCCTTCTCGCTTTATTTGGTCGGTTTGCGTCAGTGTTGGAAGAAGAGGTGACAGAACCAGCTACATGGACGGTTGCGGTTAGTGCGGTGTCGCTATACTGGTTCACCAATGGGGAAGCATGAACAGGTGAAGCTACTGTCCTATCGGCTTCCATGTCATCAGCTTCAAACTGCGAAGCAGCATCGGGCCCAGCTTGAGTAGCGGCCCCTGTGGCTCTGTCTTTCCCAAAGATAAACTCTAGTCTTGGGTCCATTGGAAACGGCTTCCCAGGAGTATAGAACTTATTAGGGTGCTTCTGTAAACCAAATGCACCCTGTTGTTAGCATGTCAAATAATAACTATTTTCATGATGCGTGTATTAACAACTAACCTTCATCCATTCCTCCAACACTTGCTTGCTGTCAACCTCAACGCATTGTTTGCTTTCATTCCACCCAAACCCGCTGTAGTTTAGCATGTCATAGGCTGTCTGATATTTTTCCTTCAACCTCTTGATTTTATTTTGTACATGTCTCTTCTCAATTCCACACCCAGGAAACTTCTCACCAAGTTGTGTAACAAGAAGTTGGAAAGTCCCAGGCTTAAATTGGCCATTATCGATTCTTTGTCCAGCAACCACCGCCACTTCCAAGAAGGTAACAAATGCATCTGTTTCATCATCTGTCCAAACCCGTGACATTACACCTAAACCATGCAATGTCATACCCCAAACCATTGCAAATCATAACTAACATGAATAATTAACATGTAATTTGAAATGTGCATGATATGAAAGAAGACAACATTAACTTAAATGAAACATGTAATTCAATACAAAGACAGTCAACAATATCAAGAAAAATTTAAGCAATGCCTCAATTCAGTTACAATGAAGGCCATCCAAATATACGAGTATACAATTTAATGGTTTATTCTCCAGTCATCAAACATGTTGTTAGCTAAATCCTCTCTCCATTGACTTCATTCATTACTTGTCTCAACACGATCAACAAATTCTGGTAATGGTGTATCTTCCCCAATTGGCATTTCCTCATCTTCAATAGGACTCTGCTCTGCTGGATCTTCACTCATATGTAACCTAATAAAATTGTGCAAAAGGCAGCATGCAAGAATTATGTGCACATGAGTAGCTGCAGGATAAAAAGATGGATTTCGTAGGATTTTCCATCTTTTTTTTAGTAAACCAAATGCACGTTCAATCACATTTCTGGCAGACGATTGTCTCTTATTAAAAAGCTCTTCTGCATTCCTAGGTGCCCCTTCTATCTCTTGCCCACTCTTGAATATGGTATCTTGTTCCTCTAAAAGGTGCAAGAAAACCAGGACCATTGGTATAGCCAGCATCTACTAAGTAGTAATTTCCTATAAGCAACAAACACAATTACCTTTGGATATCCAATCATGCCTTAAAAACAGAAATTGCAAATTTCTAACAAATCGTTTCTTACATACTCCTTGGAACTTGAAGTCCATTCGGCCTACTTACAGCATCATGCAGAACCCTTGAATCTGCTGCTAAACCCTCCCATCCAGCAAGGACATAGACAAAGTTACAGTCCTTGTCACATACTCCTAAAACATTAGTGCATATTCTCCCTTTCCTACCTCTGTATCTTGGTTTGTCTGCTAGCGGAACTATTATGTCTAAATAGGTTCCATCTAGAGCACCAAGGGAACCCTATGTTTAAAATGCCATAATACAAAAGTTCTCGTTAACTAATTGCATAGAGTTAAATCAGACACCATATTGTAGCTAAGTTATTAAATTAACTGACCTTAAACCATTTCCATCTATTGTCATGCAATCCTCGTGAATTGGTATTGGCTTCATGAAGCAGGAGATGTTGAAGCTTGATTACGACCTTCAACACATTATGGAATACCCTACTTATTGTTTCTCCTGACCTCATAAACCGCACTTGTAAAACTCTATTGGATTCATTTTGTGCTAATATTCTTAGGAAGATTAAAACTTTTTCTTCAATGGGCACATATCCAGTATTTGTCAACCCACCATGGAGCTGAAGCATTTCACATAACAATTTAAATGCATTCGTGTCCATCCTTAAATCCCACTGGGTATTTCTATCTCCCTCATGCAAAATCCTATATATATTGGCTTTCCTATTTGGTATCGCCAATGCCCCGCTTCTTGAGCATTTTCACGCTCACGCCGTTTTTGGTGTATACATATAAGCATAACAACATACTAATTCTCATTATATCCAATTGCTGTTTCAAAATCTCATAAAAAGCCAAGCAGTTAAACATATCATCATCATCCATTGCCTCCAACTTTGTTTGAAACTAAACTGTCAACAAAGCGAAAAATATTAATTGATCATATACTACATTTGTATATATGTATTGAATAGTAACATTTATAAACATGTAGAAAATATAGAAATCGTTAGCAAGTTGTTGTCTTCAACAATCATGCAATACATAAATTAAAAAGTCGAAGAATTGAAATACAAGTCAATTACAAGTCATTTACTGAGTAGCTGTACATCTCATAATAAAGAAACAATGATACGACTTGGCTCTATATACCTTCAATTAATATGTATTTGACTTGTATTTGAATAAACTTCTAAGTTTGTAGTGCATCACTCACATCAAATTCCATTTGCAATCACAATTAATATGTATGCTTAGGTCTTCAAAGTGCATAATGATTCAGTTCACATTTCACAACAATAAAAGTGAAAGAGAATACAAGTTACTTTCATCAATTTAAGCACCAAGTTACTGTCACTGTCCTTCGGAATCATATCAATGGTAGAAATGAAAGTTACTTTGTTGATATGCCCATTAATAGTCATATGATGGTTTGAATGGTTAATCAGCCAGCACAATGTTTACTCCCAATCATGAATATATTTCAAGCAAGGAAGCACCTAACAATTGGCTTCACCCATTGTTATTATATTTACATCAACAGCAAGTGAATGCCTCTGCTCATTGGCATATTTTAACTCTGTTTATATGTTTTTCATTGTATGTAGTCTATTAAATTTAGTCATTATTGTACATTGTTTGACAAGTAAGACAAAAGTTTGAAACTATTATCAATTTGCATATGTGTTGTCTTTCTCGACCATTACAAAAGATAAAATCATATCTGAACTAGAGGAACTTAATTCATCACCCAAACAATTTCTATTAAGAAGACAAAAGCTGAACAAGAAACATAATCTTTTTTTTACAAAACAGAAAAGTATAATCAAAGACCCAATAATCAACAAACAGCATCAGTGTTTCTTTTAATCAGACATTCGTATTTGTTGAATACTAAACCAAACATATTGGAAAGATAAACTAAACTAATAAAGAAATATGCATGATGGTGCTGATGCTTTTCAATACAATAGGTATTTCATAATAATTAAGGAAATGAATCCGCAGATGAAGATCAATATCATGCTCACTTGATGCTTATAAAATTCCATCAATACAATAGGTAGTTCAAGTATTGACATAAAAATTTATGCTTATTTTATGCTTATTGTGTCATATGACATCATTTTATTCTCATAATTAAGGAAAATCTAACTTTTTTGATGCTTTGGTTCAACTACATTTGGTTCTAGGTTTGTATTGATCATTTCTGTATATTTTCTTCTATCATATTATTTCTGTTATTGTTATGGACATTTTCTGTTATTTAAACTCAAATATTTGCTAGACTATGGTGACTAGATTATTGTCATACTCTCACTTATTCATTCAAGTGCTAACTTACTTGATTGATTACTTGATTTTTTCCTAGTATGGAAGTACTATATGCCCACCAAGGAACTTACTTGATTGATTACTTCTAGATTTGTATGCATATTGGGATATTCTAGATTTGTATGCATATACGGCTATTCCATATTTGCAGTCGCTACTTCGATTTTCTTTATCAGCATGTTATCCTACTAACATTATGGATACTTTTTTGTGAATGAGTTGCAACATCTAAGCCACAGATAAAGCTCTATTTACACTAGTAACTGAATCACTTCTGTACACTTTCTATCACAGGGTAACAATCCGTATAAAGAGTCTTTTTAAAATGATGGGGACTCCTAGAAGCTTTCATATAGCTATAGATTTGTAATATAGATTAAATTACTACATTTGTAAAGAGTTTACAGCTATTAAAAGAGTTCACTACAAAAGAGTTTACTACATTTGTAATATAGCTACATAAACCTATAAAATAGTTTACTACATAGTTGTGATGCATCAGGAGGTTCATTTATAATAAAGATGGAATAAAATTCGTAACTAATAGAGTCAACCTTCAACACAGATCTGGTTTACAAAATTCTAACTAATAGAGTCAACCTTCAACAGAGTTTACAAAATTCTAACTAATAGAGTCAATGTTAATAAGCTTGATCACAGATCTGGTTTCATTCACAACTTAAACATATGGTTTATCAACTTAAACATATGTTAAACAAGCTATAACATATTCACTGTCCCTCTCAATGCTTCTCTCCTTCGTTGGTTATCACTTTACTACCTAAGCTATAACATATTCACTGTCCATCTCCACGTTCCAAATCCCAGATTCTTAAAATTTCTATTTGTTCAAAAACAAGTTCATAATTGGAAGAAAACACTGAAAGAGATCCAAAATCAATACTTATAAAGAACGATAGTTGCTGATATAGAAGAAGAGATTATGAAAACCCAGATAGTTGCTATTTTTGTCTTTAGCTTCAAAAAGACTATGGCGGATGCACAAATCACAAGAACTGGGCACAAATCACATGCATTTATACCGCCATGCCTAATTAGACATTCATATAATTTTGCAAGCCCTAACCTTCATCTCCTTCCGTCGCACATACGTGAGATGTAGCGATGGAGATTGACAGAGAAATGAGAAGAAGAGGAAATGTAGCTCAACTGTTGAGGCAAAATGACGGTGAAACAATGAAATGTCTGAGGAGGTTTGATTTGATTAATTTTAAGGATTTGGGATTAGAAGTGAGAGAGATGATCACAAGAAAAAGAGATGATTTAGACAAGGGAAAAATAAATCAAATCTAAAAGCTACCAACAGACCCAAAGGCATAAAAGCGATTAAAGTTGCAGACATTAACACGAGTAGGCAGAGGCAAGAACAGAAGTGATTGAAAAACAACAACGAAATGAAATGAACTCTAACCTAACAGAGACGGACGATGGCCACTGAGACGGACGATGGTTGGCGAAGACCGGATCTCCTTCGACAGATTCCAGATTTGGCGAAACAGACGCAAATGGAAACATGTATATATGCGTTAGAAGGAAATAAGGGGGAAGAGAAGAGAACAATCTGGACAGAAACACGCTTACCGTGTGTTTGGTAGTGGAGAGGAAACCGCATACGAGAAGACGCAGGAAGGAAGGGAAGACAAAGATGAAAGAGCGTTTTAGGTTTCAGACGTTCATAAATCGGGGCAGTTCTGTCATTTCCAATTTATGTCCATTGGACAGAATATTCTGTATCACAGATTTGGATCGGACAAGAATTTTATGTCCATGTCTAGGTTGGACAGGACAAAAATCAACCACAGACATTAACCAAACATGATGATGGACAGGACTTTAGCGTCCTTGTCCACTGTCCACAGGGGTATGGACACTAACCAAACGTAGCTAGAAATTGGTACTATAAATCAATATCTTATGTAGGGAGACATCAATTGATTAAATATGTACTTAATTCCCTTCGTTTGCATTGTTCATCACTTTTTTTCCTTTCTAAAGGGATGATTAAACTAATAAAGACACTAATAAGAAGGTTACTATGGTCCGGAGCTTATAATAGTTTATTTGAATACTCAAATTCTTTTAGGAATGTTCACATACTTACATTTATAATTAATCACATCTAGCTGAAATCATCATGCCAATTTTTTTTTCTAGATGACATGCAATATTTATTGAAAATGGTTAAATCATAATTTTGAATGACAAAAAACTTCGCAAAGCTTAGATGCTGATATTTGTATTATCTCTAAAATTCATATAATAAAATCAAGTTTTTCTTTTCAACATATGTGAATATTAAAAAAACGGATTGGCCAGTTCTCTATCTCTCTCATATGACCAAAAAAATCTTAAAAAAAAGGATGGCAACATGTCGGCTCGTGCGTTAGTCCTATCAATTCTTTTAAAAATTAAAAGTGTAAAATAATTTTTTAATTAAATCTAAGTTTGAGTTACCCAAATTTAAGTTTATCCGAAGTCCAACTTCTCTATAAAAAAAAAAAAATTGGATTTCAAGTGGACTTGAACCTATATGTGACTCATGGACCAACCCATATAGCTACCCCCACCTCAAATATTTAAAACAATGAAAATAAGTTGCCACTCTGATGACACAGGAAGGCCGAGGAAGGAGGGCCAACCGTTGGTTCATATATCTATCGATACCATACAAACGAAATGACACTGTCTCGATATTAATTTACATTAGTTATAGTAAGAAATTGGAAGACACAAACACAAAAGGTAAGCACTAAGCACAGCCATACGTTGAATGCGAGGCTATCCGTAATCTCATCCTCTCATACAGTGGCAGCTCCTCTTTGCCATACTCACTAGTCAGTCACTACGATTACAATACTGTTACAAACTCCATGTTAGGCATTATGGCTTCGGCTCCTCTTTCTGTAGCCAAACCTACTCTTCAGGTGGTGTACCTTCCTCTTTCAGACTTGCTTCTCTTCCACTAACTACTACTTGTTACACGATGCATAGAGTCAACGTGTTGTTGATGGCCGACTACATATGTACGTTCCTTTTAACTCCTTTTTTTGTTTCTGTAGCCTAGTGGAAAGGCATTCGTTGAATTTTCTGGACTCAGCAACTCGTCAGCTTTCCTTCCATTCGCCAAGAAAACCTCCGATGATTTCCTTTCAGTCGTTGCCTTCCAGACTTCTGCTGTGAGAATTTCCTCCTCGTCTTTTTTAACTTATGTATATATACCTTCAAAATTACTGATAGAGATGCCTCCGCCTTTATGTTTAAGCATCTGCCCTTTTTCGGCCAGAATATAAATCATAATTATCAAGTGCCCATGGAAGATGTTCAATTCTAGTGCGAAATTTCGTCTGTTACGGTTGTGATAGATCATTTTAACACATCAAGAAATACTCCATATGCCAATCAGTTCAGAAACTTTAAATATTGTTTGCCCATGGTACAGTCAAGTTCGAATCAATTTACCATGAAAAATTGACCACTTTTCCAGAGTTGGCATTTGTTCACAACGAAATTACGTATCTCCTGTCATTCCAGATTCAGAAGTAATATCAAAATCTGCTAACTTGCCATTCCATGTCCCCCAATTCCTTGTAAAGCAGTCAGTTGAGTATTATTAATTAATCTGGACTCATGATATAATACCATATATATGCATGCAAATGCAATTATATATGCAGATGGGAAGCAGTAGGGGTGGATACAGAAAAAGTGCAACGGAGGCAAAGCTAAAAGTGGCTATTAATGGATTCGGTAGGATCGGCAGAAACTTCTTGAGGTGCTGGCATGGAAGGAAGGATTCCCCTCTCGAAGTGATTGCCATCAATGACACTGGAGGTGTCAAACAGGCGTCCCACCTCCTAAAGTATGACTCTACCCTTGGCATCTTTGATGCCGATGTAAAGCCTGTTGGTGACAATGGCATCTCAGTGGATGGTAAGGTCATCAAGGTTGTTTCTAATCGCAACCCCATCAACCTGCCTTGGAAGTAAGATCCTTGATATATTGATTTTTTTATTTTTAACTTCAAAATTATCAAGATGATATATGATTGAGAAAAGTATACCTAGTGTGATTTGTGATTGATCTTTTTTTCAATGATGTTTACATGATGTATTATGATGATGATGTGATATTCGTTCAGGGATATGGAAGTTGACTTGGTGATAGAAGGAACTGGAGTATTTGTAGATAGGGACGGTGCGGGGAAACACATTCAAGCAGGGGCAAAGAAGGTGCTGATCACAGCTCCTGGAAAGGGTGATATTCCAACATACGTTGTAGGAGTTAATGCTGATGATTACAACCCTGATGAGCCGATCATCAGTAATGCTTCTTGCACTACTAACTGTCTTGCTCCCTTTGTCAAGGTCCTTGACCAAAAGTTTGGTAAGCAACAATAATTATTTAATTTGAGCTAGAAGCTTTTTGAGTTTAGGAAGTCAAAGTGATTGATGTTTGAACATACATGTTCAAGTTCACCTCATCTATTGTAGAAACTGAATTTGAGTTGTATATATGACAGGCATTATCAAGGGCACCATATAAAGTAAAAGTAATTGATGCTTGAACATACATATTAAGTTCACCTTATCTGTTATAGAAACTGAATTTGAGTTGCATGTACGACAGGTATCATCAAGGGCACCATGACAACCACTCACTCATACACTGGTGATCAGAGGTTACTGGATGCTAGCCACCGTGACCTTAGACGTGCAAGAGCTGCTGCTCTTAACATTGTTCCAACGTCTACAGGTGCAGCCAAGGCCGTGGCCCTTGTCCTCCCAACTTTAAAGGGCAAGCTTAATGGCATTGCACTTCGTGTACCAACCCCAAATGTATCAGTTGTTGATCTAGTTGTTCAAGTTTCAAAAAAGACCTTCGCGGAAGAGGTGAATGCTGCTTTCAGAGAGAGTGCTGACAAGGAGCTCAAAGGCATCCTATCGGTCTGTGATGAGCCACTTGTTTCTGTAGACTTCAGGTGCACAGATGTGTCTTCAACTGTTGATTCTTCACTCACAATGGTCATGGGAGATGACATGGTTAAAGTGATCGCTTGGTATGACAACGAGTGGGGTTACTCTCAAAGAGTGGTGGATTTAGCTGATATTGTTGCGAATAACTGGAAGTAGATTACATTCCCAAGTATAAATTAGTGATATAATTCATCGGCGATCCATCCATCCATCTAATTTATGATTTTTGTCAAGCATACAAATCATATTTGGACCTTTTCATCTTTTTTTTCCCCATTCATGCAATAAAAATCTTATTAAAGAAGAATCACGTTTCCTTCTTGTTCTGTGTCTTAACAATTATATTTTAACTCGACAAAAAACTAAAAGTTGGGAGCTGAGACTTTAAAAGATAAGAGACAATCTTGTACTTTCAATTATTCGACATAAGCTCCACATTAATATTCACTAGAAAATGGCAAGTTCTATGGTGGCTACGCCTATCAGGACTGTACTCTGCTCTTCCCATCAAGAAAGTTTCTCCTCTTCCCTATGTAATCTCTGAAAGCTTGCATGAATCTGTCACAAATTACAATCTCAGGTCCTTCTCTAATATTTCTCGTCACAATACAAACCCTCATTTAATTTACTACAGTTTTGACTACATTTCTCCGAGTTTTCACTTAGGTAACTGATGTATCTAGTTGCACTGGGATGAGATTTAGGTATTTGAATTCTTATAAGTTGATGTTTCAACCCAATCTTTATTGGGATGTTAAATAGGCTCGCAAGAAAGAAATGATTTCGACGTTAACAATCTAACTTAACGTAAGTTTAAAGAGTGAAAAAGTGTAAAATTTGAAAAGAGTAACGAGATTGATAAGTTTTCATATAGACATGAAGATTGCGTAACTTAATTTATTCCAGCCATTCCTTATCTTTATGGGTTTGTTTGGTTGAGGGTTTTTATAATAGAATGGGATGGAACATAATACAATTCTATCGTTTGGAAGGAAGTTTTATAATGAAATAAGATGGAAGTAAAAAGTTTTATGTTACGTTCCATTCTATCCTAAATAGCGAAAATGAAAAACTTTCGATTCAGAAGGTTTAGAATGAAACGTAAACTAATAAATATATACTATCTAATATACCCTTAATAATTTTCATAATATCAATTATTTATTACCTTATTCCACCCTAATAACAACCAACACAACACAATAATATTTTTATATAATTAACAATAAATTGTATATAATAAAAATAAAAATAAAAATAAAAATAAAAAACTTATTTTTAATTGTTTGTGACAGATCGTGACATGTTTTTGGTAAGTCACAAATATATTTCTATATAAATAAATTATTTTAAATATAAATAAAATATAATAGAATAATATTTAATATAATAAATTTTATTAAATAATTAATTATATTTTTATATAATTAATAATAAATTGTATATAATAATAATAAAATAATACATTTTATTAATAAAATTGAAAATATATAAAATGATATTATTCAAGTCACAAACATGACTTTAATTATTTGTCAAGGTCGTGACTTGACATTTTTTTGTAAGTCACAGGTTTTTGCTGTTTTAAAACCATAACATTCGATTGTTTTTGCATTTTCGGTTCTAGATTGTGTGTGAATGTTATATAAGGGTATAATAGTCATTTATTATATATTACATTCTATTTCATTAATCTTTCAAACAACATTTCATTATATTATATTATGAACCCTTCTATCTCTCCCAAACGACTTTTCAATATATTACATTCCATCCTATTATTGTAATGCCCCATATTGGGAGATAGAATATTAAGAAATTTCAATGCATAGTATGCTTTGCATAATTGAGTTTTTTATTATTTGTGCATATACATTTTTGGACTTATACCAATATTTGTACATGCATTTATTGACATTTTCGAGTACAATTGGTTTTAAAATTTCCGATTAAGATAAGAATTGGGGTTTATTAGTTATGAAAATTTATTTGAAGATTATTGGTATTACTTTGGAATTTTTGGAAATTTTAAGAATTTTTAAAAAAGTTTTGGGGGTATTTTGGATATTAGGAAAAAATACCAACGACTTAATGACATGTAGCACTTCTATGTGTATGACAAATGGCACTCATACAATGAGTCATGTGTCAGTTTAGAAACCACACACGTGGTAATAACATACGTGAGTACTTATGCTAGAGAGGAAAAAAAATCACAAAAGCCTTGTTGTTCTTTGTGTTATGTTAGTGTTCTTTGAAAAATCACTGAATCTTCTTCACCGAAACACTAGTTTTTGGATTCCTACATCAGTATTGTACTTTACAACACAAAGAAGTTGGTCCAGCTGTTAGTTTGTTTTTCTCTCTCTAGTCTTGCTCCTCAACCATCACCGAAACCTTAGTAATTTTCTAAAAACAAGGTTAGTAAAGTTTTAGCTTTCTGAGTTTTATGAATAACTATGATGATTTATATTGGAAATAAGTACATGCTTAAGTTGGATAATGTCTTATGTGTTGAGAATAAACGCATGCATGAGTTATATAAGTTGAATGGTTTCAGTGAAAGCGATGATGAGATCAGTTGATAATATTGTACAAGGGAAGGTGGAGCTATAATACCGATTGCATGTAGCTTAAAGAGAAACTTAGTGAAGTAGAAAGGTTTCGGATGAGTTGAGTTATTGTGATGAATGGGTGTTAATGAAAATGAATGTAGCAATAGAGAGAGAAAACATAGATTCGATATTCGATTTTGAGGCTTGATTTTTAATTCTTGAGTTTTGTGTTGTATGAGTTGTGATGAGCTGAAATGGAAGTAGAAGAATTGGTTTAAGTGTGATATGTCTTCATTGAAAAGATGGAAATGAGAAAATCTGGGAAAAGAATGAAAGAAAAAGATAAATAAAACGCAGTAAAGTTCGCTGCGGCAAACTAAGAAAATTTGGGAAAAGAATGAAAGAAGAAGATAAATAAAATGTAGTAAAGTTCGCCGCAGCCAACTTGAAAGATTTCATTTCTATGAAAGTTTGCCACGGTCAACTCTAGAGTTCACTGCGACAAACTTTTAAGAAAATTTCGAAGAATCTTGCTCTCTGAAAAGTTTGTCGCGGCAAAGTTTCCTAACAACTTAAACATATTTTGATATTTTAGGCATAACTTTCTTTGTAGTTATCCAAATGGAGTGATTTTTGATTTGGAGTAAACTAGAGACATAAGGCTACAAATTGTCTGAAGATATTAAACTCTAATTCTACCTATAAGAATTTTATAGTCTGATTGGAAGTTGAGATAAGAATTCTACTGAAGCATAAGAACTCACTTTCAGTATAATAAACCAAATTAGATGAACTTTATGTCATTGGAAACTTAAGACAAAGAGGAACAACTTTCTAGAAGGAAGTATTACCTAATTACCTTACCTACCTGATGAGAATAATTGAGCAAAGTGGACCTGAAAGTTAGTTGTGAAATAAATCTAGATTAAGAAATTTAGTATGGTTTCTCTTGATTGATAATATGACAAGATTTAGCATAAGAAACCCGGAATTTTTCATGAACATGCATTATACATATTTAGTATACATGAATGTGCATAATTAAATTTATAATTGTGCACAATAGTGATATGTGGTTGTATTAAATGCTATAGAGGAACCCATCGAGCGACCGATTCCATATATTGTTGGGACGTCAACGCAGTAGTAAGGGAGCATCTGTAAGTAATTTTAAACGGTAGTTTTTGTAAGTAATTTAGATGGTCTTATCTGTAAGTAAGTCTTGTTGAATAATTGCGGGTAATTCAGTAAGAAATCTATTGAGCAATGTTGGATAGTTTTGCTTTGACTGTTTGTTTGCTGTTTAACTTTAATCCATTGAATGATTTGCAAAGCTGTCAGATTGATATGTTTGAATTTTTGGCATGAAAGCAGTGATTGGCTAATTATGTTGAGCATGAAATGAATTTGTTTGGTTTTTAAACTGTCAAGTCTTAGTCGTGGGTAAATAGGCATGTCTAGAAGGATTTGCAGCTGCTCCTATTATTGACACCTCGGTGTCTCCTGTATTGACACTTTGGTGTCTACTGTATTGACACTTCGGTGTCTCCTGATATCGAGACATATGTCTCTCCTACTAATACCAATCATGGTATCTCCTGTATAAGTCCCGTTACCCACTTATGTAAATGGATTTAATAGTCATATGATTTTGTATTCTGATTTCTATCTGACTCTGATATAAACAAGGAAATTGTGTTTTGATTATAAAGGATTTATACCCTCTTTTAAGACTCAGTTTTGTTTTCTGTACAATCTATCTGATATCTAATATAATATGTTTGAATTGTTCGTTCCGATAAATTGTTAATGCATGCTTATGATATATTAAGATTGTGTATAATTAGTTGTCAGTTTATGCATAGATTAGTTTTTACTCACTAAGCTATATGCTTAGCACGGTGGATTTGCCTCGTGTAGATTAAGAGAGAATGATATAAAGACTGGGACGAGTCAACCGCAATAGTCAATGGAGTCTAAGTCTTGTTTTATTAAAATTTTATTTTTTTTGGAGTTTGTTTTTGGTTTGTCTTTGATGTATATGACTTTGGATTTATTTGAAGGTTTGTAATAACCTTAATTTAGGCTAGTTCCGGTTTAGAGTAAGTTGTATTAAGCTCAGTGTATTATGATGTATGTTTTCTCTGAATTACTTCTGCTTTGAGCTATTGAGAATGCATGATGAATGTTTCGTATATTTTGGTTTTGTCTCAGTTCTATATGCATGTATGTTTTGTTGTCTGCGTGATACACCCGTATCTTCCCAGGGGGTATTAGGGTGCCACAATTATAAACCATTACGTTCCCTTATATTCTATTTCATTAATTAGCATCCAACCAAACAAGCCCTAAAGGAGATGACTTATAGGGATAAACCACAAGATAAAAGGGTGTGATATCTTTGAAGGATGGTTGACATTGTAGGGTGTGAAAAATTGTTATCATTTTCCCCTATAGGTCCTTAAAGAAAAATTTCGTTTTTTTTAGGGCCTTGAAACTCAATATTGTGTGGTGTCACCTCTTTGTTAAATTTTTAGATGGCATTTGTAAATATTCTAGTTGTTAGGAAACCCCGAATTTTTTGAAACAATTTTTTGGGAGGCCCTAGAAGCAGGAAAATAAACACTCCTTAATAATTTATTTTTCATCTTAAGCATAAGCGAGATAAAAGTTGACATAAGTCAACTTCTAAGTAGCTCATAAATTTTGACTTTTGACAACAAATAAACTTAGCCTTTGACAGCTAATAAATTGTGATAATGAATTCTTAGGAAAAACAACAAACAAAATACGTAATAATCTTTGACTATTCAAAGCCTTAATAGTTAAAATTTCAAGAGAGTTCCATCATCTTCTAGCAAATAGTAGTAGCCAAGTTTAATATATCTAACATCCTCTATTAAACTTAGCTTGATCATCCCGAGCATTTTTATTAACTTCAAGAACAAATTGATTTTGAGTGACTTTGTAAAAATATCTATCGTTTAATCTTCTAATGTACAATATTCAACCACAATTTCTTTATCTTTGATTAAGTCTCGAATATAATGATGTCTGATATTAATGTGTTTGTTGCGATCACAAAAAAATGGATTCTTAGTTAAAGCAATTATTGATTTATTATCATAAAATATCTTTGTAGGAGCATCTTCTTGATGTTTTAGCTCTCTTAACATGTTAGACTCCGATCTTTGAGTGGAATTTAGAAATATTAAATGAACTTGAATGAGTGTGTTAGTATATGTATTGTGTTAAAGATGTATTTATGCTTAAAGGAAAATTGATGAGAAATAAGTGATTGGTTTTGATGACTTTGAAATTTGAGTAGAGTTGTATGTGTTATGAAAGTTAAAGTGAATGAGTTGACTGAAATGGAGTTGAAAAGCATGAAATAAATAGTGAAAGTGTGAGAATTTGAAGAGTTAAGAAGGTTGACTTTTTGGGGATAGAGAGTTAACTTTTTGATTTAGGCAGAATTTGAGAAAATGATCTTCATGAAACTTGTAGAATAGGTTGAAAGTTTTCTGTTGCTATAAAGTTTGATATTCTTCGATATCGGGATTGAAAGTTATGATCATTCAAAGTTAAGTATTATTTTGCTTTGTTTTGTGAAAATGTCCATAAGTGTACATTTAGGTGTACTGTGCTTTGAGGAAAATTATGTACTGATGTGGTATAAATTGAGTTAAGTGATCTATATGAAAGTTATAGAAGATTTTCCTAAATTTTCAATGATGTATCATATGTTAATTGTGGATGTGAGAATTAGAAGATATGGAATTTGGAAGTTTGGATGTGGTATAGGATGACACATTTCTGGGCAGAAGTTTTGATTGCAAAATTGACCTAGTTAGAGGTTGAAATTGCCTTTACATTAAAGTTTTAGATTAAGTTCTGATCTTTCCATTGCTATAAAGTATGGAAATTTTGGGCTATGAAATAGGAAGTTATGATTTTTACAAGTTGTTGTTACTGTTTAGCATGATCCATAGTGGACAGAAACTTTGATTAAAAAATTGACTCCCTTAGAGGTCAAATTGTTTTTTCTGTCATTCTTGAAAGTTGTAGGTTGCATTTTAATCTTTGTATTGATATAAAATATGACATTTTTGGACCTTGGAGTTGAAAGATAGAAATTTTCGAAGTTGAGTTACTATTTAGGGAGACTTAAATTGGACAGAAACTTTGAGTGAGATTTTGACAACTTTAGAGATGGAATTGGTTTTCGAGATCTCATGGAAGTTGTAGAGCTTCCTTTTATCTTTCTTTTGATACCAAGTTTGTGAATTTTAGACTTATGTGTAAAAATTTATGATGTTTTCAAGTTTTGGTACTGTTTATGAGGAGCTTGTCGATCGATCACCTTGGAGTGAACGTCTGACCCCTTAGAGACTGAACTTGTTTTTAAGTCCTTCATAAAAGTTGTAGAGCTGTCTTTTATCTTTCCATTGGTACCAAGTTTGCAATTTTTGAAGTTATGGGTCAAAAGTTATGGATGTTAGAAGTTGGGGATCGGGTCAGCAAGGGGGCGAACGCCTAGTGCTCGTCCGCTCTCTCGTCTGCTCAGCGCTCAGCCGCTCAGTGCTCGTCCACTCAGCTCTCTAGGCCATTCAGCGCTCGTCCGCTCTTTTGACCGCTCAGCGCTTGTCCTCTCTTTTGATCGCTTAGCGCTCGTCCGCTCAACGCTCGGCCGCTCAGTGCTCGGCCGTTCAGCACGCGCGACTGATTTTCTGATTCAACCTCCCTTCACTTTTTTTATCATAACTTTTTTGTTCGACCTCCGATTGACCTGATTTTTGAAGCGTTGGATTCCTAAGACATCCCTCTATCTGTCCATGGAAAAAATTGTGGAGTTTTGAGACTAAATTGTTGATTTAGTCAAAGTGAGTTGGGAAATCTTTTAAACATGGTTCAGTATTTTGGTGAATTCTTGATCTGTGGAGATCCAGTTGAGTTGATTCTTATTGTAAAATAAAATAGAGACATGGGGCTACAAGTCAAATGAAGGAAGTGAATTTTAATTTAGCCCCTAAGACTTTCAATTTCTGAATTGAAGTCGGGTTTAGTGTTCAGTCTTGGATTAGTAAGAGCTGAAAGTATTTTGGCTATAACTTTTGCTCTAGTTATCCAAATGTGGTGATTCTTAATTTGTATTAAAATAGAAAGATAGGGCTAAAATTTTTCTCAAGGAAGTGAATTTTAATTCAGTCTCTAAGAATGTAAATTTTTGGATGGAATTAAAGTGCTGGAAAATGTTTTAGCATAATGATAGTCTGAATTGTTTGGACTATAACTTTTGGAGTAGTGCACCAAATTAAATAATTTTGGTGGATTTATGAAATTAAGACAAGGAGGAACATCTCTCTAGAAGGAAGTTTTGACAAATTCCTTCATTTTGATGGTGATAAAAATGCCCTAAAGTAAGCATGAATTGAAATAAAGTTCAGGGGTAATTTTGGAATATCACTTAAAGAGTTAAGATTTTAGGCTTATATGGAAGGGTAATATGGTAATTTGTCATTCATTAAATGACTTGGAATGAGGGCTATCGTATTTAAGTTGGAGCAGCCGAAACCTTAGAGGAAAAGAACAAAATGAAAGAAGGAATAAGAAGAGAGGAAGAATGAGAGCTTCGGTGGAGAATAAGAAAGGGGGAAAAGCTAGGGTTTTGGATTTCATGGGTCTTCAAGCAAGCTTTTTAATTTGTTTCAAGAGAAAAAGGTGGAAGAGCATGGGAGCCTCCTAAGGAACCAAGGGAATCCAAAAATGGTGGAGGTTGAAGGTAAGAGAAAATTTTGATTTGTTAAATTGTGATGAGATTTAGGTTTATTTGGCTTAAGATTAGTATGGGTTTGTGAATTCTTAAGTTAATTTTGAGGATTATGTCTATTGTGATGTTGAATTTGGGTGAATTTAGTTTAGGGTATTTTTACTTGGATGAGAGAAAGAAGTAATGGAGAAATTGATGCTTGGGACAAAGTTCTAGCATGAAAATGAGGTGGGTAATATGGTTATATTTCGAATTATAAGTTGATTATGAATTTTCAAAAATTCAAGAAGTGAAATGTTTTGCAAAATTATTGTTTATGTTTTCAAACAAATAAAGAAAAGAAGTATTGAATTGTATTGTTTTCCTGATGCTTTGGAAAAATGATTATAAGTTTTAAATGATTTTGATAAATTAAGGAAATTTCGAAATTATGAAAAATGTTATAAAGATTAGATTTATTGTTTCTAATGATTTTGAATAAATTGTTAAAATTTCTGAAATTCTTTATGCTTGAAGGATTTTATTAATTATGAAATTGATACATTTATTACATCTATTATTTATGAATGATTTTGATGAATTATCAAAAGTGTTGCATTCTTTGTTTATGAATGATTGTGAATCGAATATGATTTTGATTGTTATGTGATTGATTGATGGATTGAGTTTGCATTTAAATTACCATATGAATTTATGTGAATGTGTGAATGACAATGTGTCTAGTACGACACGATATGAAACTATGAAAAGTTCAGTTTCCAAATATGTCTTCAGGCAATTTGTTTTTCAAGTATTACTTATGTGTTAAGTGGGTTTGGTTAGGTCTCATAAGTCGAGTTAGTGCACTATCTCTTTCTTTTTAAAGGCTTCTCCCGCCTACCTGCTAGTGGCACTGGAGCTCCGATTTTGGACTCCCATAAGTTTACGGCTACACTGGACCGCTATGCGGGAAAGTGTAGTATGTTCTATTCACGGTTGCACAGGATCGCTACGCAGGAATGTGCAGTACGTTCCATTTTGGACCGACCCAAACCATTTTGATGTGCTTATGTGTTTTTGATTTTGTTTGTGATGCATTTATGTTTTAAAATTTTTTCGTGATTTGTGAAGAATTTGAAGATTTTGAGAAATGATAAATTGTGAATTTTCTGCCGTGAAATTACTTGAAATTGTTTATGAATGATTTGAAAAGTTTGAAGAATAAGCTTTCGATAAATTTCCTACTGTGAGATTTTTATAAAATGGAAAAAGTAAAAAAAATGATTTCTGCTTATTATTCTATTTATAAACATGTTATCCACGAGCTGTCAAGCTCACCCCCCTTCCATTCCCATCTCCAGGTATCGAGTAGGAGATCGGATGAAAGAGAGTCAAGAAATTTTGTTCGATTTTGCATGTCTTGTAGTTATGAAATTTTGGGATTTTTTTGTATAGGTTTTGTATAAGGCTTGAATTGCCCATTAATGTATTACAAGCAGTTATTTCAGGATGTATGTGAATTACGAAATTGTGTATAAAATTGAGTATGATGTATTTGATTTTTGGGAATTGTGTATTGAATTGATTTATGAGTATGACTGTATATAAACGGGATTGGGTGTGATATGGATTCCGGATGGGAGGTCCGATGACACTGATTTGTGATTAAGTATTATGGAAGTGTTATAGGTATAGAAATGTGTTTGATTGTGATTGGATTCCAGACGGGAGGTCCGATGATTCTGAGTTGTGTTTGGGAATTATAGAAGTGAGTTTTAAAAACTATTTACAGGTTTGGGTTTCGTAAAATACAGCCATTATGCTGCCCAATTTTTGGTTCAGATGGAGATAGAATAAGAATAAGAGTTTGTTAAAGATGAGATTGAGAAATTGTATGTTAAGAAGCTTAATATGAATTGAGATTTGTATAAGGATTAATTTCCAAAAGTGGAAATTATTTGTTTTGATTTGAATGAGATTAAATAAAGATGAAAAAAATGGAAAAGAAAGAAAAGAAAGAAAGAAAAAATTTATACCGTTTCGGTTTGGTTAGAGTAAATGTCTTATGGGTTTCCAACACGATAGTTTGCTACGTTATTTGTATTAGGATGTCGGAGTTAAGTTTTCGTTCTTAAGTGATTCATTTTTGTAAATCCGAGCCTTCGATTTCGTATTTGATTCTGATTTGCTTTCGCTTTGTGCTTTGTTTTGGTTCTGATTTGATTTGTGATTTATCTTTGCATTTCGCTTCCTTTGTATCTGAGTTTTCGATTCAACTCTTTCGCTTATGTTTGGCCCACTTTGGGTTTTCCGATCCGTATGATTTGTTCCACCACTTTACTTTCGTTTCGTTTTTCGTTTTTCGGGTTGGGATCCGGTTCCGAGATTGGGTCCCAACATAACATCTTCCATAACCAAATTGCTTAAGTAGCACAACTTGTGGGTACTATATACTCTACCTCTGTTGTTAAAAGGGCAACTACTTATTGCTTCTTAAAGTACTAAGAAAAGAAACCTGATTAAAGAGGAAAAGCATAACCCAAAGTACTTGTTCAAGTTTTAGTGTCACCTCTGCAATCACTTTCTGTTGGAGTTATATAAATATAGTGCCCTAGAAAGCAAGTGTATTTACATGTACCTTAATCTTCTTCAGTTACAGTTTTGTAATGGAAATATTTATTAATAAAATAAAAGAGCTTGGTTTTAATGAGCATTATATATCTAGTCATAAGGTGTCAAGGTTCTTTTGTAAGTAATATACATATACATAGAGATGTATGAAAAACATGTATATTATTAGAATCTAAATTAATGGATTCACAGTTGAATAATCAAGTTGGTTGGTTGATTATGGTTTAGACTGTAGTGTTGCGATTTATCTCCATGTAAGTAAAGGAGTTTACTTCAAGGGAATGATGAGTTTCATAACATGATAGTAGTTGACTATCGATAATGGCACTATTAAATGAATCTGGAATCAAGTATGTTTTCAAGAATAAAGTGGGCCGTTACTTTAATCTTAAAACATACAACTTAAGCAATCGCTTATTATGAACCACAATCTTGATGAGTGGTGAACTCGTATGTGGTTCATTATAATTCTTGATATGATCGGAATAGATTTTTACAGAGTATTAATCTAGTGTCTTCATGTTGGAATTATCAATTGAAACATCTATCAGGGAATATTCACTCAAATAAAGAGTTTATAGTGATATCATCACTTTTCGATGTTTTAAGGAGATTTGGTGATTAAACTAGCGCCAGTAGTTTGAGGACTAGCTACCCATCAAGTCTTAACACTAAGATGAGATCTTGTATGTTAATCACCATATAAAGTAAAACGGGAGATCTAGAAGGAAAAACCAATATAAGGACAAAATGGTAATTTTATCCTTTGTTGTGCTAATGGCTATAGTAAGGTCTAAATAGGGTTTGCAATTGGACATAAAATATGTGTTCTCATAATATTTAATAATTCAAGAGTTCAACTAATTATCTTTAGTGGAATGACATTTAGTTAATAAGCTAGAATTAATTTAGGGCTCATTGGAGCTTGAATTATCAAAGTCCAATAAGATTCTCCACTTAGCTTCAAGGAAGGTTATCAAGCTAAGTAAGAAATAAATGGAGGTTTTAGAAGCCCATAATTGAATGTTGGGCTTGCACTAATTAATGGTTAATTAGAAGCCCAAATGTTCATTTAGAAATGGGCTAGACTTTGGTTTAATGTAATTGATTAGTTAATTATATTAAAAAAAATTTAAAGAAAGGAGTAGAAATTTAGGTTTTAATAGACTGATTGTGAAGCTGCACATTTGATATTAAACTGCTAAATACAGATGGTCCTTATTATGGTTTATCATCATTAAATGGAGTTATGAACTTACCATTAAATGGTTTAATGGTTATCTTTTAATGTTATCATATAACCTATTATCATTCATTGGATTAAAGAAGACAGATGTGCATTGGATGGACTATCTTCCTTCTTCCATCTTCCAAAACCAAAATTGGTAAGTCATATTTAGGTTCATAGTCTTTTCATATAGCCACCTTTAAGATAAATGAGAAGAGTCTCATTTATTGGCTACTTGATGATTGATTAAAGCAAGAAGTGATGTATTGGATGCTATTCTCTTCTTCCATTCCATGCATAACCAAAATTGAGTGTGTAAGAAAGTGTTCTTGCATGGTTTAACTATCTCTCTCTCCTTTCATACATGAGTGAGCCAAAATTTGTAAGAGAAGAGTCTCATTTTTGGTTCATTTCTTCTAAGAAAATCTCCTCCAAACATTTCTTCTCCTTTCCCACCAAAGGATTTTATTAACCAAGTTGTCCTGGAAGAATAAGAGGTAAATAAAATTGGTTGAGGATACATCAATAAGGAGAGGATAGATTGACAAAGAAAAGGATTCAAAATCAAAGGCTTTGGATACAAGAAGAAGGAGAGGATAACGCAGCGAGGTATTAAAGCTGTACCGTAGGAGTTGGTAATATCACTATCTTGTTTATGTTTAATATTATCCTTATACCATATCATGTATAAATTGGCATGATGATTTGGATATATTGCTTTCACTGCAAATAAGATTTCTACAAAGTTTTGAAATCTACCAGTTCTCCAAATATGGTATGCTTTCTTTTCCTAATCCAACAATTGGTATCAGAGCTAGTTTCTATTCGGTTCCTATATGGTTGATGCATGGGTTGGCAATCATTTTTTGTATGCTGCTTATTTTTATGTGATAGAAATATATATGGTGTATGTGTTGCTCTTTTGGCTGTCCATAGAAGTTAAATTTACCATGTAAGATTTCTTCATTTGTTTGTAATAAGGAGGGTGGTCTATCATCACCATGTTTCCTCCTTGGCTTCATTTTGTTGTTTTCTTTGATTTTATAATGTACAAATTGATGTAATGATGAAGATGAAGCAGCCATGGATTGAAGAAATGGAGAGGTAAAGGTTTCGATGTATCCTTTCGTGTATTGACATAGTTTTGGTTTTGTGAAAACAAAGATGCTGAAATTTTGTTTCAGTGAATCTAGTTTCGGTTTTTAATGTAAAAACAAGTGCTGGATTTTTGTTTCAAGGAATCATGTTTCAGTTTTGATAAAATACTAATTGCTAGTTTTTTGTTTTAATGGAATGCGTTTCGGTTTTAATGAAAATAAGTGCTGGAATTTTTTGTCATGACAAAGATTCGGTTTTATGAAAATCTAATGCTAGAATTTTTATTTTCAAAGTAAGAAAATTCGATTGTTATAAATGCCATTACATTTTATTTACCTAATGGGCCAGATCATATGAGCGAAGAGTTCGAAGCGGAAGGTCCAAGTCCAAAAACAATATTTTGGGCCTAAAAGAGTTGTAATTATTTTTATGTTTCTAGGATGGACAATCAAAAGTGGCTTAATTAGTTCATGTGATAAATGAAGAAATGAATGCAAATAATATGTGATATTATGTGATTGCATGTCCTTTAGAAAATTGCCAACCCTAGGCCTTGCCATGCATTCATTATGTATGAGATATATAATGAAACAATATAGGATGGATAATAAATTGCATCTAGACAAGATGGTATTTAAAACTTAAAGCCCAAAAAGATTAAGTGGGAGAGAATGCTTATGTGAGAGTTCACGGTCTCCAAATGATGGCTCATTTACATTTGGTGAAGTGTTACTCCCTATTGGAGGGCATTAATCCTAGATCTTGCATGGATTTGGTCTCCTTAAGAATAAGTCCACTTATTGGTAGCAAATGTGACCTCCCACTGAGGCATGGTTTGTAAGTATCTTTAGTGAACGAATCAAATGGTTAAACACTTAACATTTTTTATCAATAAACTGCCCACCATAGCTCTATTGATAAAAGTATGGACTAAATTATAACGCTTCTCAAAAAGTTGGGCATGAGATGCTTGGTAGCTTTTTGAGTAGGAGGGTCCTAGTTTTTCTTTTAATGGATAAGATGGTTCACTGTCACTTAGGTTGTTATAGATAAGAAAAATAACCATCGTATAATATTTTAATTTTTAAGTTTTGTTAAATCTATCATCATGCATACATGCATTATGATTTTATACAAAGTTCTAATATTGTTGACTAGTATGCTCATGTTTAAATAATTTATATTTTCAGACATTATCATCCACAAAATGAATCCACTCACCCTGCTCTTGATAAATAACAAATTGGAAAATGAATCCAATTTTAATAAATGGAGACATAACCTTGACATTGTTCTTCAATATGAACGTATTTTATGGGCGTTAACTGAAAATAAGCCTACACCTCTGGGTGGAGATTCAACTCCTGAAATAGTCCAACAATATGAGCATTGGTAGAATGTTGATAAGACTACTAATTTTTATATTTTGGCTTCTATCAGCGACATGTTGCAAAAGCAAATTGCTTATATGAAAACTACTAGTTCAATGGTCCATTACCTGCATGAGATGTTTGGTGGAGGACTAGGTCTGCAAGAGTGAAAGCTATCCAAACCTTTCATAAACTTAGACAGAAACTTGGTGAACCGGTGTGGGATTACATGATGAAGGTAATGTCTGCGGTCACTAAGGCTAAGATGCTTGGGGCAGATATGGATGCAGACACACAGATGATTATTATCATCAATAGCTTAAACTCTTCTTTGCAGCAGCTTAAGTTGGACTATGAGCTCAATAGCAAGGATTACACCTTGGGTGAGTTGATGAATACCCTCCAAAGCATAAAGGAGATATTGAATATCATGGCTCATAGGTCCGAAGTTAATGTAGCATCTTCTTCTAAGCCCAAGGGTAAGGGCAAGCAGAAGAAGAAGGGTCCAATGAAAAAGAAGGCCCAAACAGGGGTCAAGGCCAAACCCATGAAAAAGAAGGCCAAAGAGAACATTAAAGAAAAGTGTTTCCACTATGATGAGATGGACCATTGGAAAAAAAACTGTCCAGTCTACCTTGAGTCACTCAAAAGCAAATAAGGTATGGGTTTCCTAAGTTTGTTAGGAATTAAAAATGTGGCAGATTTATCTGTTTCTTGGATATTAGATTCAGGAGCTAGCAACCATGTTTGCAATTCTTTACAGGGGTTCCAGTAAAGGAGAAGACTACTTAAAGGCCAGTTTCAAGTCAAGATAGCAGATGGTTCCTATGTTTCAGTAGAATCAGTGGGAGTAGTTATCTTGGACTTTCCTAGTGGTCATAGGTTATATTTGGAGGATGTTTATTACATGTCAATGATTGTAAGGAACATGATTTTTGTTTTTTGTCTAATAAAATCTAGTTATTCCTTATATTTTGGAAAAGTTGTTTCAATATATAAGAGTAATGATTTTTATTTGTGATGCGATAATTAAACAGGGATTGTTCTTTATAGAACCTATGTCAGGCTCACTAAACACCACATAATTGATAAAACCAAGACAATCCAATGACTCTAGCATTAATTCAAAATATCTTTGGCACTTAAGAATGGGTCATATCAATCAGAAAAGACTTGACAAGTTAGTAAAGGATAGGATCCTTATGGGCTTGGATAGTGATCCGTTACCCACCTGTGAATCTTGTATTAAAGGAAAAATGACAAAAGCCTTATTTCCTTATAAAGAAAATAGATCTGAGTCCATGTTGGACCTGGTACATACTGACGTGTATGGGCCTATGAACGTTCAAGCTAGAGGAGGTTATGAATATTTCATAACCTTTATAGATGATTACTCAAGACATGGCTATTTGTATTTGATGCATAAAAAGAGTGAATCTTTTGAAAAGTTCAAAGAATTCAAAGCTGAAGCTAAGAAGGAACTAGGCAAGCCATTAAAACAACTTCAATTGGATCGAGGCGGTGAGTACTTATCTGGAGAGTTCCAACAATATTTAATTGACAATGGAATTGTTTCTAATTTTTCAGCTCCTTGAACACCTCAACAGAATGGTGTAGCTGAGAGGAGAAATAAGACTCTATTGGAAATGGTAAGATCAATGATGTCCTATGCTAGCCTTCCAGAATCATTATGGAGATATGCCATACAAACGACAACATATCTTCTTAATTTTGTTCCATCCAAATCGGTGCCTAAAACATCTAGGGAGTTGTGGACTGGCCGAGTACCTTCATTGAGGCACTTAAGAACTTGAGGCTATCCAACCCATGTTCTAAAGTCTGAATCCACAAAGATGGAATAAAGGTTAGAAGTATATTTGTTTGTAGGATATGCTATGGGAACTCAAGGGTATTATTTTTACAGTCCTCCGGATAGGAAGGTATTTATGTCAACAAATATGACCTTCTTAGAAGAAGAGTTTGTGAGAAATCACAAAGGAAGATGTGAATTAGTACTAAAGGGGTTAGTTATTTCATCCAAACCAAGAGTTGATATGGATATTGAAGTAAATCACTTGTTAATATAGAATTCATGTATAGCATATGAAATACACAAAAAGGGGGTTTGAATTGTGTAAACTTTTCGAGAATACAAAAACCTTTGATATTTCTTAAAAAGAACTTTTTCAACTATCAAATAAATACCAAAAATGTTATACTAAAGTAGCTACGTATTTAAATCGCAAATAACTTTTATATACTTGTCTAACAACAAGAAAAATTCAAATGTAAGGTTAGAAAATAGATGTTGCGATTTTATACTAGTTCACCCCAAACCTTGGGCTACATTCAGTCCTCAAAGTTCGTTCTGAGATTTTACTATACTTCTTCAATTTTACAAGTATTCTTTTCTTCCTTTCTAGAGCCTCTTTAGGTCTCTTACACAAAGTATTCTTTCTGCTATCTTAGCCTCTCCAGGCTCTTAGCCTTTTCTTTCTCTCACTAGAAAGATATTGTGAGCTTTTTGTTACAGTAGAGTTTGCTCTCTTATATCGCACTTTGAATACAAAATTTTTCTTTGTAAGTAAAAACTTGAAAGCTAAAAGTTTAAAGTTGAAAAGTTATTCAGTCTTCGATTACGACTAGTATTTATAGCCTTGAAAAGTTATTCAGTCTTCGACTACAACTAGTATTTATAGCCTAAGTTTGCAACTGCTTCTTGATAACTTCTTCTTGTTTCTTGTAGAAATTGTTATTTAGTTGAGTTCTGTAACTAACTCCAACTAACTAATTGTCCGACGTACTTAAAGTATCTTCATCTCTGTATCATCTGTGTTTTTCTTATTTTTTGTGTTTTCGCTTTTTTGTGTTTTCGCTTCTTCTGTGTTTTTCGTTTCTTCTGTGTTTTCGCTTCTTCTATGTATTGTACTTCTTCTATGTTTTGTTTCTTCTGTGTTTTTCTGCTTCTTTTGTATTTTTTGCTTCTTTTATGTTTGTGCTTCTTTTGTGTTTTATGCTTCTTCTGTGTTTTCACTTCTTCTGTGTTTTCCCGCTTCTTTTGTGTTTTCTGCTTCTTTTGTGTTTTCGTTTCTTTTGTGTTTTGCGCTTCTTCTGTGTTTTTCTTCTTCTGTGTTTTTCGCTTCTTCTGTGTTTTGCTTCTTCTGCACGCTTAATACACTTATCAAAATAGTTCATTTATTTCTAACTTTATTATTATTTGATTGTCACCAAAATTAATAGATGTGAAGTCTTCTTGACTTAACAATCTCCCCCTTTTTGATGATAACAAATAATCATAATTTTAGAAAGATAAAAGTGAATAAACGAATATTAGTCAAATGATGAATAAGACAACAACAAAAATGCACATGCATATATGAGATACACATATGACAAAAAAAACTTGTAGTTGATACTATCTTCTTTTCTTGTCATTGATCTCCCCATATACTATCTGTCTTCTACTTCTGCTCTTCTCCCTCTATTTGTTATTAATCAAAAACTTTATCGAAGATGCTTCATGATTTCAGAAAACATTTTTTGCATATTAGTGTGGATCAACTTAAGGTATTCTTTAATAGAAACTCATAGATAAGCTACTTCCTTATGAAGATCACCCACTGAGTCACTCAAATCATCAACCTTAGTATGGATTTCTTCAATCTCCTTTACTAAGGTTCCCTGAATTCTCTGCTGTGTGTGACTAACTTCCTCCAAAACAACAGTAGGATCTTGTTGACGTGTACTTGGTGGATGAAAGTTTGTAGCAACAGATATTTCTGAAGGTAAAACATCTAATTCGTTGATTTTGATAACAGGAGGTTTGAAAGATTGTTTTTGTTGGGACCCGATCCGGGAACCGGATCCCAACCGAAAAGCAAAAATGGATACGAATAACGAGGCGAATTCAAATTGGATATATTGAATTCGATAACGACAAACAAAGCGAAAGCAGAATCAAAGAAAGCGAAAGATCGCGTAGCGGAAATGCAAATCGAACCGAATCGAAAAAACGAATGTATCGAACTGAAACACATTCCGACATCCCGGAGAAGCACACAGTATAGAAAACTTTTCGCGTTGGATAACCTAGACTAACCATCCAAAACTGGTATAAATTTTTTTTCCATATTTCATTCCTTTCATTCCTAATCAATCTTATATGAATCAAACCTAATCATGCAATAACTTAAAATTTCATCTATGAACTAAACACTTATCTTTAACAAACTAACTTCTTATTCTTATTCTTATCTTAACCTGATTTTTACCGAAAATCGGGCAGCATAACGGCTGTATTTTGATAGCCCAAAAATTTCTGCAGAGGCAAAAACACACTTCTATATCACAATCCAACAACACAAATCAACATCGAACCTCCCGTCCGGAATCTGAAACACCAGCAAACACAAACCTATATCTAGAACACTTCATAATCTCATTCCCCAATACATATTTCAATTCGAATACAATTCACTCATATTCATATACATTCACCATTTCTACTCATAATCATATACAAACTCGATTCCAATACTCGATTCCATACACACAAATCCATAATTCATATACACATCCATACTTCAATTTCAAACATTTATTTACAAACCAAACTGAAAATGCTACAATTTTTCATGGCTTCCTAAGCCATAAAAAAAATATGAATCAAAACACAAAATACAAGGTGTGCAAAAAAGAAGAAGTCTTAACGTTCTTTCATCCGAACTCCGCTTATAACCTGGAGGTGGGGATGAAAGTGGGTGAGCTCGACAAACGATGGATAATACACTTATAATTGAAACATAAGCAAACATATTTTTCCAAAACGCTTGCTATTTATTTCTCAAAACTTATAAGTTCATAATCCTTTTCACTTTTTCACAAACACTCATATCGAAATCTCTAATTTCCTTCTCAATTTCAACCTCAAACTATTATTTCTCAAATTCCAAAACTTTTCAAAATTTATAAATATGATCGAAAACATGAACGTAAGCACGTACGTATGCATCACTTTTAGAAAGAAATCAAACAGCACATAACATTTCAGAATGGTTTGGTTTGGTCCCAAAACAGAACGTACTGCACATTCCCGCATAGCGATCCTGCATGCAGGAATGAGCATTACACTTTCCGCATAGCGTCCAAGTAGAAGTTGTGAAGAGAGTCCAAATCGAGTCTCCGTACACTAGCGGGCAATGAAAAGGCTTTAAACAAGTAGAGACAGTGCACTGACTCGCAAAAGGACCTGACCAAACCCACACAACACATAAGCGAAAACAGAAATTCAGATTGCCCAAAGGCACTTTTCAAAAGTCTTGATTTCCTTTAAAATTTTCATATTTCCACATAATGTCAGACTTGATACACTCACATACATAATTCACATCAATTCATGTTGAATTTCACATTCAATATTCATCAATTTCATCACATAACAATCAATCCAATGAACAACAATGAATGCAATTTATTTCTTTCAAACATATCTCAAAACGTATACAATTTCATAAAACACATTGCTCAAATTTTTCAGATAATTTAAAACATAATTTTCATAAATCTTGTATTTTCTAAAATCATTTTCATAAAATCATTTATCAAAACTTTGCTTCTTGAATTTTCAAATTCACATTCTTAGCTTACAATTCAATAAATAAATATACTACCCACCTCAAATCGATGCGAGAAACTTGTTCCAAGCTTTAATTTGGTCATTTCTCCTTTCTTTCTTCCAATTTAACATTCCCTAAAGCAATTTCATCAAAATTCAACCTCATAAATAACTTAATCCTTAAAATTGATGTCATAACTCATCAATTCATACTAATTCCAAGATATTTAAATCATCAATTTTTAAATTCCCCAAATTACCAATTTGACCTAAACCGAATTATTCAAATTCAATACCATAAATCACAATTTCTTCAAAATTGTTATCATATTTCATAAACTCATCATATTTCAAGCCATCTAACAATTTCAAAAAATCTCCAATTTTCACAATTGGCCTAAACCCCCAATTTACCATTTTTCAAATTAAACCTCACTTAAGGAATAAACATCAAAATTGACTTAAGAAATCTTAAAATTCATCATTAATCCAAGCTATCTAAAGCATCAATTTACAAAAACCCCAATTCACAAATTTGGGCATAACCCCCAATTCACAATTAATCCAAAATTAAACATAATCATAACCTATTCTCTTCAACTAACCTTAGGAAAACTCAATCCATAACCATCTTAAGCTAAACCAACCAACAAACTCATCAAAAATTCAAAACTTGAAACTTTCTCTCACTTACCATTTTCTCCACCATTTTCGTTATTTTCAAGCTCCAAGGCAAGCTTTCATCTTCTTCTATCTCTTTCCTCTTGAAATAAACGAAATCTGGCTGGAAACCCATGAAAAAAAAAACGAAACTTGCATCACTACTCTTCTTCTTCTCCTCATCTCCACCGTCGCACCTCTCCTTCTTCTCTCTTCTTCATCTTTTCTTTCTTTTATTTTGTCTCATTTATGGTGAGTTTCAGGTGTATTAAACGACAACTCTAAGTGTTCTCTGCCATGTCACTTAAATGAGGGGTAATTGACCAAGTTGCCCCTCCTTTTAAGTGAAATCCCAAAATAACCCTGCACAGGATTTTCAAAATCTGATAGCTTGCGTCCTGTTTTCCAGCATCTAAACGAAATAATTTGGACAAACTTTCTTCTTGAAAATTGTTCCTTTAGATCATACAAATCCAACACCACCAACCACGCTCAATTCGGATCAGAAACGAAGAATTTATAGCCAAAATACTATCGAACCTTCACAAAATCCGAGACTGAACATTAACATAACTTCAGTCCAGAAATTGACAATCTTAGGGATGAAATTAAATTTTGATCCCTTCACATCATTTGTAGCCCCATATCTTAATTTTATTTGGCCTTAAGAATCAACTCAATCAGAGTTGTACAGCTCCCGAATTTCGCAAAATCCCTAACCATGTTCAGAAAATTATCCAACTTATAACCTATAACCAAATCTCCTACTTTGGTTCAATCAATATCTTTCCATTTAATCTCCTAAAAATCATAATTCTTCAAGAAAATGAAATTAATTGTCTTAGTAATCCAACGCTTCAAAAATCAAATCAATCGGATGTCGGACGAAGGAATTATAAGCAAAAGATTACGAAAGGGATCGGATAAAAAAAACAAAGTAACGGAACTTCAAAACCGAACTTTTCAAAAATCATATCTCTCGATCCCGAACTCATAATTTGACAAATTTGGTGTCAATAAAAAGATCAAAGGAAGCTCTACAACTTCCCTTAAGTACTCAAATTCAAATTAGGTCTCGAAAGAGGTCAAAAACTCAATCAAAGATTCTGTCCAAAACAGCTTTTCCTAAACGACTTCCAATTTTTTAATCGCTCATAACTCCTAGCCCCGATATTGAAAAATTGCAAACTTTATATCAATGGAAAGATAAAAATATCATCTAAAACTTTCATGCAGACTACTTACTCCAATTCAGACTAAATCCATACGACGAGTAGGCTCGAAGCATAGAACACACAAATCTATATTTAATAGCATTTTCAAAACAAAGCATATCTGCAGAAAATCATATCTCTCAATCCCGACATCGAAAAGTAGCAAACTTTATGTCCACAAAAAGCTCTCGACAGAGGCTACAATTTTCATGTTGATCATTTTCTCGAATTTTGCCTAAATCAAAAAGTCAACTTTTTCTTCAAAAAGTCAAACTCTAAGCGAACTTTGACTGATCATAACTCTCACTTCTGATATTAAAAAATATCAAACTTTACGGCTACAGAAAGCTCTTGACATAAATTACAAGTTTCCAGGAGACAATTTTCTCAAATTTTGCCTCAAACAAAAAGTCAACTCTCTTAATTTTTTTCAAATTCTCTCACTTTCTTTCTTTATTTCTTGATTTTCCACTCCCATTTCAATTAACTCATTCTCTTTCCTCTCATAATCCATATAACTTCATTCAAATATCAAAGTCCTCAAAACTAAACAATTCTTTTCTCATAAATTTTTCTTAATTTCAGCAAATTTTCTTAAATTCATAAATTGTCTCACCAATTTCTTTCTCATTAATATTCATTTTAATATTTCTAATTATCATCAAAAGTTCGGGGTCCAACAGTTTTCCTTCTAGGAGATCAAGGTCATCAGGTCTAGGTAGTTTTGGAACTGGTTTTCCAAGAATGTGTAGTACTTCTTTAATTGAAGATATAAAACTCAAAGGTTTAAAATGCATGATTAAATGCACAAAGGTCTCTAAGTTGAAATTGATACCTTCAACTCTGATAGTTTTGTACTGTCCTTTTGTCACTCTGCCAACTACCTGGAAAGTTGCATCTGTAGAGAAGCATCCACACTGACTTCCTGATAGTTTTGAAATATGATGTGAGAGATAGATTCCTCTAGGTTGAGCTACATTGCATGCCTCATCTATGTTCTTCACAGCTACTTGTATCTGATCTTCTGTAAGATCATCTTAATTTCCTCCAGGGAACATTTTCTTTTTCCCTTTGTCTTCATTTTGTACAATGTTTGAAGATCTTGGTTGTATATCTGACATAATCTTGATTAATGTTCTGTTCGTGGTTGGGTAAATAGTATATCGATCCTTGGACATCTTTAGTGGATATGGTTCTGACTTTTCATCTCACAGAATGCCATATAATCTTCTTTCTTCATGATTTAAAAGATGTATTGATCAATTATTGATCAGTATAGGTTTGATTTGTACCTTGATTAACCTTTTCAAAGGTTCTTTTATAATGATTGAGCTTCTATTTTGAATAGGTACCGATTCTTCAATCGCCTTTATTCTCAAATCCTCCTTTTTGATAAGTTGAGAAGGATTATAATGTGCTGATATGTGTTCAACTGACTTTGTCTTCCGTTGAACATCAGATGAAGTATTCTTTTTCTGACTGGTCTTCAGTTTCTTATGTTCTTCTACCAGTCTAGAAGGAGGTTGTAGTTGAGGTTTCTTCCTTTCAAATACTAACTTCCTCTAAATTTCTGTCTCTTTAGTTGATTTTGCTGACTGATCTTGCAAAATTGAGACCAAAGATCTAGTAGTCTGTGGTGCTTTCTCTGACTTTTCAGAATCTTCACTAAGAGTCAAACCTTTCCCTTTATTTTGTTTTTGTTGACACAAGGTTAATAATCTCGGTGAGCTTCTCGATTGTTTGGATTTCTCGGAATGAAGTGTCTCTCCCTTTCTCTTCAATGACACTTGTTTTAAATACTGTTTCACCTGGCTTTCTTCTCTTTATGAAATTGTCTTAGCTTTTATTGATACATCTGATGTTTTATATTTCTTTTCTTCTATAGACATTCTTTCTATGGATTGAGGTTTTGTCTTCCTTGCGGGGTGTAACATTTTCACCCCAGCTGCATCTGACAATACGTTCCACCTCAGCCTTTGCTTTTGCCATAGATTCTGTATCCTCCTTTTCTTGAAACTTCAATCCCATTCTACAAATAGTGGTCGCATTAATGATGCTTTTTATATTCATCTTCATTCTGTTTCCCTGTTAAAAAGAATTCCAGAATCTCTAAAGATCCTTGTTAGCAGCATACCATAGGGTAAGGCATTATAATCTCTCTTCGACTTCATCATGTACCTTAAAATTAAGTGTGGAAGATTTATAGACTGATGATTAAGTAGATGAAGCAAGCATTGTTCATCTATCATCATCACAACGCTTTTCGAGCTTGTTCTTGGTAGAACACAATGAAAAAGTAGCACATGCTGAACCCTAGCCTTCAGAACAAGAGTTGACGCCTTCTTGTCCTTTGGGTCACTATTTCCATAGAGTTGTCGATTGATGTGTGCTTTCTCTACACTACCTTGAGTCATCCATCTTGTGTTATGAGACAACTGTGCTCCAACGCATGGACACTCACTAACTTTCTCGATTAACTCCAGTGTTATAATAACCGACAATCTATCCACCATTGATACTAAGGTATCATCTACTACTTTTGCATTCTTTCAAAACTCATATACTTAATTCAGATAGACTGTTTCACGAACCTGAAAGAAAATTTTCCATCCGACTGTATCAATTTATGGTTCAATGCCCATCTGGTTCTTCTTCAAGGAATCGAAATCAACATGTCTTCCATAAATCATAGATTGCTCCATTTGTGATCTGTAGACAATAAAACTAAACACACAGATGTATTTTTCTCAAAGTAATGATGTTAGTATCTGAAGATGAGAATGTGAATAGAAAGAACTTGATATCAAGAACAGAGTAATGGAACGTTTTATTGAGGGTTTTGCAAAAGTCGATTTCAGAGTATTTCAAGAATATTCTAGAGTAGGTGATATTCTAAAATCTTTGAGAAGATTTCCCTCTAATACCTTCTCTTGAAAAACTTACTGTCTGTAACTCACCGTTACTGTTTTATTGAAAATTTACAACTTTTTATCTTCTTCACTAAAAAAAACATCTAGGTAATGACATGTCAGACGATTGATCACTCAACATTACCATATTCAAGTTTTGTCTGATTTCTTTGAATCTTTCTTCATTTAAAGGCTTTGTGAAGATATCTACCCATTGATGATCTGTCTCAACAAATTGTAGACTAATGATTCTCCTCTAAACATAGTCTCATAGGAAATGATGTCTAACTTCAATATGCTTTACCCTTGAGTGTTGTATTGGATTCTTAGATAGATTGATAGTACTTGTGTTATCACAGAAAATTGGGTTTGTTCTTCTTGTATTGAGTAATCTTCTAACTGGTACTTGATCCGTAACATCTGTGAGCAACAGCTTGTAGCTGACATATATTCGGCTTCTGTAGTAGATAATGCAATTGAACTTTGTCTCTTATTTGACCAAGAAACTAGATTATGGCCAAGAAAGTGACAACCTCCAATTGTACTCTTCCTATCAATCCTGTCTCTAGTGTAATCAGCATCACAATAGCCACTTGTACTCTTCTTTTGATGTTCTCTTTGGCCTGCTTTTTCATGGGTTTGTCCTTGACCCCTATTTGGGCCTTCTTTTTCATTGGACTCTTCTTCTTCTACTTGCCCTTACCCTTGGGCTTAGAAGAAGATGCTACATTAGCTTCGGGCCCATAAGCCTTGATATTCAATATCTCCTCCGTGTTCTAGAGGGTATTCATCAACTGACTCAAGGTGTAATCCTTGCTGTTGAGCTTATAGTCCAACTTAAACTGCTAAAAAGAAGAGTTTAAGCTATTGATGATCATAATCATCTGCGTGTCTGTATCCATATCCTCCCCAAGCATCTCATCCTTAGTGACCGCAGAGATTACCTTCATCAAGTAATCCCACATCGATTCATCAGGTTTCTTTATGAGATTATGAAAGGTTTGGATAGCTTTCACTCTCGCAAACCTGGTCCTCACACCAAACATCTCATATAGGTGATGGACCATTGAACTAGCAGTTTTCATATAAGTAATTTGCTTTTGCAACATACCACTGACAGAAGCTAGAATATAACATTTAGTAGTCTTGTCAGCATTCTGCCAACACTCATGTTGTTGTACTTGCTCAGGAGTTGAATCTCCACCCGGAGGTGTAGGCTCATTTTTAGTTAACACCTATGAAACATGTTCATATTGAAGAACAATGTCAAGGTTACGTCTCTATTCATTAAAATTGCTTTTGTTTTCCAATTTGTTATTTATTAAGAACAGGGTGAGTGGATTCATTTTGTGGACCATAATGTCTGAAAATATAAATTATTAAAACATGAGCATACTAGTCAACAATATTGGAACTTTGAATAAAGTCATGATACATGTATGCATAATGATAGATTTAACAAAAATTAAAAAATTAAAACATTATACGATGGTTATTTTTCTTATCTATAATAGACTAAGTGACGGTGGGCTATCTTATCTATTTAAAAAAAAACTGGTACCCTCCCACTAAAAAAACTAACAAGTATCTCATGCCCAATTTTTGAGAAGCATCATAATTTGGTCCATACTTTTACCAATAGAGCTACGGTGGGCAGTTTATTGATAAAAAATGTTGAGTGTTTAACCATTTGATTCGATTACTAAAGATACCTGCAAACTATGCCTCGATGGGAAGTCACATTTGCTACCAATAAGTGGACTTGTTCTTAAGGAGACCCAAACCATGCAAGATATAGGATTCATGCCCTCCAATGGGAAGTAACACTTCACCACATGCAAATGGGCCATCATTTGGAGACCATAGACTCTCACATAAGCATCTTCTCACACTCAATCTTTTGGGCTTTAAGTTTTAAATATCATCTTGTCTAGATGCAATTTATTATCCTTTCTATATTGTTTCATTATATATCTCATACATAATGAATGCATGGCAAAGCCTAGGGTTGGAAATTTTCTAAATGACATGCAACCACATAATATCACATATTATTTGCATTCATTTCTCCATTCATCATATGAACTAATTAAGCCACTTTTGATTGCCCATCCTAGAAACATAAAAATAATTACAAGCCTTTTAGGCCCAAAAAATTCTTCTTAGACTTGGATCTTCTACTTCGAACTCTTTGTTCACATGATCCAACCCATTCGGTAAACAAAATATAATGGCATTCATAAAAGCCAAATTTTGTCCCTTTGAAAATAAAAATTCCAGCACTAGATTTTCATAAAACTGAATCTTTGTCATGAAAAAAAATTCTAGCACTTGTTTTCATTAGAACCAAAACTCATTCCATTAAAACAAAAACCAGCATTTAGTATTTTTATCAAAACCGAAACTTGATTCCTTGAAACAAAAATCCAGCACTTGTTTTTGAAACAAAAAAAAAACCGAAACTAGATTCATTGAAATAAAATTCCAGCATCTTTGTTTTCACAAAACCAAAACTATGCCAATACACAAAAGGATACATCAAAACCTTTACCTCTCCATTTCTTCAATCCATGGCTGCTTCATCTTTATCATTACATCAATTTGTACATTACAAAATCAATGAAAACCGAAAAATGAAGCAAAGGAGAAAACATGGTGATGATAGACCACCCTCCTTATTACAACCAAATGAAGAAATCTTATATGGTAAATTTAACTTCTATGGACAACCAAAAGAGCAACACATACACCATATGTATTTCTATCACATAAAAATATGCAGCATACACAAATCATTGCCAACCCATGCATCACACATATAGGAATTGAAATCATGCATAAGAAACTTGGCTTTGATACCAATTGTTGGATCGGAAAAAATAAGCATGCCATATTTGGAGAACCGGTAGATTTCAAAATTTTTTAGAAATCTTATTTGCAACGGAAGCAATATATCCAAATCATCATGCCAATCTATACATGATATGGTATAAGGATAATAATAGACATAAACAAGATGAAGAGTATTACCGACTCCTTTGCTCTAGCTTTAATTCCTTACTGCACTATCCTCTCCTTCTTTTTGTATCCAAAGCCTTTGTTTTGTCAATCTATCTTCTCCTTGTTGTTGTATCCTCAACCAATTTGATTTACCTATTGTTCTCTTAGGACAACTTGGTTAACAAAATCCTTTGGTGGGAAAGGAGAAGAAACACTTTGGAGGAGTATTTTTTTAGAAGAAAGAAGGAAACAATGAGACACTTCTCGTACTAAGTTTCGGCCATGCATAGGTGAGATGTAACATCCCATCCTCGATGGGAAGAGTAAATTGGTCAGTTGAATCAGGCTAGTAGGTCTCATTTGCATAATTTATATGAGCATTTATTTGACCTCTAATTATAGAGGAATGAAATATTTGGCACATGCTCTTATATGTACATGCATTTATGGCATTTCCCGGCATTTATTTGTGAATATGATCTGTTTTATAAATTCTAAAATATTGTGTTTGAGAATTGGAATTGGAACTGTTTTAGAGTGATTGTCAATTGTCAGTGACTCTTCGAAATTTTTCTGGAATAATTGGGAGGAAATGTCCGGACCGGAAATTTTCTGAGTGACAAACTGATTGATTGTATAGTACTTGAATAACTGTCCAATGGCCATGGAAAACTAGATATATGATTTTAGAAATTTATATGTCGAGCCATTGAAATTTGGAGACGAATTGGACTGGAAATAAATTTGTGTAATGAGAAAGAGTTAAATGTATTGTGAGGAAACTGACATGTGGCAAGTGTGTAGATTGTGAATCACCAAAATGCCTTAAGTTCTGGGCTTTTCTCCTTGAAGTTACCGAAAATCTCTTGGCTGTAAACTTGTTTCTCCTCCTAAGGCTTGTCTTCTTTTCTCTTTGGTGATTTTCGATCCCCTCTTCAAGGCCCTTCTTCTTGCTGGCTTGCTTTTCCTTGTGCAAAGATTAACCTTAAAACCTTGAGAGAATGATGATTTGTGAAAGTTAAAAGTCTCACCGTGGGTGTTAGAGAAAGGTGTTAGGGTTGGAGAAGATTTCGAAAGATTTGAGGATTTGATGCTTGATTGGTAAGTAAAATGAGTTTAATGTTGTTTATTTGTTAGTTAAATACATACATGGGTTTAATTATGAAAGTTTGGAGTAGTTGAAAGTGAGTTATGGTTGAATTTTAGAGAGAGAAATGTAAATAGGGAATCGGAGAAGACGATCTAGGACCGCACGTCGCGACGAGAGGATTATTGGACGTCGCGATGAGCGTACGCCGTGAAGAGCGTAGACGTTGCGACGAGGGTACGCGACGACGAGTGGTTCGCCGCGACGAACGGGACGTCACAACGAGTGGTAAGTTGGACGTCGCGACGAGCCACTATGTAGACGTCGCGGCGAGAGCTCTGAGATCGCGGCGAGGACATTTTTCTGAATTGGTTTATTTTAGTTTTGGGACATATCTGATGAGGTAGACCTCTGATTGAGGTGATGTTTGATTCGTTATGAACTAGAGAGATGGGTCTACATTTGAGGTAAAGAAAGAAAGTTTGAAATAAAATGAGTGAGATCTTAAATATTAAATGAAAGTGGGATTTAGATTGCTATTACAACCTAAGGGTTGTTTCTTGATCATTGGGGTATAATAGTGAGATTTCTGGATTTAAGGAAATGCTATTGGGGTTTTAGAAACTGAGCCTCATGGGTGAATTTGGATCTAGAGGATAGTGGCACTGGTTTTAAGGTCTTTCTTGAGAATATCCTAGTGGGTATGACTTGGTAAATTGACTGAATGATAGAAATGAAATTTGTGGAGTTCCAGGGCATGTTATTGAAATGAAATGAATCATTATTGATCAATTGAGTGAAAAGTTAGTTTATGTCAAAAGAAAGTGGAAATTGGGAAATAGCATCGGGAAGGTCATGAACATACATCGTGCATCTTTTATTTAAGACATGTGCCTCATTGAATCTTTCTGATTATGCATTTAGTAATGAATGATTATTTGACTATTCTAGAGGCACCATTGGAATAACATTCCACAGATATTGCTGGGACTTCCAGGCTGTAACTCGGACGTACAGGTGAGTAACCTAGTTGGTTCCTCAATTTTTAACTGTTAAATGTTCTGTAAAATTTCTGTGAATATGAATTGTTATGTTTGAAATCTCGGACCGAAGGTCCGAGGGATTAAGTGATTGGATATGCTAATGTAATTGTTTGTGAATGTTTCCATAGGAAAATGTGAATGTATGGTAGAGTGGAATTGGAATATGATATGACGGTTTCTGATAAATTGATTCTGATTGTATGTGATGAATGAATTCCATAATTGATTGATTAATAACGGTTGTGACTAGAGCTGCCACTGAGAGCTACAAGCTTGATCACTGAAAAAGATCCTCGAGCTCGAAAGGGATTAGTGCATACCCAGAGGGCTCTCCTATCCCTACTGACGCGTGGAAAGTAGTGCATACCCAGGGGGCTCTCCTACTTCCTAAGACGCGATTACTGTTTAATGTGCCCGAAAAGGGACAAACGCGTTTGCATCCCTCGAGTAGGGGTGAAACAAAACCGTGAGGGTGGCCCACCACGCCAAAGCGGACAATATCGAAAGGTGGAAGTGCATTCCCTGAGGGCTCTCCTCCCCCTAAGACGCGTTCTCAATCATTCCTCATCGCTTAAGCACTCGACCACAACTCGAATAAAAGAAAATGGATAATAATGGGAAAAGATTATGTGTATGGATTAAACTGTGGACTAAGAAAAAGGGTTAAATGCTCATAATTATGTGATGACTGATTTGCGAAATTTTTGAGTTCTGCGATTGCATGAGAACCTGATAATTGTTATATGACGATACTGAATGTGTAATTTACTGAAACTGTGGATTGCTTGCGATATGCATGAATTGGGTGAACCATCGATGATGGTTTCTCATTGAGTTCGCAAACTCACCCAAAATTGTAACTATTTTTCAAGAATTGAAGAGTACCCTGTTAGATAACGGGAGTATGCCTACTGCATGTAAGTCAGAGTTGGAAGTCGGGATCAGTTCACGTCTGCATTAGTGTCTTTCTGATTCATGTGTAAATTTGTATCTCCGCAGAATAGTGCGTTTTATTTCAGTGGGCCCCAATTAGCTAATGTTGTTTTTGAATTGTGATTACTGAAAGTGTTCAGGATTATCATTGGGTCCGATTTGGTTATGGATTTTTATGCATGAATTGATTAAATACTGTTGACTACCTTTTTAATGACTGTAATTATGTTGTGATCGAAATTGTTTTTGAATTAAAGCGGGCCCAAATCGTTTACTGGATTCCGCGTATACGATTGTTTTCAATAATAAAAATGTCTTATTGAGTTTTTGAACTGTTTTGACTGCTCTAGCATACCACCCTCGTGAAGCACGGGCTCGGATATCACCCTCGATGTCGAGTTTGGGTCTTGCGGGAGTGGGATGCTACATGAGAGGAGAGAGTTGGTCAAAACAATGCAAGAACTCTTTTCTTACACTCCTAATTTCGGTTATGCATGATAAGAGAGAAGAGGGGGAAGCATCCAATGCATCACATGTTTCTTTAATCAAACATAAAGAAGCCATTAAATGAGACTCTTCTCATTTGTTTTAAGATGACTATATGAAAAGTCCAATCACCTAATATTATCATGTTAATTTTGGTTTTTGATGATGTAAGAAGGAAGATGGTCCATCCAATGTACATCTTTCTTCTTTAATCTAATAAATGCTAATAGGTTATATGCTAACATTAAAAGATAACCATTAAACCATTTAATGGTAAGTTCATAACTCCATTTAATGATGATAAACCATAATAAAGACTATCTTTATTTAGCATTTTAATGTCAAATGTGTAGCTGAACATTCAACCCTAATAACCTAAATTGCTCGTTCATTTCTTTAATTTTTTTAAATATAATTAATCTAATCAATTATATTAAACCAAAGTCTAGCCCATTTCTAAATGAACATTTAGGCTTTTAATTAACCATTAATTAGTGTAATCCCAACATTCAATTATGGGCTTCTAAAACCTCCATTATATTTCCTACTTAGCTTGATAACCTTCCTTGAAGCCAAGTGGGGAATCTTGTTGGACTTTGATAATTCAAGCTCCAATAAGCCTAGAATAAATTTAATCTCATTAGAATTAATTCTAGCTTATTAACTAAATGTCATTCCATTAAAGACAATTAGTTAAACTCTTGAATTATTAAATATTATAAGAACACATATTTATGTCCAATTGCAAACCCTATTTAGAACCTTACTATAGCCATCCGCACAATAAAGGGTAAATATATCGTTTTGCCCTTAGGTGGGTTTTTCCTTTTAGATCTCCCATTTTACTTTATTTGGTAATTAACACACAAGATCTCATTTTAGTGTTAAGAATTGATTGGTAGCTAGTCCATCAAACTACTGGCGCTAGTTTAATCATCAAATCTCCTTAAAACATCTAGAAGTGATGATAGCACTATAAACTCTTTATTTGAGTGAATGTTCCCTGATACATGTTTCAATTGATAATTCCAACCTGCAGACACTAAATTAATACTCTGTAAAAATCTATTCCGATCATATCAAGAATTATAATGAACCACATATGAGTTCACCACTCATCAAGATTGTGGTCCATAATAAGTGAATGCTTAAGTTGTATGTTTTAAGATTAAAGTAATGTCCCACTTTATTCTTGAAAACATACTTAATTCCAAATTCATTTAATAGTACCATTATCGATATTCAACTACTATCATGATATGAAACTCATCATTTCCTTTAAGTAAACTCCTTTACTTATATGGAGATAAATTGCAACACTACAGTCTAAACCATAATCAAGCTACCAACTTGATTATTCAACAGTGAATCCATTAATTTAGATTCTTATAATATACTTGTTTCCCATACATCTCTATGTATATGTATTTTACTTACAAAAGGATCTTGGTACCTTTTGACTAGATATATAATGCTCACACAAATAAAACCAAACTCTTTTGTTTTATTAATAATAAATATTTTCATTACAAAACTGTCACTGAAGAAAATAAAGTTACATGTAAATACACTTGCTTTCCAGGGCACTATATTTACATAACTCCAATAATAAATGCAACAAATGGAGTAATGAAAGTCATCTCTGGTACACTTGTGGTAATGAAAAGAATTCGAAGAAACAATAACCTATATTATTACCAAGGTAATGCAATGATTGGAATAACAATAGTAGCTTCTAATGACGATCAAGAGCTAGAAGCAGCTAGGTTATGGCATATGCACTTGGGACATACAGGAGAAAAATCCTTAAAGATATTAATAAATCAAGAATTGTTCAAAGGAGTTCGGGCATGCAAATTAGACTTATTTGAGCATTGTGTTAAAGGGAAGCAGACAAGAGTGAAATTCAGAACTGCAATATATGATACGAAGGGTATTTTGGATTATGTTCACTCTAATGTGTGGCGACCTTCCAAAACAACTTCTTTGGGAGGAAAATACTATTATTTATCATTTGTTGATGATTTTTCCCAAAGAGTATCAATGTATACTATGAAAACTAAGGATGAAGTGTTGGAAGTTTCCTCAAATGGAATAAGATGGTAGAAACTCGAATAGACAGAAGGATCAAGCGTCTCTGTACAGATAATGGTGGAGAGTACAGGAGTGGTCCATTTTTAAAAGTCTGCAAAGATGAAGCTATTGTTAAACACTTTATAGTCAGGGATACTCCACAATAAAATGGGGTGATAGAACGTATGAACCGGACATTGCTAGAGAAAGTTTGGTGTATGTTGCCTAATACTAGGTTGGGCAGAGAATTTTGGGTTAAGGCTGTTACATATGCTTATTTTCTCATCAATTGCCTTCCATCAACTGCTATTGGTGGTAAAACACCTTTGGAAAATTGGTTTGAAAAACTTGATATAGATTATGATTCCTTGCATATGATTGGTTCCACTGCATACTATCATGTTAAGGAGTCAAAGTTGGACCAATGTGCAAAGAAAGCAATTTTCATAGGGATCACCTCAGGTGTGAAAGGATATCGTCTTTGGTGCTCAAAGTCAAAGAAAATAATTTTCAGCAGGGATGTTACCATTTACGAATTTGCCACGTTAAGAAAGGTGACAAATAAAAAGTTAAGCAAATAGATAGTACTCCAAAACAAGTGGAGTTTCAAGGAAGAATTGTTACCTTAGTAAATGATGAAGCAGATGTAGAAAATCCTATGGTAGAAGAGGATCCAGATGAAGAAGGAATTCCGACCCAAGAACCTCTACAGCAACAATTACCAATTACATTGTTAAAGCCAAAAAGGAACATTTAAGTACCTGCTTGTTATGTTAATATGGTGCCTTATACATCTCCAATTGAAATTGAAGACATTCCTACCACTTATAAGGAAGCATTCTGAAGTTCAGAAGAGGATAAGTGGAGGATAGCCATGAATGAAGTAATGCATTCCCTTCATAAGAATCAAATATGGAAGCTAGGTAGTCTCCCAAAGGGAAAAAGGCAATTGGATGCAAATGGGTATATGCAAAGAAAGATGAATTTCTTGATAAGGATAATATTCGCTACAAAGTAAGGTTGGTGGCCAAAGGCTATGCTCAGATGAAGGGAATTGATTATAGTGAAGTTTTCTCTCTAGTTGTAAAACATTCCTCTATTCAATTTTTGTTAGCTTTGGTAGCACAGTTTGATATCAAACAAGGTCAATTGGATGTAAAAACTGCATTTTCCCATAGAGACTTAGAGGAAGCAATCTATATGCCTCAACTCAAAGTTTTTAAAGTTGCTGGAAAAGATAATATGGTGTGCAAGCTTGAAAAATCATTATATAGATTGAAGCAATCTTTGAGGCAATGGTATAAGTGATTTGACAAGTTTATGATAGGGTAAAAGTACACAAGAAGCAAATATGATCACTGTGTGTATTTTCGCAAACTACAAAATAGATCCTACATCTATCTTCTCCTATATGTTGATGACATGCTAACAGCTTCAAAGAATCAAAGAGAAATTGAGAGACTGAATATTTAGTTGAATCGGGAGTTTCAAATGAAGGATCTAGGTGAAGCCAAGAAAATTTTCAACATGGAGATAAGTAGAGACAGAAAGTTGGGGAGATTGTGTTTGACTTAATATATGAAAAAGGTACTACAATGTTTTGAAAAGTTAAAACCTATTAGTACTCTGCTCACTCCTTATATAAAGCTCATTGCATCCCTATCTTCAAAGAAAGATGCAAAATGAGAGTACATGACTAAAGTAACATATGTAAATATGGTTAGTAGCTTGATGTATGCTATAGTGTATACAAGACCCGACATCTTACAAGTAGTTGGGGTTGTGAGCAGGTATATGAATGATCCAAGCAAGAAGCATTGGCAAGCTATGAAATGGATTCTATGGTACATTCTAAACACCGTAGATGTTGGTTTGGTATTTCAACGGGATAAGCAACAGGGTCAATGTGTAGTTGGATACTGTAATTTTGACTATGCTAGTGATTTAGATAAATGTCGATCAATTACTAGCTATGTGTTTACTATTGCAAAGGAACCAATCAGTTAAAGGTCTACTTTATAGTCAATAGTTGCTTTGTCAACTACAGAGGCAGAGTATATGGCAGCTACAAAGGTTGTGAAGGAAGCAATTTGGCTTCAAGGATTGCTTGATGAATTAGGAATTGGACAGAAGCATGTCAAAGTACATTATGATAGTCAAAGTGCTATTTATTTAGCAAAGACCCAAGTTTATCATGTAAGGACGAAGCACATCAATATTCATTATCACTTTGTACGAGAGGTTCTAGAAGAAGGTGGAGTAACAATCCAAAAGATTAAGACTACTAAGAATCTTGTTGATATGTTGACAAAGGTGGTGACTATAGTCAAGTTCCAACATTATTTAGACTTTGAAGCACATTTGAAGATACTACTAAAGATGAGTTTTGTGAGAGATTTGAAAAATATTAGAAAATATGTCAAGGTGAAGAATTGTTAACTTATGAAATATTTTGATATTCCATATTAGAAAATTATGAAGATGGGAGAGTCTCCTTAAGTTTTAAAAGGAGGGTTTCTTCATTTGGTTAATCATCCCAAAAATTGCCTATCTTTCCTTAAGGCAAAGATTTCTTCTCTCCATTTGTAGTATTTCACTTGTATTATTTCTTGAAAATAGTGAAATATCAATTTAGTAGTGTTCGAAGAATTAGGCATAATTAGCTTAACTTTTTTAAATTCTTGTGTTCTTTATTTGTCTATTTAATAGCTATTGTCGGGTATAGTCACTACAAGAAAACAAACATTTTGTGACATTTTTAAAACGTCACAAAAGGTGCAAAAAATATCAAAGAATATATTCTACAATGTTTTAAAAAACGTCACAAAAAATGTCGCGAAATGTGGTGTAGGTAAAAGCTTTCTAAGACGTTTTATGTAAAACGTCATAGAAAACACTGACATTCCGCGATGTTTATAAAAACATTACTAAAAGTTTGAATATTCCATGACGTTTTCAAAAAACGTCGTAGATTGTCTAACATTCTACGACATTTTAAAAACGTCACAGAATATGAAGGAATCCGAGACGTTTTTTTGAAAATGTCGCGGAATGTTGTTCGCGACATTTTTAGAAACATTGTGGAATACATTCCACAATGTTTTTATTATTATTTCCATTTTTTTCAAAAATCATATTAATTTAATAATTTTAATAATTATTTTTAAAATATAATTTTAAATCTTATTTGTTTAATAACTATCCAATATTATTTATAAATTTTATTTATTTAATAGTTCTTCAATTTTTTAGTATATCATTAATTTTAATAATTATTGATGTATCACAAGAATTTCATACCAGTAAACAATGTATTATTTAATTGCAATTCACAAACATTTCATAATACACTAATTAATATCAACATACACTAATTAATATCAAACTACACTAATTGTAATTCGCAAATTTGTAGAAGATAATTCATAGCTTTTACCAAGATGGATCTTCCAATTATTCATGTATCTTCCAATTATAAAACATAAATTTCTATATACAACAGGGATCTGATGCCATCCCATTTTGTTATGGCAATGACATCAGTTGACCAGTAGGGTACATAAAAGCTGCTGCAGTAGTGTTATACTTATGGATGCTAATTTAACTCTTCTTCCTAAGCCCATATCAACCCCTTATATCTATCTAATCTAATCTATGATATATGCACATTAAGTACCAACTCAACAACACTAGCCTTAATGCACGGATTCATCCAATTTAAAAAGTTGCCTATTTTTCAAGTAATCCTTCCCCCTTGATCAATTAAAATGCCGACTTGATCACCACACAACGCCCTAGGGATGTTCCCAGGCTCGAGTAGATTAAAAAGTACAACTGCAGGTAGAAACCAGTCTATATATCAATATCGGAGACTCATAGTCAGAAGTATGGAAAGCGAATAGAACATAGTAATAGTGTGACAAACCATGAATTCCATTCTCTTCACAATAGGTAATCGCCATCATGTCCATTGATGTAAAGCCCCTAGAAGCTAGCTCTCTGAAGGATATATGGTCCAGTATTATATTGTTATTATCGGAATGGCAATCAAATATGCCATTGACATTTGTACCCTTAAGCAGAGCATCTGCATTAACTGAATATGCCCAAGAGTACTAAAAATTTATTCAAGAAAATCATAAACACAATAGAGATAGGCTAGAAAAGTTAAGGTATGGGAGAACATGAGCATACTCTCGACGCTTCAGAGCTATTGTCAGATTCATACTAAATAGAGGATTTCCAGTACCAGCACCAACACCGCCAAATATGACAACTCTTCCTTTCTCAAGATGTCGGATGGCTCGTTACATATTGTAAAGTTCAACCAACTTTGGCATTGAAAATGCACTTTGTACACAAGACTGAACACCAAGGTTCTCTAAAGCTGATTGAAGCAATATAGAATTCATGACTGTTACCATCATACTATATTCCATCAGAAATTATCACAAAATCAGTACAAGGAACTTGGAGGATAAGTTCACCTATTCTGAAGGGCAAAGTCGTAATGGTAATTCCACATACATCTAGCTAAAGGAATGAAAAGTTGAAGAACTATCTGCAATAATCAGCATACAAGCAACTTTTTGAAAGAAGTTTTAAAAGATTAGCTGCAATAACAACTTTTGGGAATTGGATAAACTTTTAAAGACAACATGAAACATGATATTCCAGAGAAAACTATTTCCATTCACAAAAAACATTTGAACAAGGTTAAAATATAGAGGAGTTATAAACTAAAAATGTTAGGCAATATGACAAGTTTGTAAAGAAAATTTCAATAACATGATTTTTACCCAATCTGATATGCTATGGGTCTGTCCAAACCAGTGGCAGATATCCATGAGTCTCCACAAAAGAAATTACAGCCTCCAATAACAATTGTTACCTATAGAAGTAAAAAAAAAGAAGTATCTAGTGATTCTGTAACTAGAAGAGATGGAAAAGAGCATCCATAACGAGGTTAATCCATACCTCAAGCCCAACTTTGGATGTTGTGGCCACTTCCCTAGCAATCTAGATTGCCACCTAGCAATAGATGAAAACAGTTATGCGTGCAACTTCTAGAAAAATAACAAAACACTACCCCACAAATTCAGTTGAATGTGTGCCTCAACATAACCATCAACTAGATAACGAAAACATCACAGATAATGTGTACCTTAGGATCAATATTTTGGCAGTTCCCAGTAGCATCACAAAACACTCTGCTTGTCTGGTCAAAAAATCCACATTAATTCTTAATAAATAATCAATTTTTTCCAATCATGCAGAGAGAATATTGTTGTCGATAAAGGCAATAACAACTATATGAGATAGTAGATTTACACCTCAATCGATGCTTCTCCCATTCTTTCGTCTTCAATTATCTAGCGTGTTTGATTCACATTTCTAGAAAACTGCAACAATTAAATGAATAGCATAATTGGCATGAATCTCCATTTTGCTTATAAAGATAAGACTCAAGCATCGTAGAAAATCAAGACAATAGAATCACATCAGATTAATTCAAGCTATTGTTATTATCTTCCTAATTGATGTAGGAGCGTAGTGAGCATATTCCTCTTCCTACATCAGTAATAGTATTATGCTACAAATGGCCGATAATCGCTTCTACATCGAAAATATGAATTGAACTACCTTGAAGCATCTCCCACCAAAATAGATTGGCGTCCTGTAGCAAAAGATACATCAAGTAGCAGGATTCTTTGATCTAGGAAAATAGAGAACACAAACTAGTAAGAAAAGGCCATGCCATGATAACCGACAGATAACCACTTAAGAAAGCTGACTCTAAAAAATAAGGAAAGTGCAATAACTTAGCATAACAAGCCTTGTATTGGAGGACATCCAGTACATAAAGTCATAAAAGTCCCTCAAAGAAATGGCTTACCTTTTCTGTTGGCAAGTTGAAATATTCAAAAGATTCATCATTATCTTCTAAATTAGTAAGATCCCTCCCCAAAATATTACCTCCTTCAAATTTATGGTTATCAATGCATTCCCTGGTAACTTCTAATAACTTATTACTCAAGTCACTGCCTGCAATTGGTTTGTGTTCATAAATACCAAAAGTTAATTGTTTATTGCCAGAAGCAAGTAACAATGAAAACACACGAAATATGCTTCATAAATAGAAGATATATATAAAAGAATATGTTATTCCAACAACTCTACATGCCTGTTTTTCTTCCCTTACTACCCACCAATGACTTGAAATGTTGTTCAAAGTATAGGCAGCAATGAATATAGTTATCTGATCAGAGAATCATCATCCTCTTACAAATAATAGTTACTTGCAATGACAAATAGTATCAAGCAAGGTTTCTAGCTTGTTGCTCGATACATATAGGATTTTCAAGTTCTGTAGGAAACCAATAGCATCTAGTAGTGCTTCCAAGGGATTTGAAGCTAGATTGAGCTCCTCAAGATTCTCTAACCCAGCTATTGAATCAGGAATCACCTGTGTTCCCTCGCAAAATTTGCAAAAATTGTGAGGAAGCTAAGCGATGTCTATAACACCGAAAGAGCCTGTAAGTTTCGATAAGAAGAAATCATTTCTAAGTTCTAAGCATCCAACTAAAACTAAATGTAGTTATCAATACCATAAGGTTTCTAATGATCTTATCAACCTATAATACTACAAAGCTATAGAGGGAAAAGAAAACAACTTTTCCTTAAGAAAAACAAACCTAAAGCTGATTAGGAGAGAGATTAAGCACTTTCAATCCACGGAATTTTCCAAAAGCCTCTGGCAAGAATCTCAATCGCTGGTTAGACAAATCAATCTTATCCAACTCTGCTTCTTTCGACCGGTGAAGAATCGCGACCACCTCCTCATTCATCGCTCCTCCCCCTCCACAATCTCCACCACCACATCCTTCCCTTTACCACTCTTGGTGTTCTCATATATCTCAACCAACTGCTTCTCTTCGTCCTTCAACAGCTTCTCGTAAGTGTCGTGCATCATCTCCAACTGCACTATCGTCTTGAACAAGCTCCTCTCCTTCTCCGAGATAGTGCATTCAATTCATGGTCAGGTCATGGGCCCAGAGTTCGAAGCACGGCTTGGGTCTGGGACACGTCCGAAATGGCGGGTTTCATAGAGGCAAGGAGCTTGGGGTCGGACAAATGGGGCATTTTGGAGAGGATAGGAGGTTACGAAGAGGGGGAGATTGCAGGTGGTTGCTCGACGTCGGAGGTGGATGATTTGGGTCTGAACGAGGGGAATCAGGTGAGGACGTAGGAGAGGATTGGAAAGGATTTGGGGTTGGGATCCATGGTCACTTTCTAAGAAAATCATAATAGAAATTGATTAGTAGAGTGTGTAGCAGATAAGTGTGTGTATCTATATGTACATGATAGTAATTTTGGTAATGCTCCCAAAAGCTTTCCGCGATGTTTTCTTCAATAAAACATCGCGTTTTGTATTTTGCGATGTTTTATCGGTTTGTATTTTGCAATGTTTTATTGATAAAACGTTACGAAAAGTGTTACAAATTTACAACGTTTTTATCAAACGTCGCAAAAAATTAGAATATTTCGTGACATTTTTTAAACATCATAAAAATCTAAACATTTCGTGACATTTTATCTATAAAACATCGTGAATAGTATAATATTCTTGTAGTGAGTTGTAGTGAATTATTATATTATTAAATTACATGTCTAGGAAAATTCTATCTAAAAGATTGAGTTTTAAGTGGAGCTGTTTGTGACTCCTCTAATCTTTCCTGAGAATTTACATGGTTGAGTTTTAAGTGGAACTGTTTGTGACTCCTCTAATCTTTCCTGAGAATTTACATGGTGTAATTTTTCAGTACAATCATTCACACTATATTTACCAAGACAATAGTTCTCAAGGTGAATTTATCATTATTAACGGGAATTAACCAGAATTACACATGTCATACCCCGAATCATTTGATAGCTCAAACAGCGAGTGTTTCAGGTCTGGATATTTTTATTCTTCTTCTTCTTCTTGGTCATGGTCGTCTTCTTTGCCATAGCTATAAATGAATTACTGTCTTTGTCATTGTCCTCGTTGATGTTCTTCATGTACTGGGCGCGTCTTAGATTAGTGGGAACGGACATGTTCCTATGGTTGTACGGGCTCTTGCTTTGATCGACAACTTCTTCATTTGCTTGTCCTTGTTCACTTTGTTTAGGATGGTGACCTATCAAAGCATGCAGCTTCTGAGAGATAGAGGTGGGCATAAGAATTTTGTTCCTCAGTAGTGAAAATATTATGAGCCCAGTCCTGAAGGCGTTGGTTTTGCCTTTTAGAGCCAAGGTTTTAGTCCTCACCGTTGACGTTAACGCAGACATAACTTGCTTCAACAACCCCGTCGCTTTGTTCTTCATCTTAACTAATAATTTTCAGCTTCCTGAATATGTAAAACCAAGAATTAATGGAGTAGTAATTAGTAATGAATCAAATATCAGTCAGCAGGGAAGGAGAAAAATGCTCCAATTAACGAAGGGTTGGAGAACATCAAATGGTGATTACACGATAAGTCTAGGAAACGCTAACCAACAAAACCTAAACCTAAACCTGAAAGCTTCAAGTGTTGGTAAGGAACTGTAACCTGAATCTTTCTAAGGTACTTAGTTGTAGCAAGTTATGTATACTATAGCTAGCAAGGAGGTAGATGAACCAAACACAAAGAGCTGGGATTTGAAAATGGCATGAAGGATATAAGAAAGAGGAAGTACGGGGTTTACATAGAAAAAAAAGCGAAAAGAAGAGAAGATTTCTATTGTATATGATGTAATACATATTTCAAAATTTGCATGTGAAAGAGAAGAAAATAGGGAAGTGGTAGTCCAGTTGTCAGTACTCTCAACGGTGGATTTGTTTCCTTAATGGGAAGGATCAAGGAGCTCAAGTGCAAGGAAGGTAGTTTGTTTCGTGCTAGACGTTAAACAACAGGAAAAGGAAGTCAAAAAGTTATTACTTAACTCCTCTTTCTTCTTCCATAAGACTTCTAACCCAAAAATGCATGCCAAATTGCCAAGATGCTGCACCTCCTCTTTCTTTGCCATTATGTTATAGTATTACTTGACCACTAAGTTTACTACTTTTCTTTTATCTTACATTCAATTAACCTTACCGGGGAACACTGAAAAGCAAAAGCAAGTGGAGTCGAAAGTGGTCAAGAGTCATGTTCATGAAATGATAAAGAAACAAAGACTTTTTCATCTTTGCTATTTAATTTTCATTATAATTTAACATATAATCATCTTAACAAAAAATCTTAAATTTTATTATAAATTATTTTTATTTGAATTTGATATGTGAAACATTTTAATAAAAATATTTTATATTTTATTATTAAATTATTATTTATAAATTATAATATTAATTATTTTAAAATTAAGATATAACATATTTGTTAACCTTGTGAAGTCTTAACTCATAATTTTGATGATAATAAAATATACTATTGTTAACAAATTTATTTTAGTGATATTAATAGCTTTATTATAATAGAATCAAACAATATATATGAATGATGAAGTTTAATAGAAGGATAAAGTGAACAAATGAGCAAGTTAAACAATCAACAGATAGAGTAAATGGTAAAGTGGATCATAAAAACAATTCAAGTGAATAATCAAAAATAAAGGGAAATCAAGCATATTAAGATTTAAACAAATGATTGTAATCCGTCTTGTGATCTTATTTTAGATATTTTATTGAATGAAAAGCTCGATCCTTTCATAATCAAAAGAAAATTTGTTTTAATCTTTAAAGAAAACCTATTAATTTTTAGACAAAACTTATAGTAACTTTTGAAATAGTTTAAATCAAAAATTTTCCAAAGGACACTACAAAAAAGTATAGAATCTGTGACATTTGATTGGGGAAACGTCGCAGATTGTATAAACCTGTCATGACGCTTTTTTAACGTCAAGAAAAATTAAAGTTTTTGGCAACGTTGTATTAAAACGATGCGAATTTGGAGAACTAATTGAGACGTTTTATTATTAAACGTGGTCAAATAAATATCACAATGTCTTTATGAAGAAAACGTCGCGAAAGTGTTGGTAAAGAAATTAAAACTCAGTCGTTTAACGTTTGAGTTTCAAAGCTTTCTTCAATCTCGCCCGCCTCCCACTCCTACTCTCTGCGCTCTCTCAACATCTGCACAGACGACTTGAAATCTCCCTCTCAACATCGCCACCCTTGCATGCAGAATCACCCATCATCAACAACTTCAATTGTCTTTCCCTTTTCCTTCAACGTTTGGGTATCTAAGCTCTTTCCCTTTTCCTTCAACAACATGCTCCAAGTCTCCCCCTCAAAATCACGCGTCCTCTATGCTCACGGCCGGATTCCTAAGGTGCACTCCAATGCCTATGCATTTTGTTATTCCTATTTAATTTGCAAAATTTCGAACCTTTCTCTGGTGGGTCTTGGTTATTCGAAGCACATTAGTGGAATAACTACTAAAACTTGTCTTCCAACTTGTCTCCCCTTTGACATTTCTAGGTCACTTAAACTTGTCTTCCAAGGATTTGCTAGGCCAATTCCGAAAAGTAAATCAAGTCTAAGCACTAAACGCTTCTTCCATATATATATTTTATTCATTTTTATGCCTTAGTTGTTCCATAGATGGAACACCGAGTTTACCATTAATATTTTTATTTTCTGTTTTGATTTTCAAATTTAGTATAAATCTTGTCTTAATTTGTTGATTAAACCAAATTTCAATTATTTCATGTGCAGGCTTGAATTGGTTGAACATTAAGCATTGAACATTGACAAAGGAGAGTCATAGGGTAAGGCACTTGCAATTTCTACTGTTATATTTATAATTGAAGATGGAATTAAATATGGGTTAAGCACCTGCAATTTCTATGTTTGCCTTTGCATTTATGTGAGTATATATTCTTATGTTGTTAAATTATATTACTATTATATAATACGATAATATTACTAATGTAATATGTCTCTTAGTTTAAGACTTTATTAGACAATAGATTGACTTTAAAAATATGAGCATATAATGCTCTTGTCCCTTCTGAATGAAACCTAGTGGTTGTACTATATATATTCCTTCATCTAGTTCTTTATTTAAGAATAGAGTCTTTATATCCATTTGATGTATGTCAAGGTCCATTCCAATTACTAAAGCTAGAATCAATCAAACTGATGTAAACCTCATAACAAATGATAATTCTTCTCATGATCAATCTCTTCGATTATATCTTTTGATCACTAGACACACTTTACATCTTTCAAAACTGCCATCATTATTTTACTTAATATTTAAATAACACATATGCTTTTTATGTTACACATCTTTTCAGAAGATTATCCAAGTCTTATACTCAGTTTAAACTCAAAATTTCATTCTTCTTTTATTACTGTAACTTATTCACCCTTAGCAAGAATACTTGGAGCCTTTTCATATTCCCCTCCTTATTACTTTCTTTTGAAACTACCACAAAGGTTATTCCTTTTAAGTTCAAAATTATATGAGGAGTAATTTTCTCACAATATGGCTATAATAAAAATTTGAGAAACAAATCTCTTTACATTCATATTATTCCCACTTGAATTAGATAGTGGTAAAAAGCTCCCACTAGGTTGTAATTTTCATTGATCAGAAACCAATTCATCATCTTCTAAATTGCTCCCACTTAGATCAATACCATTTAATTCTTACAAGATCATTCTAATTCAGTTTCTCATATAGAAATAAGTTTTGAACTATCTTTTCTTGCTTTGGAAATTCATTCTTTAAGAATGAGATAACTTATGATACAAATTCAAATACTTTTTATTATCTTATTCACCTTTGAACATATATTCTTCAGAATGATAAAAAATATTTTAAAGATACTCTTCTTCTTTTTGGAATCTAAATTCTTATTATTATAAAAGGGGTCATGAATATAGGTAACAAGCACATTCTTAAGAAATCAAACATGGTTAATTAATTCTCTTACATATTGACATCTCAAATTGTTTTAAGATATCATTTCATTGGCATCTTATCAAGTGTATATTTGATCATCAATGACACATCACCCCAACAGGTAATAGGCAAATGCTCATTTTCTCCCATTATTTTGTTAGTCAGACAATATTCACAAGTACACTATTTTACTTTATATATGTCTTCCAAAGAAAATATGCTTGATCAATCAATTTTATCCAATATGACCAAGTCTAGCACAAATTGACATAGATATTATAAGAACTAGATGATGTTATTAAACAATTTTTTTAATAAATAACATCTAAAATTTCAAAACTATTAAATATAAAACTATAGAAAATTTTCCTTTCCACCATTGTGGAAATTAACACCATATATAAGACTAAACAAGACATAGGCAAGATTTGTTATCTGTGGGTAGACTTAGTTCTTCTTGGAATCCTAATAATTATGGAAGGCTTCCTTTCCTCTTTTCACTTAAATTCTTCATAGTACTTCCTCTTCATAGAAGTTCGTGTGAGTATAACTTAGCCATATATGTCTTAGTATATAGCTTAAAAGCCTTATGATATTTATCGATAAGTTCCTCGTAGCATCCTATATCATGTTGATATTTATATTATGGGTTAAGTGCATTTTCATATATTCCTAGTATGGAGGTAAGATTGTGTAACAACATACACCATCTCAAAATAAGATGAGATATGACTAACATTCCTCGATTCACTATGTTTGACATTAGTTTCATATGCCTCAACATTGGATTCTCATATATTATTTATTTATTTATTATGGTATATGTATATATGCATATTAAACAAAATAATGAGAGATCATTTTATGGTCACAGAAGTGTCACCAGAACAAGTTACCATAAAGGACGATATGTCTTTAGCAAGGTCATACCTCTTAATCTTTAGTGTAACATCATCATATATGTTGTATAAGCCAAAGAGTTCTTCTTTTACATGTGTTATATGTCACACAGTTTTCCTATGTTGAGTCATATTGTCCTTCTTAAAAACTATCATATTTTCATATAATTATAAAAGAGAATTTTGCACTTCTACTACGTATTCTTATGTTAAATTAATATGTATTTTTTGCTCATTGGATAAGAGTTGGATGAACAGCATTAGGGTTTCCTGTGAATACATTGATGGAGTGAGAATGTTTATGAATTTTGTGGTGGAAAAAAGGGCAAAGATTGTGAAATTTCATGCCCTTGTACTCATTGCATGAATTGTTATACGAGGTTTCAAATGAATGTTTTTGACCATTTAATGAGATTCGGCATGGACCAATCATATAGTCGTTGAGTTTTACACAGTGAAATGCCAAAATATAGATTTATCTCTAGGGAAGAAAGGCTTGACGATGCAAATGTAGACATTGATGGGATGGGCTATGATATTAATGAGGGTGATGGTGATGAGGAGGATGATGGCATGCAAGATTTGCTTCATGATGTGGGTACTTTCTTAAATGATTGTCCAATTGATGAGGATGGAAGGAGACGTCCTATAGGCATCGAAGATTCTATAGGACGAGGCTTTCATGAATTGTTGAGCAAAGCAACTGAAGAGTTGTACCTTAGATGTACAAACTTTTCAAAGTTGTCGTTGTTAATAAAGTTTCTTCACTTGAAAGTATACAACAAGTGGAGCAATATGTCATTTGACATGTTAATTGCTCTGCTGAGGGATGTATTACCTAATTGTGAAACTTTGCCGAAGTCCTATTATGAAGCAAATCAATTTCTACGGAGCCTAGATTTGGTTTATGTGTCGATACATGCATGTAAATATGATTGTTCCCTATTTTGGAACGAGTATGGGGACTTGCAAAGTTTTCCCAAGTGTGGAACATCAAGATGGAGAATTAATGATGGCAGGGGTAAGAAGATTCCTTAAAAAGTATTGCGGTATTTTCCATTAACGTCTTGACTATAACGATTATTCATGTCAAATAAGACCGCTAAACAAATGACTTGGCATAATGATAGGCCTAAAGGTGACAGTAATACCATGGTTCATCCTTCTAATGGAGAAGCTTGGAAGAGCTTTGATGAGCTATATCCTGAGTTTACTAGAGAACCACGTAATGTTAGACTAGGCTTAGCAACAGATGGATTCAATCCACATGGAAATTTGTCACTTTCATATAGCATGTGGCCTGTTGTTCTTTTAGCATACAATTTACCCCTTTGGATGTACATGGATGAGTCATTTTTTATGCTATCGCTGGTTATTCCAGGTCCGAAAGCGATTGGTGGAGACACTGTTGTCTATATGAGACCACTAGTAGATGAGTTAAATGAGTTATGGGAAGATGGTTTTGATGTATTTGATGTTTCAAAGGGAGAAAGTTTTCAAATGCATGCAGCTTTAGTGTGGACTATCAATGATTTTCCAGCCTATGGTACTGTTTCTAGGTGGAGCACAAAAGGCTATAAGGCATGCCCTGTTTGTAACAAGCACGCTCCTTTTTGTAAGTTAAGAAATAAGATTGGTTACTTAGGTCATCATCTTTTTCTTCCTTACGATCATCTATGGAGAAAAAGCAAGAAGTTTGATGGAAAGAGTGATCATAGACCTATACCTAACTTACCAAATGGAGATGCTATGGTGGAACAATTATGTCATGTGGAGAATATACGTTATGGAAAGCACCCTAGCAATAAGAGGAGAAGGAGATTGGAAGGAGAGTGTAATTGGAATATAAAAAAAAGCATTCTTTTTGATCTACCATATTGGCATAAGTTAAGATTAAGGCATAACCTTGATGTCATGCATATAGAAAAGAATATTTGTGACAATATCCTTGGTACTTTGATGAATGTTGAAGGTAAAACAAAAGATACAATCAAAGCTCGGCTTGATTTGGAAGATACGAATATTCAAAAAGAATTACATTTAATAAGAGCAGTTGATGGAACTATTGTGGGAAAACCTCCAGCATGCTATACAATGTCTTTCGATGAGAAGAAGAAGTTTTGTGAGTTTGTCAAGTAGGCAGAGTTTCCAAATGGTTATGCATCAAATATATCTAGATGTGTTAATGTTGATGAAAGGAAGATTAGTGGACTTAAGTCTCATGATTTTCATATATTGTTACAAAGCATTCTTCCATTAGGCACTCGTGGCATCTTGAATAAAGATGTGACAGGTGTTTTAATGGAGTTAGGGGACTTCTTTCGTCAAATTTGTAGACGAATTTTGAATAAGGATGACGTACAAAAGATGTGTCAGGAGATTATTTTAATCTTATGCAAACTTGAAATGATATACCCACTGACATTCTTTGATGTCATGGTACATTTGGCTATTCATTTGCCAATTGAAGCCTTACTTGGTGGATCAGTTGCTTATAGATGGATGTATCCAATTGAGAGTTATTATTTAAATTTATCCTATTACTCTTAAAAGTTAACTAAATAGTGGCCTATCTAATTATGGCTAATCATTTGTTAAGATTCTTAGGTACACTAAAGGGATTTGTCAGAAATAAAGCACGTTCGGAAGGGCCAATTGCTAAAGCATATCTTGTTAAAGAGTGCACAACATTCTGTTCAATGTATCTAAAAGGAATTGAAACCAACTTCAACGTGCCAGACCGAATCGATGATATGGTTGATGGTAGTGACATATTAGTGTTCTTCCAACAATGTAAGCCAATTGGTGCTAGAAAAATAATTGCTCTTCCTACAAATGAGCTAGAGATTGCACATTGGTATTTGCTTGTGAATTGTCATGAGATTAGTTCGTTTATTGAGTAAGTTTTTCTAACCTACTGTGAAATTAAGATATGTAATAAGTTGAGATATTTCATATAAATTTGATTGAATTTTTAATGATAAATAGTGAGCACATAGATGAGTTGAGGCAACAAAGACCATTATATGTTGACAGGAGACATAAAGAACAATTTTCTTCATGGTTTAAGCATCGGGTGAGAAGAAGGTTTGAACGTGGTGTTCACTAATAATTATATATTATTAACTAATTTTCCTTTCTTGTTATAAATGATAACATTAGCTAGCTCCCGTGAAGGAAATAACTTTGAGTCTTTGTATGCATTAGCATATGGATCTTATAGTTTGGTGCAGAAGTATACTGTATGCAATACTAATGGGATGTGATTTCGCACTGAAGCCCGTGATCTGCGTAAGATTACACAAAATTGTGGTGTTGCAGTGTTAGGAAATTATGGGGAAGACAATATAACATTTTATGGGATGCTGACAGATGTTATCAAGCTTGAATATATCAGGGGTAAAAGTGTTGTGCTTTTCAAATGCAAATGGTACGATGTTGGAAATTCGAATATGAGGGTCATTGGCATTGTAAAAAGCATCAACGTTACTAAGTTTTGGTTCAGAGATGACCCATTTATTTTGACAAACCAAGCGAAGCAAGTTTTTTGTGTGGAAGATTTAATACTCGGTTCAAATTGGTGGATTGTGCAAGAATGTGAAGTTAGACGTGTGTATGATATCCCTTTGCATGGTAATGAAGAAGGGTCAAATGACATTGAAGAGTCTAATGAAGTTCTAGTCGAAGTTGAGGAATGTTCCTTAGAGTTTTTAGATCGAAATGATATTGCATTTGATATAATAAATAATGTTGTACTGAATTCTAAGAAATGTTTTTATGATGATTTAGATGACTTAGAGACAAGTAGTAGTGACAATGAATGTGATATTGTATTCCAAGAGTCGACTGACGATGATGATGAATAAATTCTTATTATGCAATTGAACCTTTTTTGTTTGCTATTGTTAAGCTATGATCTTGTATCCTATTGTTGAGCAAATGTTAATTTCATAACTGTGAAAATTGAAAGGTGATTTTGTTGCTTTGCAATACATTTATAAGAGCGGATGCCAATGTTGATTGATATACAGTATTCTTACCTTCAAATTTCTTGAACTGACCAACCGCATACTCATCAATAGCATCAACCATGTAGAGCACTTCATAACCTTTATTCTTCAACTTCTCAAGGAGCTTTTCTGCACTGTGCAATGTATACGTCCTGTTTATCTGCTTTCCTACATCATATAATTGGACTATCCCTTTAATTCCATTTGTAGATCAAAGTTAAATGCAACCAATATTTATTTCACTCTCTTCACTTCAAATAGATGCACTTTATGTTTATGAACTTTGTTCATATATCCCTCTATCCGTAACTATTGAAAAATTTAACAATGCAATTTACTGTTACATTTTAGGTAGTTTTGCCTAAGAGTTCAAAAGATCCTTCAGCTGTGGTGTCATTTCCCGTGGTGCAATATCTAAAGGTAATTTTGTTGCTTTAAAATTCTTAAGGGGTTTCCACATTATCTATTAACTGTAATGGAAAATGAAGTTATGTACACATATTACATAACCTAGGTTCTAAGAAGGTGATTATTTGTTATCAACATTAATTGAGCTATAAAGGGCATGGTTGTGGTTTCCATTATAGCTTGCTCAACCGCTACAATGCCCTACAACATTTAATTATTTTAGTCTTCTGATTATCTTAGCATGCTGTTAACTTAAACATACTGGAAAGGAAAAAGGTAGCTAATGTCTCTACTAAATTAAGATGTTTTAGTGACAAAATAAGTGCATATTTGTTAAAACTGTTGATAATTTATAGTTTTATGATATCACAAAAGACTTCATGAGACATAGAATTGAAAATTCTTGGTACCCTCTTCTTTATTCAATATCAAACTTGGGGTTAGATTGAAGTTTGTGGTTATTGTTTGGATAGCTAGTAAATGAAATGCATATATGGAATTACAGGAATGGAACTTGTGGATGGAAGCAATGTCTTCGTGATATATGTGTGTGTATATATAAATATATGTATATATATATTTTCATGTGCTAGCTGTATTATGTTATCATTGTTACTCTCAGCCTTGGTAATAGTCAAAACTAGAAAATCTGTTGTTATAGTTAAAGATCATATTCTCAAAAGAAAGTTGGATACTTATGGGGGTTATACCATTAAGAAGAATTTTTAGGTTGGCTCGTAGTTTAGGCATGTCTTTCTTGTGTATTCTTTTGTTGAAGATATTGGAGAAATGAATTTAGCATTATTAAATTCAGCTCTATGTTGTTACATCTTCTTCCTTTTTTGTTGTTATAACTTGTTTTGCAGATATATTAATTTTAGTTGACATCTTCAGAAAAATCGAAAGGTAATTGTTTTGAAAGGCTGCTGAACTTTATTTCAGATAAAGGTAATTGTTTAAGGTAATTTCTTAAAGAAACTAGACTATTTATGTTTCTTCTGAAGAGCATGATTTATGAAAAAAGTTGGATTTTGATAAGGGAAAGGTTAGTTATAGCTATTTGGTTGTTAAGGTGATGAGTGCTAGCCAAGTGTAAAAAAATATGGTATAAACTCCTACTTTAACAATGTGCATTCATTTTAGAAAGAAGTATTGGAGATAATGTCTTGATAGCTGAAGAATTATTTAACTCCTATCACAGTAAAAAAATCAATTAGAAGTAGTGCTTTAAAGATTGATTTCTATAAAACATTTAATATTATTAGCTAAAAATTCAATCTGTCAATTATACAAGCCTTTGGTTTCCCACTAACTTTCATTGGTTAGATCTTCCAACGTATTTCTATAGATTCATGTAGTATACTCATCGATAAAGGGGTCACTACTTTATTCAAAAAGGCGAAAGGGATTAGGTAAGGTGTCCCTATATCACCTTACATCTTTACAATTTGCATTGAGGTTATAATTAGACTTATTGCTCATAACATTTCACAGGGCGTGCTTTTTAGATATCACTATAAAAGTAAGAACTTTAAGCTTTTGAGATATCTCATTTGTTTATACATTGATCTTTTTTAGTAGTGCTGATAAGCTCTCTATTAATACCCTTATACTATCTTTGAATTATTTCTTTGAATTATCTAGTCTTAAAATAAATAATTCCAAAAGTCACTTATTTTTATCATCTTACTTATATAAGCTATCCATGGAGTTATCCAATATTACAAGTCTTCAGCTATGAAAATCTCCCTTTAGATACCTGAGTATTCCAATTACCACTTTTAAAATAACTTACTAAGACTATGATCCACTTTTTGGCTTAGTTCTGAAAAGAATTGGCAAATAGAAAACAAAACTCTTTTTTATGTAGGCATGTGCCAACTCATCACTACAATCCTCAATAGCTTATATATATACAAGAGCTCCCACTTATTATTGCCTTACAATCTCATTAAGTTTTTAGAAAGACTATTCAAAAAGTTCTATAATAAGGACAAGTCTTAATTAAAGCCTCAATCAAGGTCAACTAGCATGATATATTTCTTTTTAAGAACCATGGAGGTCCTAATATCAATTTCATAAGAACCATAAACAAGGTTCTCCTTGCTAAAAGAATTGGAAAGTATTTGATGACAATAAGACCTTATAGGTGAAGTGGATGCATAGAGAATATCTAAAGAGCAAAAACTTTTGAATTATGAAAAGTAAACTTGAAACTTCATGGACTATAAACCAAATGTTGAATCTAAGAGATATATTATCCAAGGAAATAAAAGCACCTATTGTAAATCGTAAAAAAGCTAGCGTGTGGTTTGATAATTGTTATAAGTTAGGCCCTCTCTCCCTATTACCTATATTTTCTACCTCACTACTCTCTATTCCAAAAAATTCCAAGATGAAAGAACTTATTACAGATGATAGGTGGCAATGTGATCATGGACAATTCACAGGGATTCATAATGTTATTCCTATATATAGGCCTAATAGATATAACAAACACTCATAGATATGATAGATATAGATCTCAAAAAAATTTCTAACTTCAATTGCTATCCTTTATTCAAATATTCTAATGAAATCTTACATTGGTGGCAATTAGTATGGTTAAAATCATGTTTGCCTAAATATTTTTTTTTCACTTTGTGGTTTTTCATTAGTAGAAGACTTATGACTTTTTGAGAAAATCAAATGGAAACCCCCTATTTAGTAAATTATATGTTCACTGTAGAATAAGCCCCAAAAGTTGCAATTACCTATTCTTCTAATGCCCTTACTCTTATCATATTTAGTTGAGCCTTCTTATATGGTGTAACCTCAACATTCTTCATATCTCATGGGATCAAATTATAGATTGGTCTTTGGACGTTAGGTATAAAAACAAAACAAACTTGATCATATTTAAAATATTTATATGTTATTGTATATACAAATTATGGATGGAAAGAAATAATAGAGTCTTTTTAAATAAGAAAATGGAGTAAGCTACAATAACTAGGCACTTATATGGTTAGATTAAGTACTAGTAAATTTGATACAGAATTTGAGAGGGTTTATTTTTGCATCAAATCCTTTATCTCTATAAGGATTAATCATGGAGATGTAAGAAAGGAAATTATTTAATATGAATTAGATGTTTTCTAAAGATTAATCACTTTTTTACATGTTATTAAAGATTTCATTGCTTAATACGTAAAGAACAAGGCTTGGAGAAAATTAGAGAATGAGGAAGCATAATGTAATCAACATCAGCATCATATTAGTGATTTGTCCTAGTCTTACACTAGAATTAAGAGGTCTGAGAACTTTAGGTTAAGTGTTTATTTATATTAAACTTCATATTTATGTTTAGATAAGGATTAGATTTTCAAAGTTATTAGGTTGTTTTATACACAGATTATGATCAAAAAAATTTTCCATTTAGGACTTTGGTTCTTAGTTATTTTATGCCTATAAAAGGCATATTGATGTAATTCAAGGATCAATTAGAATATAATTCATTGACTTTATAAGAATTTCCTCTTTATTATTTAACAAGAACTTAATATATTCTTATCAAGGCAACATATGGTGGTTAACATTCTTATAACTTTGGTTATAATCAACAAATTTAGTTTGGTTTGAGTTCTTTTTCTTGATTTGAAGATGATATTAGGTTTATTCCTTTTGATTAAGGTTACAGGTGGCTTCTAGCCTAAGGTTTTGGTAACCAAAGCTTTAACTCTTAAATCAACTGCTATTTATCCTTTAAGAATTTGTTTTATTTTTTGTTCTTATTTGTGATTTTATTTCATCATCCATCTTATCCAATTCTTTTTAAATTTAGCATTCAATTTTTTTCATTCTTCTTTAATTAATTTTATTCCATTAACTTTTATAAGGCATACTTCCATAAACTCCTACTTCTCAACTATAAAAACTATAAAGTATGCCTTATTTATTTCATCATCCATCTTATCCAATTCTTTTTCAATTTAGCATTCAATTTTTTTCATTCTTCTTTAATTAATTTTATGACTCCTGACATTATCATAAACATCATTTAACCCTATAAAGAATTGCTCTAGGTTGTTATCATAATTTCTTTCATCCATTACCTTTACAGATTCACAAAGACCTTCCTTAAGTTCATCAAAGATCTTTAGTGTTGGTTATAAGTAGAGAGGCATCAACTATGTCTTTTGAAATTAAGTTCAATATTCATAAAATAATCATACAGTCATCTCTCTTCTATTTTTCAAAATATGCAGAAGTTTCATCAAGTATTTTACATTTTTCATTAACAAAACCTAATTTCCCTTTTTATTCTATGACAATTACATTAAATAAAAGATAATTATTCCCTGCTAATTTCATTGAACAACTCTATAAAAGATAGTGACATGTTAGGATAATCAAAACCTTGAAGAGAAAGACAATCAAAACCTTAAAAACTTCATCTTATACACTTGAGATGGGAAGACAATGAAACAGGGAAAAGAAAACTGACTTAGCAGAAACCTCACTAAGAGGTGCAACAAACCGAAAATGAAGAAAATAATAGCAAGAATTACGATTATAAGCAATATACTAGGACTAACCTTGTTGCTAAAGTTGAAACCATCTGAATCAAGATTTGTTTGAGGAGGTGGATGAGAAAGTGAGTTGAGATCTAATTAGCTATTGAATCTGAATCATGGTAAAAGAAAAAACCAATTTTATCTTTTGTAAGAGTGGCTGCAAGTTGAATTTGAAATAAGGACCCTCGAATCATCTAGTTTGACTTGAAAAATAGAATCCCATGCATCAATTCCAATGACTATTATTTACAAATGCATTCTACACCATCTGGAAAGGTGAAAAATTACATATCTTTCATCATGCTCTATAAATGGATATGTGATGTGCTATCTCCATATGTTTGCCTAATTCATTCTGCCTAATTCATCTGCATATGTTGACATAGATAAATGCATTTAGGTAGTACATTTTGCCTAATTCATTTGCAGTTTATCATTAATTATCCAGGGGTTTTAGATTGATAAGATGATAATTGTATATGAAGCTTGATTTTCTATGCCAGTCCTAATGCTAGTCTTTAGCCAATATGTTGTTTTAGATTGTTAAAGTTTAACAAGGTCAATTTGCATGATTTGTTTTTTTGTTTCTGTTTGCTTTGAAAGGACCAATTTCAAGTTTATTCTGAAGACAAATCACACAAAAGCAATCAAAGCAATCAAACCTATTAGTTTGGGCTTATTATGAATCTGTGAACTTTCTTATGAATCTGTGAACTTTCACCATTGGTAGAAATGTATTACAATGAGGCTTCATTTTCACCATTTGTAAAAGATAAGTTTCATTTTCACTTATTGAAAAAGAGCAGTACTAAATTTTAGATTTCCAAGTGAACTTTTGAAGTAATCCTACATAAACAAAAATGATTGAACTATTATACATCATAAATGTTTCTCTTCCTTTATCTCTTCAATTTTTTATGTTATCTCACATTTATCTTATAAATGATAGAACATGTACATTTGCTGTTTTTGGTTCACTGCCCTTTTACATGCTAATCATCACCAAGGTGTTTACAAGAGAGGCACATAGTGGCGTAGAACTTACATATGAGTACTATATACTGAAAATAGGGTTGTTGCAAGTTTGAATTGAGAGTGAAAATAAAAAGTACAATGAAAGTAAATGAAACATATAGGATTTGAAACAAACACATAAATCAAACTAATAGGTTTCTAGAAGTCACTTATAGTGTTTAGGAATTTAATTCTTCAAGATTTAGGAATTTAACCAACATTTTCTTGTTGTCTTTCAAGTGAATAGTCAAATGCATTTGGTTTTGAATAACTTCTTGTAATTATTGAATTGCTGATAATTGACTACAAACAATTCCATTATTGAGAGCATGTCAATTTTTGCTGTTGTTTTTAAATATGGTTGATGCATATGTACTTTGAAATCTAATGTCAAATTGAATGTAGGTGATTCACATGGGACCTGGTCAACTCAAGAAGAAGAATAAGGCTGCACCAAGCAGCTTAGTACTGACAAAACTGCAGTCGTGGTACCGTCAGCTTCTTGAAAGTGCAGCTAATGAGCCATCTGCTTGTACACAACTACAAAATCAGACACCTACACCTTGTGAGCCTACTCCAACACCAAGAGAAGTCACATCTATGCCTATTACTCATCCTAGAGATAGGTATGAACAAATTATGATGCAATATTAGTTCTCCATCCACTTCTCAAGAGATGATTCCAGCTTCTGCTTATCAGACACCAGTAAATCAGACTATTATTTCCACTGCAGGCTCTTCTTCTGCATGCACTGCAGGTTTTATCTTTCACTTCAAATTGGTGAAATTTATTAAGTTTAATTATTTTGCTTATCTAACCAATTAAGAGTATGTTATATGCTCATTATAAATTATTCCTTTGCTATTTTAGGATCCACGATTGATAAAAAAACAAGGGGTGTCACAAAAGGACACAGATTGGCAAAGATTAATAAGGCGATAGGTAAGAGATTGGAGATAGAGATCTCCCCTATGGAAGGACGACCAACCAACTTCGTACAATCTGCTAAATTCTCGAGTGAGATTGGTGTGGTATCCTGAACTTCCTTACCTGTAAGAACAAAATTTTCAAAAATTACTAATGAGGAATTGGACATTGCATGTGATAAGTTAGACGTAAGTTTTCTAAACCAATTTAATTTGTACGTGTTTTTCATATACTTATAGCATTGACCAATAATTTATAATTTTTTGCAGCAAAAGTTAGAAGTCAAGGGAATGACGACTGACAACGAAATACATGTTGCTGTGAAGAAGTTTCTTGCTTTAAGGTCCAAAGATCAAAGATATAGTTTTAAAAAGCATTTTATCAAGCACGGAAAGGATTCTAAGTCGCATAATGTCACAGTGGCAAAGTGGATGGAATTATGCGAATATTGGGAGTAATCAGCTACAAAGGTTAGTTTATTTGATCAAAAAACTTAATTTCACTAATTTTTTGACAACTTATTATATTTTAGTATTTATGGATTGTGATTTATAGATGTTATAATAGATTTTCTTACATGTACAATTAGGAAAAAAAGTCAAAAAGCAAAATTGGCTAGGAGTCAGGTCAAATGTTGACCAAATTTTGGTTTCAAGGCCTTTGTATCGATATAGCATGAGATTGTGAGTTATTATCTTTTTAATTATATTTTTCTTTTATTGACATTTCAAATTTGATAATAAATATTAGTATTTATATATTTCTATACAACAGAGTGACAGAGATGGAGAAGAGTGTGACCGGATGAAGTTATGGTTTCACACTCATTATGATGAAAGTAAAGTTCAATGGACAACTCCCGAATGCAAAGAAAAATGGGTGAGTACATAGTTTATTTACAAATATTTCTTAAATAAGATTATGTATGTAATTAATTCTTTACTTTTTCAGGACTTAATGTGTCACAAATTGACACATTCAACAGAACAAGGTCATCCGATGATAGTGGATGAAGTGTGCGACAAAGTCTTGGGCACTAGATCAGATTACATTGTTGGAATGGGAATGGGGCATCGACCACAAGGGAAGACTTCGGTCAGAAAGAGACTTCGAGACGAATTAGAGGAGTCGAAGAAGGTTAATGAGGGCTTACAGTCTAAAGTCGATGAATTGACCAAAAATTTTGAAGAAATGCAGGATAAATTAACTACCTAAGTCGAACAACAAAAAAAGGTCTTGGAACTTTTATGTTCTACACATAATATTCATTTAGAATAGATAAGTACTGACCGCGCGTCGTTTCGCTAGTCAAAATTAAAATAACTAGACTACTACTATAGCAGTGACAAGTCTAGGTCGATCCCACAAAAAGTGTGTGTAAAGTTTATGAAAAGAAATTAATAGGTGTTTACACTAAAAGGGGGGTTTTGGATTTTTAAAAGAACAAAAATAAAAATGAAACTAACTAATAAAAACAAATTAAAGAAAACATGCAAAAATGATAAAAGTGGGGAATTTGGTATGGACCCGGTTCTTCAGTTCAATCTCAGCCTACACCCTGATTAAGCATATTTTATTAATTTATTGTTCTTTAACCTCTCCTAGTAACTATTAATCGTGGGTTAAAAATTAACCCGAGTTTTTCCTTAGGTTTTGTTTAATCAAGATACGATCGTTAATTAAACCTAACCACCTAACAACCTAGGATACGATCTCTAGATTTAATTAGGCAGTAGCATTACGAATTAGGAAAACCGATTAATCAAGGCAACAACCACATACGCTCGGGTCATTTAACCTAGGTCATGTTATCCCTAATGATTACAAATTATTAGTCGCTACACATGAATTTCAACATAACAATTACAGATTATATTGAAATTCTAGTAATGGGTTTGAAATTAACGATTCAATGAACGCATTAAAATCATCAATTCACAATACCCGATGGGTTCATACACAAATAACCGAATAATAACAAAAATCCGATTATCCATACACAAGCCCAAATCAATCAAAATAGGATAACACAATCAATTCCTAATGAGAGAAAGAAACAACAAAATAATAATAAAATTACTTAACCCAGGTCGTCGGCGTCAATTTTACCTCCAAACCGGCGTAAAGATGTTTAGCCTTTCACGGATCTTTCCCGATAAAAATGCTTCAGCCCTATTTTACTCATCCCTGTCTTGTGCCGACACTGCTTTGTTCTTCACTGTAGCTTTGTATCTACTGTTTGTTGATGTGACCAATAAAAGTCACTATCAACTAAAACATTGCTCTCCACTCTTTGCGTTCTCTCTGCATTTTTGCTTGTTCTCCATTGTCGGCACTATTCCCTCACTGTAGCTAGCTCCCCACGTAGGCTCCAGCCAAACCACAGGCGCAGACGTCCACGCCAACGCAGCTCCAAGCCATAACCGTTATTCTTCTTCTTACGGCGCCCACTCCTCAGCTGTCCCTTGTTTTATTCTTGTGTCTTATGTAGCTTGATGGGACCATTAAGTTTTGCAAGCTCTAAAACCTTCACGCCCCTTCCTTTGGAATGCCTCCGTTTTGAGCTTCTCTGCTGTGGCTTGATTTTTAATGTAGCGTGATGTGACCAGTAAAGGTCACCATCACTTAAAACCCTTAATTCCTCTCCTCGGTGCTTTCCCTGGACGTTGCGTTTTATGCTTCCACGCTGGCCATTCAATTTGTTGCCCTTCTTTATCTGCTCCTCTCCGTGTTTAAACGCTACTTGGGTTTTAACGCCAATGCATGCCTTCTCTGTGTGCGTTTCACTTCAAAACGCACAGCTGCTGCTTCTCCTTCATGCTCTTTTCTTCATGTCTTTATTTTTTTTCTTTTAATTTTCTTTGTCTCACTCCATGAAGAAAAGCAAGAATTAATCTTTAGAAAATATCTCAAATTGGGTACTTTTGACTCACTTTAATTACTTTGCTCCTGAATTGTACCTAAAATCAAATATAAATTAAAGTGAGTATTTTAAACATTTTATATCAATAATTGCTAAGTGAAAATAATTAAAAATATCAACAATTAAGCACATATCAAGTACTCATATTGATATATTAAATACTTATGACATATTGTTTATATTAAATACTATATTATGACATGTTTGGGAATTGAAATTATATAATTCATTGTCTACATGTATTAAATTCTTGTTATACATGATTAATCATTACAAATTAATGATATACTCAACAAATTGAATAATTATTAAATAAATAAATTCTATATATAATATTAAATAGTTATTAAATAAATAATATTTAATAAATTTGTTTTCAAATATTAATTATTAAATTAGAATAATAATTCAATTAAAATTAAAATTTAAAACCATATTCGATTTAAAGAAAATTCAAATTAAATTTTAATAATTCTCACATTTAATTTTATTTTTGGATGAATGAAAAAATTAATTATTTAAAATTGAAAACTAATTAAAATAAATTTATTTTAATATATTTAAACAAATTAATTAACTAATAATCGACGAAGTTTATTCCCAAACATCGCTAATTGTCAACATACTTTAACGTTTACTAAACGTCGCATATAGCTTTAAGGTTGCCATGATGTTTTCTTTAGACGCCGCCCATTCCATTACCTTTTTATGACATTTTCTGAAACGTCGTTGAATCAGCAGGTTTTCTGCAACGTTTTCTATAAAACGTCGCTGAAACCGTTTCCTTACTCCACCTTCAATGACGTTTTTTGTGACGTTTCTAAAAATATCACAAATAACATTCTACGATGTTTATTGATCATTTGTGACATTTTTAAAACGTCACATAAGGGGTATTTTCTTGTAGTGGGAATGTATTTTGATCCCTAAAAGATCTTAGAGAAGATTGAAAAAATTATTTTTTAGATACGCTAATCGATCAATCTAGGTCAATGCTCAACCAATGTTAGGTTTTTAGGTACATTGGTTCACTAATGTAGGTGAATAATCAACCAATGCCTTTTGAAAGGAAGAAAAATCTATATCATGATTTTGTAACCACATTGGTTAGTATGGTTTGATACTTAAAATGGCTTATATTTTGTTTCAAGTCTTGTCTTCGTCCCTCAATAAAGAGGGAATAGATTCAAAAAAAGTTGTGTCAAGTTAAAGCAACTTGGGCATGATTATAGGATAAATACTCAAAAAGTAATACCAATAGGATATTATGTTCCATCTTATCTTTGAACATGGTGCATTTTTTTGGAAGAATTTGTTATATGACCAAACACAACACTAAAAAGGACTTATATTCTTGTTATGTTTAACGCAAGGTCATTCCATTTTTTTTAGCGTTTTCCAATAAGGTACCATGTTTAGCCCATATTTTATAACACAAAGCAACATGGTAGCATGTTTTTGACTTATGTTGGCAGAGATTGTTATAAAAATTCTAGAGAGGAGGGTTAAGAAATATACAAGTCAACATGGTCTCGGGTTGATAAGAATTTTTAGGGAGCTATGAATTAAATTTTGATCTCATATTAGTTATGGATTAATAATGGGAATTGAACTCTATGAGATCTAATCTCCCATTATTTTTTAGTAGCTCATTAATGCTTAAGAGGGAGAGAAAAAAAGAAGTAAGAAGATCAACAGGAAGTCAACTTAAAGCAATTGGGATAAGAAGAGAACAACTTAGGAGAAAATCAAAATTTTCATCAAGATTCGAGATTCATGACAACTCATTTCTTATTTCTTATGTTCTTTCTTATTGATTATGGGTTTCCTTTGTTTGTGAATAAACTAAATATAAAAATGGGATGAACCTTAGACTTGCTGCTTTTGAATTGATTCTTTGATTTAATACAAAATTATGCTTTGATTGAGAATTGTTCATGTTTGCTTATTGTGTTGAATTGAAATAGTGAGCGTAGAAGATTCTATTTTAGATCTTATTTATACAAATTAAAGTAGTGAATGTGAAGATTATATAAATAAATATATTAAAGCTTAAATAATAAGAGTTGCATGGAACCTTAGAACTAAGACCATATAACTCTTTTTAGATTAAGGTGAACAATAGGAATTTATAGAATGAATTAATATGATCTAAGGGATTTGAATAAAGAAAAGTTTTGGTTAATCAACTTAAGGATAACAGCTATATATCTTGGAAAGAATATAGTTATAACTTCAAAATTCCTACCAATCTAAGAAACTAGGATTAATCATTAAATTGGGATAAATTTAAGCATAGGAAAGGTCGAAGGAAAATTTTACATATAGATCTTATTTATCTACTAGTTGTTTATTTTCATCTATTACTTTAATTTGGTGATTCTTTTGGTTATCTTAGTTTATTTAATTATATCTTTAAATCAATCATTTATTTTATTAGAATAGATAATAGGAAAATAGTTAGTCTTGGTAGTTACATTCTTTATAGAGTTGACACGCTTAACTCATTGAAATTATGTAATAGAAATGATAGGTATACTTAGTTATTTGTTTAGGTAAGAGTTTCGTCACCTTTTGATTGTGTAGATACCTCGAATTGGATCTTAATCTTCTTTACCTCTCTAATGAATTTCCTTAGAGATAGAAGTTGAGATTGCGTAAAGTCTTGTTCCATTGTCATAAGAATAAACCAAATTTTATTTATTGTTAAGCTCATTGAGCAAAGGCAATGTTACTTTAACCTAAATATGTTTAGTCTTATAAAATGGGTCCTACTTAACTAAATTTGTGTAATTTGGATAAGCAAACTCATGATCAAATGAATTTAAAGGTAAGGTTAGGAATAACTTATAACATATATTTTGGTAAGAGTTATCACCTAACGGATCTAGGACTTATATGGGATGTGTTTGATAAAGTTTATATCTACCTAATTTAAGTTTGGTTGGTTTGTTGAGCAAACTCAAGATCAACAAAATTTAAATAGGATCTTAGCTTATTAGAGAGACTAGAGTAATCTTTCTGAATAATAGTGATAGATATTATTTTGAATAAAATAGTGAGAGTAACAGATTATATGATTAAAGTCCTAATCTTATTTAGTAGTCATAGCACATAATTAATTACTTGCTTTCTTTTATTTATATATTTTTGAGTATAAATTACCTTTGCTTAGTATAATTGATACTAAGAGTAAGTGTACCAAATTTCTTAGACATAGGTTATGTCTAAGAAGAGTTTTCAAAGTTATGTCCATTATTTAATTTTGTTATAATCCCAAACAAGGAATTGGTGATAAAGTTTTAGAGATGTGTGAATTTCATATAAATGATAAAATGTATGGACATTTTTAGTTAACTAATGTCTTATAAACTTTAATGACACAATGTAAGATGTATATTAACATCATGATAGCAAGATATAGGAGGTTGCATGAAGTAGAGCTGAATGGTATAGTGCCTTAATGGAATTGTTCCACTCAATTTATCCTACTAAAAGCATAAATATAGACTACAATTGAAGGGATTTGCTATAGAATGATAATAGTTATTATTAGAATAAATGATTATATGATTTTTCTTTTCTATACGAAATATGATAGAGAGCATATATATCTCTATTTCATATTGATGAGTATTTGACATTGAATTTGGATTCGACGTTATTATAATGTTCAATGCATGATAAGAAATATATTGTTGGTAAAAGTAGTTGATGCAAGTTTATATAGATAGTTTGTATGTGATGGATCAAGGAAGACTCTTATGCTTAACATAAGTGGCAAGAATAAAAAGTTGAATAACCAAGACTATCCTTTTATGTCATGTTGGTTAAATCAATATAATAAGAATCATGAAGTTTTATACTAAGATATATGTATCCTTTTAATTATAAATCGTATGAAACTTGTGAAGCTTATTAAGTTGAAAAAACCAAATCAACCCTTAGTGAAATGATGATGAAGTTATTAAATTGCTAAAATCTTATATATATGATGTGAGAGATGTAATAATAATTTGTAAAAAGATGATACTTGTATTTCATTGAATTTACTAATTATTTTATATGAAAGAGTCATATAAATAAAATGAAAATATTGATTTAAAAATTTGAAAAGTTTAAATAGTTTAAATATAAGTATAAATTAAGCATTGAGAATGCTGAAGTATTTTGATGAGATTGTGATGAGTTTTAAATTTTTGATTATCTATAAGGAATGAGATTACATAATGAATTCCTTCACAACAAAATCTCATAAGAGTATAGATTTATGTAAGGAGAAAAGTGCAATATGAGATATTGTATGATGCAATATTTATAGTTATCCCTAATACAATAACTTTCCTTTAGTAGTACAAACTAAATCAATTAGCAAGATTTTGTATTAAACATGAAATGGTAAGATTTTGAAAGAATCAAAGATAATGATTTTAGGATATATGCTTAGTCAAAGCATATATTATCGATAAGTTTAAAACTAAATTGGATAATAAAAAGTTATGAAATATCCAAAATTTTGAATATAATCTTGCGGACTCATTGAATAAATTGTTTGTTTCAATGAACACTTATAGGAGAATGATTCTTAAGATTAGTAGTGGGAGTAACATAAAATTTGAAATGTTTAGATCTCATTACAATGCATCCAATTGGAATTAGTGCCTTTGTTGATACATTTGATAAATAGTTAAAAGGCTACGGGATATTGAAAGATTCACTTTCATGATGAATTCAAAAGTTTGTTTTGGATATGATTATGAATTTATCATGTCTACAAGAATGATAGTGAGAGTATAATTGTCCTCTTTAATAAGAGTATGTAAAATCATATTTCTCATAGAGAACAATACTATGTATTTTCAATTATTGAAAATATAATTATCTAAAACGACTCTTATTTGATATAAAAAGGTAACACTTAATTTTGGGAATTAGATATATAAAGATATACTAGAAATTGTTAGCCTATTTACTCCAAGTACGTAGATAATATACTAAAGATGTTTATTATTTGAGATATCTAACACTTGTAAAGTATTAAAGATATCCACAATTCTATGTATGAGTTGATATTTGAGTTCAAGGTTATATGAATATTAACTTTATAAGTGAGTCTGAGTAATCTATATTTTACTTAGAATAATATTATTTTGAGATTGGAAAGGTTTTAATGTAGCAATAATTACTATGCCATAATACTTTTTGCATTTAATGGCAATAATCAATTGGATCAAGAAGTTCTTTAATGAACTTATAGTAGATACTTACATTGTTTAGAAAGTAATATATTGTGGAATATTATAGCCATTGGGTATGCGAAAGAAGCTAAGGTCTTATCAAAGATCCAAGTATGTATTTAAACAGCTTCTTTTAATTATAATGATAATTAAGGTGAAAATTTTAAGATTTATGCAAGTGCTTATTATGAAGAATCCTATAGAATTATCTTAGTATACCACTATTGTTGGGCCCAGATTCGCATTAAGCATGTTTTATTTATTTTGAGGATTAGTTTACTAATTTTCGTTGTAGTGAGAGTAATTTGGGGTTTTAGTACTTAGTTTATAGAAATTAATGGAAGGGATTAGTTAAAATTAGAATTTTTATAAGTTGTTAGAATTAAAAAAAGATTAAGATGGTGTAAGGGTAAATTAGGTAGATCACTTAGGTTTCTATAGTTAAAAACTAAGAGGAGGGCTTTATTGGTCTTTTTAGCTAGATTAAAGCAATAAGAAAGGAAGCAAATAGTAAAGGGGTCGTATGAATGAGGAGAGACAAGCATTTTTGTAAGGAAAAGAAGAAAGAATAAATTGCAAGTATGAAGGATCCTAAAACTACGTAGTTTTAGTGTAGGTTTTACAAGTTAAAACAATTTTTCCCTAAGTCATTAAGAGACTTACGTCACTTTAAAGAGAAAGAAAGGAGACTTACGAAATTTTAGAAGAGAAAAGAGAGGGTGACTTTCGGCCATGAGATAAGGAGAAGAAGAAGAAGAAGAGGAGTTGGGCTTTGTTGTTTTCTTGCTTGAGAAAAGTGGTTCTAAGAGTTTCTTTAAGAAGAAGAGGAAGAGAAAGAGTTTAATCCTCCATTATAAGTAAAATCAAAAATTCGTGGGTTGTATAAAGGTAAGGAGAATTTCGAAATTCTTGAAAATTTTAGATAGGTTTTGATGCTCATGGTTTAGATAAGGTATGGGTAAGGTTATATGGAATCAATTTCATGTTTTCTTTTCCTAAGGATTATGAATTTTGTTATCTCTTTTAATATGGGATTATTATGCTTAATGAAGGTCTAGAGAGGCCATTGGAAGTAGAGGAGAGGCAAATTGATCAACCTCCAAGCTAAAGGATTTAAGGTGGGTGATTCCTTAATAATTGAGTTAATAGGCATATTACCGTTTTTATAATAAATGCTAATTAAGGTTTCTAATGACTTAGAATTTTTGTAGGATTTACTCTTTGTGATGTTTTGAACTTGTATGTGATGTTCTTTGATTATGAATTTATGTTGGAATGATTTGTTTAATGGTTTGTTAAGTGAAAAAGACAAGAATTTGTGATTTCGAAAAACAATTGTCATTTTGGAAAATTATGTGAAAGTGAATTTGGCAAAGGCCAATTGATGGCTAATGAGTTTGAATTGTGTGAATTATGTGAAATGCATGTTTTATTTGGGTTTGTAGCGGTCCCATAAGAGTCAGGTGCACCTGTTTACCCATAGGCTTCTCCCGCCTGCCCACTAGTGGCATTAGAGTTCCTCGCAGACTCCCATAAGTCACGGCTACACATGACCGCTTCGCGGAAATATATAGTACGTTTTGTTTCGGATCCACCCGAATCACTTTATTTGTAATTTTGTGAAATGTTAGGTTGTTTTGTGATGTGTTAAGTTTGTAAATTGTTTGATGTGATAAATTCCGTGAAGAGTTTTTGAAAAGTGAAAAATGCTTTTATCAATGTGACATTGTTTTGAAAATGAATGAATGAATGAATGAATAATGTTTTGTGCTTATTTTCTCGTTTATTAAGTTATTACCTACAGAGCCATCGAGCTCACCCCCATTTCCCCTCCACAGGTGTCGAGCAAGAAACTGAGTCGTCGAATCGGGATTGAGGCAATACTCTGATGCATTTCGCTTTTGAAGTCATTTTTGAGAAAACAAAGCTTTAGGTCGCATTTTGGATTGTATTTAACTTTTGATACTTCCGTTGTATTCGGGCTAAAATGTCCTCTAAAGCTTTGTATAATTTCTACTTTCCTTGTAAATATAAAGGTTTTAAAGGTTAAAAATGTATCTTATGTATGTTTTCTAAGAATGTATTGTTGTATGGTTGAGGATGACAATAAGAAAGAATGGGATTGTGTTACTTTATGGATTGGAAATGAGTAGATGCTTAGGAATGAGATTGCCTTATGGTTTGAGAAATGTTTAGAAGCCTAGGAGTGTGTTGCTGCCATTGGATATTGAGTTTTTATGCAGGTATTTGAGTTGGGATTAATTGAATTGAAGATTTTGGTTAGTTACATAATAGGGGAGGTGCTGTCCAAATTTTCCTAAATTTAGGCAGCAACTTCACTTAGTTTTAGAACATTTTAGAGCTTGAATTAGTTTGGGTGGTTTTCTTGAAGAATGGAGTACTTGTTTAGAGCTTTCCAATGATGTATAATTGGTCAAATTTGGACTTAAGATGAAGAAGTTATGAGGTTGAGAAGATGACAGTTACTATTCATTTAGGTAGAGTTACTGTTTTATTGGATTTTACACAGGCAGTAACTTTGAGAGTGTTTTTACCTCTTTAAATGATTGAATTAATTTTTTCTCCCTTCATTAAACTTGTAGATAATCCTTTCTTCTTTCTATTGATGTATACTATGCCTTATTTGGAGTTAGGAGTAAAAAGTTATGGGGGTTAGACCGAGTTCAGTTACTGTTCATTTGGCAATTTTGGACAGAACCTTTGGGAGGGTTTTTCACCCCTTTAGAGTTTTTTTTGGTTTTTTCATCCTTCATAGAAAATGTATATTATCTTTTTCCCTTTCCAATTAGGTATAATTTGCAATTATTGGAGCTAGGAATAAAAAGTTATAAGGTTAGAAAGATTACAGATACTGTTCATTTGATCAATTACACTATTCCATTGGTTTTTATACAGGCAGTAACTTGGAGAGGGTTTTTACCTCTTTAAACGACTGAATTGATTCTTTCTCCCTTCATGAAGGTTGTAAATCACCTCTTTATCTTTCCAACGAAGTAAAATTTGACATTTTTAGACTTTTGTGTTAAAAGTTATGAATTTTCAAACTTCTAGTATAGTGTAGAATTTTTCAATTGTAGCAGAAACTTTGAAACAACTTTTGACCTGCTTAAAGGTCAAACTAGTTTTTAAATCCTTCAGGGAAGTCGTAGGACTCCCTTTTATCTTTTTATTGATACCAAGTTTGCGAGTTTTGGAATTCGGTGTGAAAATTTATGAATTCTCAAAAATTTCAGGTGTAACGTTTGGTTTCCAAGGAAAAACAAAAAGGAAATCATATGTATACATATACATGTGGAATTTCGGACTCGCCGGCACCATCACGAGGGCGAACGCTCGCATGCGAGCAACTTGCGACCTCGACCGCGAGCGGCCCGCGTGCGCGAGGCGACGCCGTTTGTGCGTTTTTTATTTTCTTTCATTTTCCTTTTTCCCAAATTAAACCTCCTCTCACTCTTTTGCTTGTAACTTTTTCGTTTGGCCTCCGATTCACTCGATTTTCAAAGCATTGGTTTTCTTAAAAAAAATTTTTTACCCCCCTCATGCAAAAATTTAGAATTCTCATATTAAGTTGAATTTTGTCGGATTTTATCAAAGAGAGTGAATTAGTCAGACATATTGAACATGTTTTCGTTTTTTGGTGATTTCTTGATCTAGGAAGCTCTGATTGAAGTGATTTTCATTTCTGATTATTATAGAGGCTTGAAATTCCCTTTTAGCTTAGGTTGGATTTTAATTTCGAGCCCTAAGCAGATTAGTTTTATTGAGGGAGATTAAGGTGAATCTTACAAGATTTGTTCGGAGGACATTAATATAAGTTCAAATTGAGTTTCTTCTGTAGTGAGGAATTCCTCCCTCGTGGGTTTGCGCGTCCAGATGTCACGTAAGACGTCAGACACGTGACTCATCCGGGAGGGGTTCCAACAACTATCTCAACAGTAGCATGATCATCATATAGTGATACGATATAAGATACTTAAATGATTGACTTATGCCTTATAGCCAATCCATTAGTTGTAGTTTAGTGATAAAATTATTTAAAGACATTCTTTATCTTAAACATATGATAAAGTTCATGGGATAAATAGACAATACAAATAAAATTTTGATGAGATCATAATTATGAGATTGACTTGCATTGATGTATTATTTTAAATTGTTTCTAGTCATTATTCTATTAAAACTGGACAATGAAGTGTAAAAAAACTAACACATATTATGTTTTTCCTTATGAAATAAATAGTCGATCTTATAGATAAAAGTATGAAGATACTTAAACAAACATGTCGGTGCTTGATGAAGAGCAATTTTAGTGAATTGAACCTACATTACTTGTATGTTTATAAAAATTCTCATTATGATGATTGTATAAGTGATCATTTGACTAGAGATCACCAAAGTTATCTTATATAGGGATTGCTATGTTTTGATACTACTTAAGACCTATTCTAGTCAAGGATAGCTCAATCGGTAGTAACTGGATATATCATGAACTATATGGAGGTAGTTGACTTATCAATATAGGATTCATGACCCTAGAGTGATTAGGAAGAATGTTTCATTGTTCTAAATTAGTATTGACTCAAAAAATCTTTGGTCAAGGTTGAATGACAGTTTGAAAAAAGTTTTCAAATGTCATTAATCGAATCAATTACTAATAGTAGAGAACTAAAATAATTCGATTCAAATAAGGTAGACATTAGTTTTATACTTTTTGACTAATCAAAACATTGTATGATGAAATGATTGAATTATATGCAAAAAAATATATACACAGAAAGGATAGTCAAAATCACTTTGACATTCTTAAATATTTTAGTGTTCATAATGCATTATTGCATGCCAATCTTTATATATGGATATAAATTGTTTAATTAGAGAATTAAAGATAAAATAAAAGGAGTTTAGTTTATTTAATCCTAAGAATGATTTAGGATTATAATTCATATCTATAATGACATATTTGAAAACCTAGCAGGTTACACATAAAGAACAAGGTTGAAAAGAGAAAAGCATTTTAATCAAGTTGGACTTCATTCATTGTAAAGTTTGAGAAACATTATTATTAAGTATGAAATATGTAATAAGTAAGGATCAATATAAAATATTGGATCATATTTGGGCATAATTGATATTTAATTAGAATTGTTTATAATTCTAATTAAATTTGGAAATAATCGCTCTAATAGTTAAGGATAAGACTATATAGTACTAGACCTCCCCAAACCCTACGTATTAGCGGATATACTGGCTATTATTGTTTTTGTTATTGTTGTAATTCTAATTAAAGTTTTATTGAAATTGTAATTTAACTAAAAGTATAAATAAACTTAAGCTTTAAGAGAGCTAGCATCATTGCCTAACCATCTTTATAATAGTTGCAGAGTTCTCTTAACGTATTATGTGAATATTGTTAGAGGTAGGACACTTGTGCAGCTATAGTGATTAAGATGAGCTAATTTTAGATATGGCTCGAGAGAAACAATAAGAAAAAGGATAAAGCTTTAAAAAAAGATATGAATTAAGATTCATGCTTTATTATAATTTATGTTTTAATTATTTTATATAATAGTTTTATAGAAAGTAGTCATATGTATGTGTCCCACTCCCCCAAACGTCTTAACCACTGCTTAACATTTTCTACCCTTGTCCATCTATAAGTCTCCAAATTAAATTTGATGATGTAATATATTTATACCTATATAGGCTTATTATTAAAAAAATTATGTACAAAAGTACAGTTGCATATCTACATCCAAACAAACTCTCAAATAAGTAATGTAAAAGTCCTCTAAATGTGCACATTTGTGTGTGATTTTTGGTAAGGTCTTTGACACGTAATGATACCTTAGTTACGTATTTCGAATTGAACATAAAAAAGTAAGAAAAAAGAAATGCAAAAAATACCTGATTTCGGTTCCATCTGAACTTCTAAAGTAATTTTTAAGCCAAAATGAGCTCCAATCTTTCGGGATCTTCATAGAAAACGTTCATGGATGTGTGATTAATGTCTTTCTACAATTTTCTCAAAACGTAAGCTCTCTTAATAGATCAGAGAATTCTTATGCTTATGATTGATATGAGCGACTTCAGGAAACCTTAACTTTTATATATAACTTCCATATCGGGCTTCCCTATCATAGGCCCGATATGGGTACAGTCCATACTAATTGGGATATATTTTTTACCCGAACTTCGACCCATTAATTTAGATCATTTATTGGGCTACTTTATTATCTTTATCCAGATCAAATTACATAACTTAATCGACAAGTTATTTAGGAACCAAAAAATACAATTAAATATTGTCCAACTTTATGGGAAATCACTAAAAAGTCTAACAATCTCCCTCTTGGACAATACTTAACTATAGTGTTGACTCTATTTTAAAAGTTCGGTTAAGTTACACTACTGTATTAGTTAACTAGGTTTTAAAAATAAAACATTTGATCTAAAGATAACGAAATTCCATCATTCTATCCTGTAAGGCTTTCGATACTGAAAAGTATCAAATGCATGTGTAATGTGTGGCATAGATCCAATACAATCATGAATATCTAATACCTCACAATATGAATCGGGAAATGGAGCATGACAAACTAGGATGATACCTTTATGGTCTAAATTATATCATCTTCATTTATAGGTCTCAATTTCTCCAATTTTATGCTAAACCGCATATGCTAAACTACATTAGAGAAGTCTTGTTTTCTATCATCAAACACTAAACACTATTAGAGAAACCTTGTTTCCTCTCACCAAACGTAAACTACATTAGAGAAAATATTTATGTTCTCCAACTGAATGCTAAACTACATTAGAGAACCTTTATGGGATTAAAAACTTATATCCCCCTGTTTCATATCAAACTTCATAGATATCTGTATAAAACAATGTGCGTCTAAATGACATAGGCACAAGGCCAGTCTGTGTATATGCCTAGTTACCTTTAAATGATTAATATAGACACAATTCTTAAGACTTTTATATGTATTATGACAATATACGATAACATGTATTACCAAAGATAAACGATGATCATCTTTATTGATGAACCATTATACCGTCATAATACATCAAATGTATAAATGTACATGGAGTAAACATAACAATCCCTTAAATAATAGTGTTTAAGGACGTCAAAACACCCATACTATATACTTATGTCACAAGCACAAGTGAGTGAAGTCCTTTAGTTAAAGGATCGACTATTAATTCCTCAATCGTTAAATGCTCCAAACATTAATGTCACCTTTTTGTATCAACAATTTTATGACCAAATAATTGACCTTTAAATTTTGAGACTCTATGATATTCTTTGTTGTTATTAAATAATACAATAAGAAGATTACCATAGTACAACCAAATGGGTCTAGCCACTGAATCAACACACAGAGAACTCAGAAATCAAGTTCTGAGCTAAACCATCTGTGAAACAACCTCATAGCATGCACTCTGCATATATGATCAAGGAAGTTACATGTGTCTACTTGACATTCTTCCACGACATTGTACCATCTGTAAACTTAAAACATGTAACCTTAAGTGAACTTTCGATCATTCATACACATAGATAAATTTGAAGTTGAATTCCTTACTAGGTTTAATCTGTTGACTGTGTTATATGTCAACATTTAATCCTTAATTCCTTTAAGTATCTCAATACTCGCTAGATTGCATTCCAATGGTCTAGACCTGAATTCACCAGATATTGACCAAACAGTCAAACAGTAAATGCAATGTCTCGCCTAGTAATGTCAAACATATATCAGGCTATCAATCGTACTAGTATACGAAACATTCCTCATAACCTCTCTCTTTACTTTATTCTTTGGATATTATGCCAAAGATTATCTCTTACTATCAGAGATGGGAGCTACGATAGGTTTATTGTTAACTGTATTAAATCCTTGTAACACATACTCATTATATGCACTCTATAAGAGGCCTGATGAGTGTTGAGATCTATCCTGATGAATTTGAATACTTAGGATAAAAGATGCTACGCCACGGTCCTTCATGTCAAAGTTCTTAACCAAAAGTTGCTTAACCTTATTTAACATGGTCAAGTAATTTGACGTGAGCAATATATCATCCATATGCAGTAATATGAAGATAATTTTGCTACCTTGACCTCATAGTACAAGCATCTTTTAACTTTATTTTCCATAAAGTTGAAAGAGGTTATAACTTGTAAGGTATCACTTTCGAAAGATTTGATGTAACCATATATTAATTTGCATAATGCACAAATCGTGTCAGTTCCATTCAGATCCTAAAATGCTTCAGGTTGTACCATATAGACCTCTTCATAAAGATCTTTACTCTGGAAAACAGTTTTGACAATCATCTGATGTAATTTTATATCATCACATGCTACAATTGTCTTAATCATTCAAAATGTATCCTATAAGGATACGAGAGAAAAGGTAATATAAAGTCAACCTTTCTCCTAGAGTGAACCATTAGGTAACTAAGCGAGCCCATAAATTGTTGAAATTTATCTTAAAATCCTTTAGTTCTAATCTTCATTTATAGCTGACGAGTTTGCAGCTCTGTTGTAAATCAATTAGCTCCCAAACTTTACTATGCTTCATGGATTACATCTCATCATTTATTGCATCCCACCACACATTCGTATTAGGTCTAAAAATAGCTTCTGTAAAACTAATTAGATTTGAAACATGTCTAATATCATAGTTCGGTACACCTGATAAAATATATAATCAGATGACATAGTAGGTCGTCTCACTCTGGTAGATTTACCTAACTGCATTATATCTTGTACTCCTAGGAATCACTATGTGTACAGGTATGGTATAAAGACCTAGATCCACTGGATCTAACTATATGAGTAGCAGGTACATGATAACTGTAGTATTCACCCTACTATTATCTGAAGGTCAAAAGGCCCACCATCATTATAGACATTATATTCTAGAAACTTAGTTGTTTGTGTTTCCACTATTTGGCCCCTCCTTTTATACAGTAAAAGTTGTAGCCTTAAAATAGTCTAGATATCTTACTAAATAGTAATGAGCAGAACGAGCATGTAATCTTTCTTTATAAGGATTATACTATCTTAGTAGGGCAATCCCATCCACGAATGTGTGCAAGGCTGAGTTTCCAAACTTCTAGAGGATCACGTAGAATAACCATGTTCTACATCGACTTCTTCCAGTCCTTTAAGGTGCAGTTATGTCTTTCAGCAACACATTATTTTGCTCAGAACTACTCGGCATAGTGAATTAAGTCACTATTCCAACTGATTCCAAATATCAGGCAAATGGACCTTTTTAAGTCCTGAAACACCATGTTTGACATGATATTCTCCTCTACGGTCAAATCTAACTGTTGGACCCCGAACCTTTCTTAGAAGATTAGAACTGATAAATGAAAAATTTTGGTGATTAGTCATGAGTAAAGAACAAATGAATGAAAATTCTTGAACCAAGAAATGATAGACAAGAGTAAAGTAGTGAATGAGAAGTGTGGATAGATTCATGTTTTTCTTTGTTGTTTTTGGTGGATAAGAGATTTTGAAATGGGAAGAATTAAGGTGAAAGTTAGAAGTAAAATTAAAGCAAAAATGAAGTTGAATTTGTGTAGTAAGTTGATGAAGAATATGTACATATGTGTATGTTCTGTTATTGGTGTTCATGATTAATGATAGATTGTAATTTCTTTATGGATGATATTAATTTGAAATGAAGTAGAGAATGAGGAGTAAATGAAGTAGAAAAGGTGATCTTGGTATGAGTTGTGTTAAGGAAAGACTGTGAAACAAAATGGGTGGTTGATCTGGAAAATGTTCACAGAGTATGCTTCAATCTTTTAACCACAACCTTTTCTCTAGTTATCCAAATGAGATTATTCTTAATTTGGATTAAACTAAAAACATATGGCTACATTTCTTATGAAGATATCAAATTTAAATTATGTCTTTAAGATTCTCAAAATTTGTTATGAAGTTGAGAACTTGGTGGAGGAATGTAAAGTTCATATTCTTACTTCAGAGAAAATTCTGGATTAATCTGTATAGATTTAGACAAAGTTGTCTTTTAGAAAGTTTTAGGTCTTTCTTTTATCTTTCCAACGGTATATATCAAAAGAATTTTGGACATTAGAGTTGAAAGTTACGGTCTTTAAAAGTGGAGATATTCAGGAATATAAATAGTATCATCTGTGATGATGCCATATCGTCTATGATGATGTCATATCGTCTATAAAAATGTACCGTCTGTGATGACGTCATATCGTCTATAAAATGTATTGTCTGTGATGACATTATATCATCTGTGATGACATCATATCGTCTATGTTTGACCTTCTGCTTCTTCTATATTTGACCTTCTGTACATTATCGTTTGTTCTTATTTTTGACCCCTAAGATGATAGAATTTGTCTTTGAGGTCTCCATAAAAGATATATATCTTGAACTCCTCTTTCAAACCATCTAAAGAACACCCTAATCTGATATCTGTAGGGAAAGTTATAGCAATTTTCTAATTCATCTGCTTTTTCCCATTCGTCTGCTTTTTGATTTGGTTTCATCTGCACCTATTGTCTGCTCTATTTTTGACCATTCAGACGATAAAATCTGCCTTTAAGGTCTTTATGAAAGAAGTATTTTTCCCGAATCATCTGTTTTTTCCCATTCGTCTACTTTTTGATTTGGTTTCATCTGCACCTATTGTCTGCTCCATTTTTGACCCTTCAAACGATAGAATCTATCTTTAAGGTCTTCAAGAACGTTATATATCTTGAAGTCCTCTTTCACACCATATAAAGAACACCCTAATCCAATATCTTTATGGAAATTTATAGCAATTTTCCCGATTCATCTGCTTTTTCTCATTCGTCTACTTTTTCATTTGATTTCGTCTGTACCTATAGTCTGCTCCATTTTTTACCCTTCAGATGATAAAATCTATCTTTTAGGTCTTCATGAAAGTTGTAGATCTTGAATTTATCTTTCAAACCATCCAAATAACCCCCAATCCGATATCTGTAGAGAAAGTTATAGCAATTTTTCCGATTCATTTGCTTTTTCCCATTCGTCTGCTTTTTCATTTGGTTCCGTCTGCACCTATCATCTGCTCCATTTTTGATCCTTCAGACGATAGAGTCTATCTTTGAGGTCCTAATAAAAGTTGTATATCTTGAAGTTCTCTTTCAAACTATTAAAGAACGCCTCATTCTGATATCTGTAGGGAAAGTTACGGTAATTTTCCCAATTCGTCTGCTTTTTCATTTGATTTCATCTAATCCTATAGTCTGGTCCATTTTTGACCCTTCACATGATACAATCTGACCTCAAGTTCTTCTTGAAAGTTGTAGATCTCAAAGTTTTATTTGAAATAGTCCTAAGATGATCTTAATCCGACATCTGTAGAGAGAGTTATGTTATTTGTCCCGAGACAGGTTCAATATGATTAGGGGCAAAATCATGTTTGATTCTTTCGGTCATAACTTTTTTCTCCGACCTCCAAATGAAGTGATTCTTGAACCAATAGTTTCTTAACACATTTTTCTGTCCCTCATTATATTTTGATAGCATTTTATATTGATTTGTAAAAGATGGATTGAATCAAAGTAAGGGCATCAGTTGGAAGGGTATGAATGGGATGTTTTACTGAACATACTTTGGTATTTTGATGCTATCTTCATCAGTATAACTCCGAATAAGATGATTGTTATTTCAAGATAAAGTAGAGACATGGATATACAAATTATATGGAGAAATCAAAATCTAATTCAGTCTCTAAGACTTTCAAATTCTGGATGGAAACTAAGCATAGTGTATTGTTTCAATATAAGAACAGTCCTAAAATGTTTGGGGCAACACTTATAGAGTTCTGAACCAAATTGAATGATTTTGGTGGCATTAGAAACTTAAGACAATGGGGAACATTTGTCTAGAAGAAAATGTTATGTCAGAATGTTTAAGCGTACTTTTGGCAAGACACTTATCCTGTGTTTGGTTAGTGTCCATAGGGGTGAGGACAGTGGATAAGGACACTAAAGTCCTGTCCATCATCGTGTTTGGTTAATGTCTGTGCTTGATTTTTGTCCTGTCCAACCTAGACATGGACACAAAAATATTGTCCAATCTAAATTTGTGGTAAAAAAAAGCATCCAACAGATGATTTTGAAAGGAACGAAACTACCCGGTTTTTAACGTCTTAAACCTAAACGCAGCTCTCCTCCTTCGCATCGTCTTCGTCTTCCTTGCAGCGCTCCTCCTTGACCAGATTCTTCGATTTCACATAATAGAAACAACCACCTAATGCCTGTTTTTATCTATTCGACGAATCTGTAATCTTCTTCTATGTTTAAAGTCGGTTACCTTTTACAAACCTATCCTTGCCTCCTCTCTCCACGAAACTTGTTCTTCTTCTTCAACCTCCGAAAGTTCTTCCTCTTCTCCGAAAGTTCTTCCTCGTTCTTGACGTTCGAGGTTATACCACCAGATTCTAGGTAAGTTCTTTGTATTGTTTCGATTGGGTGGGGTTTCATGTGGGTATTTCAATTTGGGTATTTTGAGATACCCATTTCTCGTCTAGTATTTCAATGAGTTTCATCTGGATATTTCCGATGGGTTTCAATAAAACCATCGTGTGTTCATCGTAAACCTTCTATACCCATTTTTTGTCCCATATCGATGTAAAGATTGAAACTTTATTCATCCTCTTCCATTTACGTAACCATATCGATGTAAAGATTGAAACTTTATTCATTTCTTCTGAATACTTTCTTTTTGGGATTGTTTGTTTTGGTTGAAGTAGATTTTGTAAAAGTAAGGTCTTTTATGAGGAACTGTGACTAATTCGTTTGATTCTAGTTGTGATTTGGATCTCTTTTATGTTAGATGTAGTAATGAGATTGTTTTAACTTATGTAATTATCCCGGTAGTACTTCGTGGATATGGGCTTTGTTAGGTGTTGAGTTTGTTATGTGGAGTTCCTTCAAATGTTTTCAATGAGATCTTTATGGTCATTGACTCTTTAAGTATTCGATATCTGTAGGAGTTCCTTCAAATGTTTTGAATGATGCTCTTAAGAGCATGTACAATCTGAGAAGCGTGGGAAGTGTCAAGTCATGATCGGGCCTTCCTCAAAAGTGATCATTGAGTTTACGCTTGTGATGCGAAGCATGGTATATAATCTATTCTCTTTGTTCTTAATTTTGTACTTGCTTCTTGGTATCTAATAATTTGTGAATTTTGCTGATTTCATTGGTCTAATTCTTTGACCATTCATTGCGAGTTATATTGGTGAGTTTGAGTATGTAGATGATCATGTAATGGTAAAATTGTTGTTGAATTGAATGGAAGATTGAACAAATGTGGTGTGATTAGTCCTCGTTTTGATGTTGGTGTAAGGACATTGAAGGTTGCCTTTGCAAGGTTACTTCCCTCAAGACAAAGTTAGATTAGAACTAAAATTTCTTTATATCCTACCAATACTACTATGTTCATTGAAAATGGTCCTTGCTTGGACGGAACTAATTTGGCTCATTGCTTTCTTCTTTAAATCTCTCTGACATTTGTAAATTATCAGATAAAGTTTATTCCCATGAACTTACCTATTTGAAAATTCTTTGCCGATGTTCCTTCCCACCATAGGCTAATGAGGTCACTGTTATATTATAACAGTGACCCAACCTACATAATTGAAAATTCCTTTCCGATCTTTCTCCCCACCATAGGCTGTGAGTTATATGGTTTTATACTATGACAATGACCCTTTATGGTCTGAAACTTGCGCTTTGGATACATTGTCTTGACAACTTGGTGGCATTATGGATCATGAGGAAGCAAGAAGAAAGAATGTTGGTGGGAAGGTGCTTGTTTTCTTTTACTAGGCTGATTTTGTGGACTTGAGGAAGAGTGATTTTGATTATTATGAGTTTGTGTTTGTATCTTGAGACTTGGTTTTCTCTGAATTAGTTCTTCCTTTTCTTTTTGCTTAGAATGGCTCTATTGAATTCAGACGTATAGTTAGAACCTTACGTTTATCTCCAAAGTAGTTGAAGTTTTTGTTTGATACTTGGATTGCATTCCCATGATTGATTCTTGAATCATATGCAGTGTTGAGTTCTACTATTTACAAAATTTTGAGTTCATACTCAACTTGGCCCATGAGATGAGACATTTTTTAAACTCAAACTTGATTCATTATAAAATTTAAAGTCGCAACCTAGTTCATAAATATATATATATATATATGTAACATCCCATCTCCGATGGGAAGGGTATTTTCGTAAATTGGGACGGATTAGGAGTATTAAATTATAACTCGGCATGAACATATGTCATGCAGCCTCTATAAATGGTGAGTTTTGCACAGGCACATAGTCATACATCCATTCATGATATTTTTCGGCATAAGTGTCTAATTGTGATCTTTTGTGAAATTGGTGTGATAATGGGGGATTTGGAAAAATTATTTGGAGTGCGCCATAGAGTGTTTTACATTTTTAGGGATTTATGAGAATTTTTCTGGAATTATCCGGAGAAAATTCCCAGACAAACAAATCATTTGTACATGGCCTAAATGTGTTTTTGTAGTGAAAGTGTGGTTTTCGTGTTTAAAAAATTATTGGGAGTGGACTGTCTTATGTTTTACAATTTTGGGCAATTTAGGTAATTTTCAAAAAATGATTCGAAAATTTCTGGAAATTCTCGGACCGAAAAAATCGCCAATCTAATGAACCGTCGATTTTCTAGATGAAAATTTCTACCCAATGGCACTGTATTATTGGGTATATTATTTTGGGATTGAAACTAGGTTCATTGGAATTGATTGGGTTAATTTTGGACTAGGTTTAATTGAGTAAAGTATTAATATTTTGACTTTTCTCCATATTCTCATCCCTTTGCCAAGTGGTCCTTCATTTAATGCATGGTTTCCTATGCATTCTCGACTCTTCTAATGGAAGGAAAGAAAGATGAGTTGCTTTGTTATTTCCCTCTCTCACGGCCATTAGGAATGAATGAAGTAGTTTCTTGCTTTGTTGTGCTCCTCCACCGAAATTCTTCATTCAATGTTCCAAAAAAATTCTCCAACCTTAAGTGCTTTCTTTCTTGCATATAAGCTTAAGCTTTCAACCTCTTACCATGATGATGTCGTGTATGAGGAGGAGGAATTAGGAAGTTGTGATGGTTGAGGGAATTAAAAAGTGGAAGCTTGAATAGGTAAGTGTATGGTTTAAGTTTGCTTATACTTTGAGTATGCATTTAATATCACAGTAGTTAGTTGCATTGATTGGAAGTTATTATTCATTATATATGATGTATAATCCATGGAGGTCATGAAACCTATGGTTTAAATTGTTGGGTTTAAGACTAAGTTTATGTATGACTTGAAAGTTGTATGATTGAAGTGTTGTTTTAGCTTGATTTTGGATTGTATATTGATGACTAAACTAGCATGAAATGTAAGAGGTAAGTGCTGCCAATTTTTGTGTGTTAGCCCTAGTACATGTATGAATGGTATAAGAACTGATTTGTGTTAATTGGATGCTTGATGATGTGTTAAAGGCAATGGAAATGAGAGAAACAAAGGTTGGACCAAATCTGAAAAATTAGGGTTTTTGATTGATTGTACTGTTTTAATCATAACTCATTGTATAGAAATGCAAATGAGGTGAGGTTTGTGGCCACTTAAACTTTGGGATGTTGGCTACATTTTAGTGTGAAATAGGTGTTGTCAAATTGTAACTCTCATAGGTTGAAATTTGGCATGGAAAGTTACTGTTTTATTGCCTGTGAACAGTAACCGAAACCATACCCTATGAGCTTTACTGATTTTTATAAATTAATTGGTAGGGAACTAGGAAAAATGGTCTTTATGAAAGTTGAGGCATATTGAGTTAGCTTTCCATTTCCACTGATCTTGCTAATTTTCGAGTTATATATTGGGAGATATGAACTGATTCCTATTGACTGGTTTTGGGCATGTTGATGAAACCTAGCTTAAGTGTCTGATTTGTGAGCTTTCTGCTTGGGAGCAATTTTACCAATTTTTTTGGACTGAATTGGTGTGAGTGATCTTCTGTAAAGTTGAAGAGGAAGAAATTATCTTGAAAATGAGATATGGCATATAATTTTTAGAGGTCAGAGTTGGGAGTTATGATTTTGTAAAAACTGATCCTGCATTAGGTTAGGAATTGCTGATCATGGCAGTAACTAGCATGATAGTTTTGAAATTGTTAGAAATTAAATTGGAAATTGAGTTCTTCATGAAAATTGAAGTTTGTGGATTTATCTTTTCAGGGGTATAAAGTTCAGATTTTTCTGACTTGTGTACAGGGAGTTATGCTTGTTATAAGTTTACTGCTCAAATTGAATGATTTCAGGGACAGCAACATTGAGTGAATTAATTGACTTGTTTAGTAATGGAATTTGATTTTGGGTTGTTCATGAAAGTTGTAGATGACATTGTGAACTTATTGAGCATATTTATGTGGTAATTTTTGGCTGAAGAATCTGAAAGTTAAGGAATTTGAAATGTACTGTTCTGTTTTAATGGGATTTGAGTAGGCAGTAGCTTTGAAGGGATTTTTGACACCCTTAAGGGAGAAATTGATTTTATGGTCTTCTTGAGAATTGTAGAGGGTTTCCTGAGCTTTCCAACGAGATATAGTTGGAAATTTTCTGAATTGTGTGCAATGAATTATGGGTGTTGAAAATGGGATTGAAATTAGGAAAAAAAAAGGAAATGGAATCGGGCCGGTCACTTAGAAGACAGGCGTAAAGGTCGCGTCATTAGGCGACGCGTCGCCCTAGCGACGGGGCCGATTAAGTCAGCCCCGCTGGGGCGAGACGTCGCCCCCAGCGAGGTTGATTCCTTTTTCTTTTTTTATTTATTATTTTTAACCATTCTCTTTTTGATACCAATTCTCGATCATGGGGACCTTACTCTATTCATGTCCCTCATTTTCTTCTCTCAAACTCATTACTGACCGATGCTAACTGTATCACTTCTTTCTCAATTGATCATTCTGAGCATTCTCATGTCTTACTCTCACTCATTTTGAACTTGAGCTACCGGCATTATAATTGGAGCTTACGTAAATTATTCATTTATGCTTAATCATTTCACCCGTGATTGTAATCCCACTATCAGATATACACTTACAATGACAATATATTCTGAACTCAGCAACCTTCCTGTTTACACCCGTCCTCGCTCGTGAGGATCATATACAATCTCTATTCCTATACAACTAATCAGTATAAGCACTTTCGTTTCTTATTCTAACTCATAACGAATTTTTATTATTTTACAAGAATTCTGGCTAGCAATTATCCATTAACTTAGCAATTGCAACTGAACATTTTCACTTACCATAGGGCTCCCATAAGCAGGTGTGCATTTACTTAGGCAGATCAATTAAACCCGAACAACTTTTTCATCTATCAATTTCATTGTCTTACATTTCAATCTTTTCATTATGGCATTATACCCATATATTTCCACACTCAATTCAAGATCACAGATGTGAAATCATTCTTGATTTTGCCCTTACTATATTATGACTCCAAATCACCAATCCTTATATATAACTCTCATCACGGTAATCAATCCCAATTGTGACCTCACTATATCATAGAACACTTTATTTTCATTCACCTAATACACTGGAAATCTTCCCATTATCACAACTCTATTTTTTTTTATTCAATCCCAACTATAATCTTTATTCAAATTCATATTCAAGGATATACCCAATCTAACTCCAATATTATACTTCACAATATACCCGTCAATACCAGCACGAAATATTCGTCTGTCTGATCGAACCATACACTCTTTCCTAGTTTGCGATATCCATTACTTCCTTTTATCACATTCTAACACATTATCCTTTTTCTCACTTTTTTCTAACCGCTTAAACGACTGAGACATATTTATGCATACGACTCACATACTACACTGGGGATCAGTTGTCACTATCTGCCGTGACACAACTTAAATGCACATAACTTGCCACTTTTTTTTTTCAGAAAGCCCATGTAAGATTGTACTACGGGCTCGATACCTAAATGTAGCACCCACTCCGACGAGACCCGAACCCGATATCCATGGTGATATCCGAGCCCGTGACCCGCGAGGGTGGCGTACTAGAACATTCATTACCTTATTAACAAAAATCGTATGACATTTTTTTTTCTTTCAAAAACATTAGAGTCATAAAACAATCATTGACTTGGCCCAATTATAACAAAACACTTTCAAAATTAAACCATTTCTTGAAAAAACAATTTCACTCATTATTAGCACTCATTAGTGCTCAATCCTCTATACAATTACATGTAAACAATTGGGCCTACTAAATACCAAATTAATACACTAATGCAGATACGGACGACACTGATCCCGACCCGATACTCTGTCTTGCTAGCAGTAGACGTACTCCCGCGTTGCCAACGGGGTACTCTCCATTTCCTGAAAAATAGATGCAATGTTGGGTGAGTTTGCGAACTCAGTAAGAAACCATCATCGATGGTTCACCCAACTCATGCATATCCACACAATCACACAATATTGTATATATATCATAAACAAGAAATCACAGGCACTCAATTTCACATTTGATAAGGCAATAAACCTTTCACATAATTCACATTAAACATTCATTTATGCAGTGTGCATGTGACTCTTCCATTTTCTTTCGTTGTTGTGACCGTGCGCCTGAGCTCATATACGTTGAGCCATTGGCTCTGAAACATTGGGCTTAAAGCCCCGAAACGTTGGGCATAGCCCTGATCATCGAGCCGAGGCTCGGAATACGTTGGGCACGAGGCCCTGTGCGTTGTGCTTAAAGCTCTGAAATCGGTGGCGACACCGGTCACAACTGCCATTATCTGATCATTTACTATGCATGAATGCACATGTCATTTTCCAATTTCCAATTATCGCATTTCTATTTCCAATTCTAATTAATTACTATTTCGATCATTTTCAATGTCCTCGGACTTTCAATCCGTATTTCATTCCATGCATTTACCTTTCGTTTCACTATCACATTTACAATCCAATTTACTAATCTATCACATTTACAATCCAATTTACTAATGCATTCTCACGCACTTATTCTCATTTGCACTTCAATATCATTAATCCAATATTTCAACACCCATGGTCCAAATCAATCAAATCAATCAATCACATATATCCATCCTTGCATCCTCATGGCAATCAATGCATATAATTAATAAACACATAAGGTTGAGAAACCAACTAGGTTACTCACCTATTACTTCCGAGCTAATGCCGGAAGTTTCCGCCGTCGGTCTGGACGACGCTCACTTGGGCCTCTATAAGAAAGAGAAAGAACGAGTCACTACATATGCAATTTGTGCACATGTAGGTGAAATATGCATGTTCATGAATTTTCCGCCCTAAATCCAAATTTCCCATAATAAAATCCGTCTAAAATTAGAAACCTATTGGCGCCGACGGTGCAATTCGGACCTCTATAGGTCCCCAATTAAACAAAACAAGGATTAAAGGCTCCATTGCGAGGCCACGTCAATTTTCCGTCCAAAAATTCCCAATTTCTCACAAAATGAAATTAAATGTTCAACAAATCCGATGCCTCAAGAATCAGGTCAATCGGACGTCGGACGGAAAAGAAATTGACAAAAGAAGCATGAAATTCCAAATTATCAATTAATAAATACAAATAATAAAATAATGATTATGGTGATGTATGGCGAGATAGTAGAGGAAAAGAAATTGTTTAAGTGCCCTTCAGAGATTTATCTTCGTGATGTATCAAGAGTAACTGATTTGTATTACATCTGGCAGAGACTCTAGCGTAAGAGCTAAACTATGCTACAAAAAAAAAAGAGAGTGTACATTATGTTAATGAGATGGTTCTGATTATGTAAGAGAAGTACTGCATATTAAGGAAATATTTATTTGTGAATGTGATGGGATTAAAGGTTTGTGTATATTTTGTATAATTATGTTTTGAAAGCACGAGATCGATATAACGATTGTTTATTCAAGTCAATGAGTGATCTATCATGAATAAATTAAGTTATGTGTGGAGAAATGAAGGTAAGGAATATGTGCAGAATATGTTATGATGAGACAAATTATACGAAAATTTTTCCTCATTGGAGATGTTCGATAATTAAAAAGTTACATGAATCAACTATGGATACGGAAAAGGAACATGTCTCAATTGTGTTGCAGTGGATAATGGATATAAGCATAAGAAATAGATACATTGGTATAGGTGAGGAGAGTGGTTATCATGCAAGTTTCATAAGAGTGAAATAAGGGATGAATTAGGATGCGAACATGGGATATTGGGAGAATTAAGTAAGATATAGGTATTGATAAAATGCGAAAGTTCAAAAGATATGTGTAGGTGGAATTTGAAATTAATGAGAACTAACGGAATGCTGGATGAGTTTAGAAATTGTCAAAGATTTTCTGGTTTTAGCAAATCGACAAGATTAATTGAGGAAAACATGTGAATGTTATGACTAATGATCATAAAGGAGACATTTGAAGAATTTACTGTTCCAGTAAAGGTTCTGATGTGATCTATGGAACTTGGATAAAGTGATTTTATGCACCTTGGGACAAATATGATTCCATGGGCGGTATTATGATTGATGATTTGAAATTTGTTATTCTGAGTGTGGCCTGAAAACTTGGAGACATAAATCGTACAGAAATAGTTTGGAGATGTCTATGAATATGCAAATCGATAACTATTGGGTTATGTCGTGCAGTTGAATGATTTGAAAAGGATTCAATGGCTGATTACTCCAAACTAAGCTAATGGTGCAATTCAAGGAATTGAACAAAGAAATAAATAAATTCAATGACAGAAAAATCAAAAGTTGGGCAATAAAGTTATCAAATCTGGTGTATTATTGCGTATTACTAGTCGAACTGAAAAAAAAGGGGCAAAAGAAAGTATTATTAGTTATGGGAATTTCAAAGGTGGTGTGCATCAAAACGGATTGGCAAAACCCGAAGTGAGGATGTATTTGTTGAGGAAAGTGATAGGTATAGTTCGAATTAAGAAATATGGGTGATATTCATTACGGGAATTGTTAGTGACAACGTAAGGAATGATCGAGGCTTTATGTTTTAGCAAGAGCGTATTGAAAGACTAATTGAAATGTTAGAATGATTTTAGAATGGGAAATCAAATGATCATAAGTAAATGGTTTGAGAAAGTATAAGAAATAATCGAAGCGTTATGTTCTAGTAAAAGTATTGTGGAAAAGCAATTGATGGTTGAACGATGACATGTGTGATTAACCAACAGGTGTTTTTGGATTTCATTGGGATATGAGATTGATATATAGGGCAAAGTGATTGTGGTATGACAATCATTATATTGGTGGCACCATTCGAAAAGTGTATAAGGGGTCTTACTGCCAAAAAGGAGTCACTATCCCTTTATTATGTGATTAGGGCGTTAAGCAATTTAAGATGGTAACATTGAGTTGAATTGATTCACACCGAGATTATAAATCTCATGAGATTTGTGTTGATAATAATGGAATCTGATAAGCGATAAAGGAAATATTTTGAAGGGTATGGCCTCGGCTAAAATGTACTTAGATGGAAATAAAGGTGTAATTAAGGAAAATTGAATTCGTGAGGAGTAGCTTCCATGCGATTGTGGTGTGAATAGAATTATGGGTTGGCAAGTTAGGCTAAAATTTAAAAGATGATTCGTATTCACAAAGTGTTTCATAAATATTGTTCGGATCTGATATATATATGTTATTGATATTGAAAGTGACGAATTGCGCGTGATCATGACAAAGCAGTAAAATCATGTAAAGTTGATAAAGGAAAAGAGTCATTGATTGTTTTGATTTCCGTTCATTGACCGAATGTGGTCGTGTAGTGAAATCAGTGGAAAACAGAGGGTATTAATCAAAAAGACTCCCCTGCCTTCCTGATAAATCGTATATGAAATTTCGAGGACGAAATTTTTATTAGGAGGGGAGAATTGTAACATCCCATCTCCGATAGGAAGGGTATTTTCGTAAATTGGGACGGATTAGGAGTATTAAATTATAACTCGGCATGAACATATGTCATGCAGCCTCTATAAATGGTGAGTTTTGCACAGGCACATAGTCATACATGCATTCATGACATTTTCCGACATAAGTGTCTAATTGTGATCTTTTGTGAAATTGGTGTGATAATGGGGGATTTGGAAAATTATTTGGAGTGCTCCATAGAGTGTTTTACATTTTTAGGGATTTATGGGAATTTTTCTAGAATTATCCGGAGAAAATTCCCAGAATCGCAAAATCGCCAAAGACATGGCCTAAATGTGTTTTTTAGTGAAAGTGTGGTTTCGTGTTTAAAAATTATTGGGAGTGGACTGTCTTATGTTTTACAATTTTGGGCAATTTAGGTAATTTTCAAAAAAATGATTCGGGAAAATTTCCTGGAAATTCCGGACCGGAAAAAAATCGCCAATCGGCGAACCGGTCGATTTTCGGTAGCGAAAATTTCTACCCAATGGCACTGTATTATTGGGTATATTATTTTGGGATTGAAACTAGGTTCATTGGAATTGATTGGGTTAATTTTGGACTAGGTTTAATTGAGTAAAGTATTAATATTTTGACTTTTCTCCATATTCTCATCCCTTTGCCAAGTGGTCCTTCATTTAATGCATGGTTTCCTATGCATTCTCGACTCTTCTAATGGAAGGAAAGAAAGATGAGTTGCTTTGTTATTTCCCTCTCTCACGACCATTAGGAATGAATGAAGTAGTTTCTTGCTTTGTTGTGCTCCTCCACCGAAATTCTTCATTCAATGTTCCAAAAAAATTCTCCAACCTTAAGTGCTTTCTTTCTTGCATATAAGCTTAAGCTTTCAACCTCTTACCATGATGATGTCGTGTATGAGGAGGAGGAATTAGGAAGTTGTGATGGTTGAGGGAATTAAAGAGTGGAAGCTTGAATAGGTAAGTGTATGGTTTAAGTTTGCTTATACTTTGAGTATGCATTTAATATCATAGTAGTTAGTTGCATTGATTGGAAGTTATTATTCATTATATATGATGTATAATCCATGGAGGTCATGAAACCTATGGTTTAAATTGTTGGGTTTAAGACTAAGTTTATGTATGACTTGAAAGTTGTATGATTGAAGTGTTGTTTTAGCTTGATTTTGGATTGTATATTGATGACTAAACTAGCATGAAATGTAAGAGGTAAGTGCTGCCAATTTTTGTGTGTTAGCCCTAGTACATGTATGAATGGTATAAGAACTGATTTGTGTTAATTGGATGCTTGATGATGTGTTAAAGGCAATGGAAATGAGAGAAACAAAGGTTGGACCAAATCTGGAAAATTAGGGTTTTTGATTGATTGTACTGTTTTAATCATAAATCATTGTATAGAAATGCAAATGAGGTGAGGTTTGTGGCCACTTAAACTTTGGGATGTTGGCTACATTTTAGTGTGAAATAGGTGTTGTCAAATTGTAACTCTCATAGGTTGAAATTTGGCATGGAAAGTTACTGTTTTATTGCCTGTGAACAGTAACTGAAACCATACCCTATGAGCTTTACTGATTTTTATAAATTAATTGGTAGGGAACTAGGAAAAATGGTCTTTATGAAAGTTGAGGCATATTGAGTTAGCTTTCCATTGCCACTGATCTTTCTAATTTTCGAGTTATATATTGGGAGATATGAACTGATTCCTATGGACTGGTTTTGGGCATGTTGATGAAGCCTAGCTTAAGTGTCTGATTTGTGAGCTTTCTGCTTGGGAGCAATTTTACCAATTTTTTTGGACTGAATTGGTGTGAGTGATCTTCTGAAAAGTTTAAGAGGAAGAAATTATCTTGAAAATGAGATATGGCCTATAATTTTTAGAGGTCAGATTTGGGAGTTATGATTTTGTAAAAACTGATCCTGCATTAGGTTAGGAATTGCTGATCATGGCAGTAACTAGCATGATAGTTTTGAAATTGTTAGAAATTAAATTGGAAATTGAGTTCTTCATGAAAAGTGAAGTTTGTGGATTTATCTTTTCAGGGGTATAAAGTTCAGATTTTTCTGACTTGTGTACAGGGAGTTATGCTTGTTATAAGTTTACTGCTCAAATTGAATGATTTCAGGGACAGCAACATTGAGTGAATTAATTGACTTGTTTAGTAATGGAATTTGATTTTGGGTTGTTCATGAAAGTTGTAGATGACATTGTGAACTTATTGAGCATATTTATGTGGTAATTTTTGGCTGAAGAATCTGAAAGTTAAGGAATTTGAAATGTACTGTTCTGTTTTAATGGGATTTGAGTAGGCAGTAGCTTTGAAGGGATTTTTGACACCCTTAAGGGAGAAATTGATTTTTATGGTCTTCTTGAGAATTGTAGAGGGTTTCCTGAGCTTTCCAACGAGATATAGTTAGAAATTTTCTGAATTGTGTGCAATGAATTATGGGTGTTGAAAATGGGATTGGAAATTAGGAAAAAAAAGAATGGAATCAGTTCGGTCACTAGTATGCGACGCGTCGCCCTAGTGATTTGGCGTCAAAGGCGTCGCCCTAGCGATCGGGTCGATAAATCAACCCGCTGGGCGAGACGTCGCCCCCAGCGAGGCTGATTCCTTTTTCTTTTTATTTATTTATTATTTTATTATTTTTATTTATTAATTGATAATTTGGGATTTCATGCTTCTTTTGTCAATTTCTTTTCCGTCCGACGTCCGATTGACCTGATTCTTGAGGCATCGGATTTGTTGAACATTTAATTTCATTTTGTGAGAAATTGGGAATTTTTGGACGGGAAATTGACGTGGCCCCGGGTAGCGGAGCCTTTAATCACTGTTTTGTTTAATTGGGGACCTATAGAGGTCCGAATTGCGCACCGTCGGTAGCCAATAGGTTTCTAATTTTAGAAGGATTTTATTATGGGAAATTTGGATTTAGGGCCGGAAAATTCATGAACATGCATATTTCACCTACATGTGCACAAATTGCATCTGTAGTGACTCGTTCTTTCTCTGTTTCTTATAGAGGCCCAAGTGGAGCGTCGTCCGACCGACGGGCGGAAACTTCCCGACATTAGCTTGGAAGTAATAGGTGAGTAACCTAGTTGGTTTCTCAACCTTATGTGTTTATTAATTATATGCATTGATTGCCATGAGGATGCAAGGATGGATATATGTGATTGATTGATTTGATTGATTTCGGACCATGGGTGTTCGAAATATTGGATTGTGATATCGAAGTGCAAATGAGAATAAGTGCGTGAGAATGCATTAGTAAATTGGATTGTAAATGTGATAGATTAGTAAATTGGATTGTAAATGTGATAGTGAAACGAAAGGTAAATGCATGGAATGAAATACGGATCGAAAGTCCGAGGACATTGAAAATGATCGGAAATAGTAATTAATTAGAATTGGAAATAGAAATGCGATAATTGGAAATTGAAAATGACATGTGCATTCATGCATAGTAAATGATCGATAATGGCGGTTGTGACCGTGTCGCCACCGATTTCAGAGCTTTAAGCACAACGCACAAGGCCTCGTGTCTAACGTATTCGAGCCTCGGCTCGATGATCGTATGCCCAACGCTTCGGGCTTTAAGCCCAATGTTTGAAGCCAATGGCTCAACGATATGAGCTCAAAGCACGGTCACAACAACGAAAGAAAATGGAAGAGTCACATGCACACTGCATAAATGAATGTTTAATGTGAATTATGTGAAAGGTTTATTGCCTTATCAAATGTGAAATTGAGTGCACGTGATTTCTTGTTTATGATATATATACAATATTGTGTGATTGTGTGGATATGCATGAGTTGGGTGAACCATCGATGATGGTTTCTTCTTGAGTTCGCAAACTCACCCAACATTGCATCTATTTTTCAGAAATGGAGAGTACCCGTTGGACACGCTGGAGTACGCTCATCGCTAGCAAGACAGCAGTATCGGTCGGGATCGATTCGTCCAGATTCGCATTAGTGTATTAATTTGGTATTTAGTAGGCCCAATTGTTTACATGTAATTGTATAGAGTGACCGAGCACTAATGAGTGCTAATAATGAGTGAAATTGTTTTTTCAAGAAATGGTTTAATCTTTGAAAGTGTTTTGTTATAATTGGGCCAAGTCAATGATTGTTTTATGACTCTAATGTTTTGAAAGAAAAAAAAATGTCATACGATTTTTGTTAATAAGGTAATGAATATTCTAATGCGCCACCTCATGGGTCACGGGCTCGGATATCACCATGGATATCGGGTTCGGTCTCGCTTGAGTGGGTGCTATAATATATATATATATATATATATATATATATATATAATAATAAAGTTATAAAATAAAAATATTTTATAGTAATATTATGTAATATTAACTTGTATAATTCAATCTTTCAATTTTTTAACTCTCAACTAGAAGATAGAATTGCACCAATTTGGTCTCTTACTATTAATAATAAAATAATATTATTAATAAATTGTGATAATAATAAGTAGAAAATTTATAACAATAATTAATAATAATAATAATAAGTACAAAATTTATAATAATAAAAATAATTATAATAAGATAATAAATTTCAGATAATAAATTTAATAATAAAATAATAATATTAATAAATTGTGATAATAATAAGAATAATAATAAGTAGAAAATTTATAACAATAATTAATAATAATAATAATAAGTATAATAATAAAATAATTATAATAAGATGATAAATTTTGTATAATAAATTTAATAATAAAATAATAATATTAATAAATTGTGATAATAATAAGAATAATAATAAGTAGAAAATTTATAACAATAATTAATAATAATAATAACAATAATTAATAATAATAATAAGATAAATAATAATAATAATAATAATAAATAAGAATAATAATAATTAGAAATTTATTATTATAATACTAACAACAATTACAAAAATTAATATTAATTGTATCAATTGTTATAAAAAATTTATAACTAATAAATTATAACCAATGAATTACATATTTCCAATACATTATACTGCAGGGGCATTTTTGTCATTAAACATTATTTTTGTTCTGTCCACTGCAACCAAACACATTTCTGTCCGCAGGACGAAGACAATTTTCTCTGTCTTGTCCACCGCAACCAAACATCTCACTATCTTCAATTCTTGTTCTGCCCTGTCCTGTCCTGTCCTGTCTTGTCCTGTCCCTGCATGTTGCAGACGCTAACCAAACATACCTTAAGCACAAAAGACATAAGGCATAAATGGAAAGGCAAATGGGACATTTCTTGATCACTAAGGTCATAATTGGAAGAAGTGTTGTTTTGTATTTTAATAAGAGAGAAGAACAAAAATTAAAGAGAAAAAGAGAGAGTGTCATGAAGAAGAGAGAGAAATATGAAGAGAAGAAGAGAAGGAAAGAAAGAAGAGAAAAAAAGTTAGGGTTTCGATTGCATTAGTCTTCAAGAGAGATTTTGAGGTTGTTTAAGAAGGGAAACAAGTAGAGGAAGAGAAGAGCTTCCCTATGAGCTAAGGATCCCTTCATTTGGTGAAGAATGAAGGTAAGATCATTTTTAAAACTTTTAGATTTTTGGAAGGATTTTAGTTCATGGAGTTTAGAAAATGTTTAGGATTAAGTATTATAGAACCAATTTTAGTAGTTGTGCTTGAGGGATTTTCAATTGAAAAACCTATTGAGTGCGATTTTTGTTATTGTATAAAGGATCAAAGAGGCAAGAGGAGCAAGAAAAAAGGCATTTTTTAGCAAATCTATAAGCAAGGAAATCAAGGTGGGTACTTGTTTATAATAGAGAAAATAAGCCACTAATGTTTACTTTTAATCAAGAAAGTTTAATGTTTCCAATTGCATCATAAGTGTTCCATTTATTGCTTTTGAATGATTTAAGAATGTGCAATTTATTGTTTTAGGAGTTGTGTGATGATTTATGAAAAGACTTTGAAAGTTATTTTTAAAAAAGATAACATGTTTATGAAATCATGGTTTTGACATATCTCATGTTTATGAAAAATCAAGTTTTGAAAAAGTGTCATTTTGGGCAATATGTTTTATAAGTCATGAAATACATGTTATGTGGGTTTGTGGTGGTCCCCTAAGTTAAGTCAAGTGCACTTTGACAAAAGACTTCTTCCGCTTACCCGCTAGTGGCATAGAGCTCCTTCATGGACTCCCATAAGTTCACAGCTAAGCAAGACCATTATGTGAAAATGCGTATTATGTTCTGTTTTGGACCCACCCGAACCGTTTTGATGTGCTTATGTTATGTTAACAAGTTTGATGCATTCATGATTTGTAACTTGTGGATTTTGGCTGAAAGCTTAAGAAATATGTTTTTTATGAACTCAATGAAAATTTTCTATGATAAGTAAAATGGTTTCAAGGGTTTTGCTTATTTTTCCATTATAAACTATTACCCACGAGCTGTCAAGCTCACCCCCCTTTTTGTCTCTTCTTCAAGTGATAGTTAAGAGATCAAGTGATCAAGAGCCTAAGGGAACTTTCGCAAATTTGATATTTTTTTGTATTTTGTAATAAGCCAATGGAATGGCTTTTGATTTTTAAATAAAGTTTTTCAAACTCTGTTGTTTTAGAAATGAAATGATAGATTGAAGTAGTTTCGGTTGTATATGATCATAATTGATTTCTTTGAGTTGAAATAATAAGTTTGATTTGATGTTTGAATATCGTGGGCACGCCACCCTTGTGGGATGATATCTAATAAGGGTTCATGGAAATAACCCTATAGGTTAATACATGCAATATCATAATTTTGCAAGGTTTGGGTTCCATAATCAAGTGGGACCTAACAGTTGTGGTATCAGAGCTTAGGTTTTTCCTAGGCTCAGAATGTATTGTGTTATGAATTGGTAGGCTATGTGATTAATTGTTGTATTATGGGTTGATTTGTTGCATTAAGTGACATGCATATCATGCATACATGTAGGAAATAAGATTAGAATGAAAGTAAGCTAAAAGATGGTGTCTTCTCGAAGGAGTAAAATGCCACCTCTTAAAAGAACACGAGGAGTTTTGTAAGGATTTGCTGCACCTGATTTCTCACCATTAAATAAGGGTACTGATGAGTATAGAATCCTGGTAATTGCAACCGCATGAGTCACATTTATGAACTTCCGTTAAGAGTTTGGACTAGTAGAAACTATGAGAGGAATGGTGTTTGGTTAGAGTGTAAGATGAGGAAAGTTTGTGGATATTTAGAAATAAGAAATATTACGTAGCCCGATATGTTAGACATAGATTCAGTAATTGTGATTATGTTAGTGAGTATGGTGAAAAAATTTTGTTATGGATATGTACTTGAATTGATATGGATGTGAAAAGGTTTTCATGAATCGACTGAGAGAAAAATAGAGACATAGGTAGAATTGACAAGAGTTAAGGAGTACAAGTAAAGAGGAATTGAAAGGTTGAATTAGGAATTGAAAATGATTGTTTAATTGGTGTGATAAGAGTTATGATTTGGTAGAAGATTGTGTTAGTGAATTCGATATCAGAATGTTAAAATGACCATGCATTAAGTAAAGAGGAATTGAAAGGTTGAAATAGGAATTGAAAATGATTGTTTAATTGGTGTGATAAGAGTTATGATTCAGTAGAAGATTGTGTTAGTGAATTCGATATCATAATGTTAAAATGACCACGCATTTATGCTTCTAAATTGATTAAGAACGTACTTATGGAAAGTGAAACGAATGATAGTGATATATGTAGAAGTTTTCAAGATTTTGTCGACTAGTTATTAGGAGCACCCAACTGATAATATGGTTACATTAGTGACTAATGTAATTGAGTACATATAAGACCTATATTTGGATATGGTGTAGGAGATAATCTATTATTCCTAAAGTTGAAATCATGAGATGAATCAGAGTAACACGATGGAAGTATGATATAGGTGATTATGCCGAAAAGGTAACTACTATGGAGAAAATCATTCGATAAAGGCAAGTCAATTGGGAAAATGAAAATAACGCGAGATAATGTAACTCATCAAGGAATTAGTTATTTAAGGAATTATGAGGACTAATCGGGGGGCACACGGAATGTGTGTTGGATCGGAAAAAGAAAGCATGTTATATTTGAAGAAACGGTATATTTAAAAACTTTTATGAAATCATTTTTCCAGCGGAAGCAACAAATCCAAATCATCATGCTAATCCATACATGATATGGTATAAGGATAATAAAAACATAAACAAGATGAGGAGTATTACCGAATCCTTTGCTACAGCTTTAAATCCTCGTTGTGCTATCCTCTCCTTCTTCTTTTATCCAAATCATTTGCCTTTGAATCTTTTCCTTTAGCAATCTATCTTCTCCTTGTTATTGTATCCTCAACCAATTTGATTTACCACTTGTTCTTCAAGGACAACTAGGTTAACAAAATCCTTTGGTGGGAAAGGAGAAGAAATGTTTGGAGGAGATTTTCTTATAAGAAGATGAACCAAAAATGAAACTCTTTCACTTGGTAATTTTGGTTCACCCTTTCATGAAAGGAGAGAGAGTGACTAAAAACATGCAAGAAGACTTTCTTACACTATCAAATTAAGTTATGCATGGAACGGAAGAAGAGAGAGGCATCCAATGCATCACTTCTTTCATTAATCAATCATAAAGCAACCAATAAATGAGACTCTCTTCATTTATCTTTTCCTTGCTTTTACCCTTGGGCTTAGAAGAAGAAGCTACATTAGCTTTTGGCCCATGAACCTTAATATTCAATATCTCTTCCGTGCTCTGGAGGGTATTCATCAACTCACTCAAGGTGTAATCCTTGTTGTTGAGCTCATAGTCCAGCTTAAGCTGCTGAAAAGAAGAGTTTAAGCTATTGATGATCATAATCATCTGCGTGTTTGCATCCATATCTGCCCCAAGCATCTCAACCTCAGTGACCGCAGAGATTACCTTCATCATATAATCCTGCACCGGTTCACCAGGTTTTTGTCTGAGATTATGAAAGGTTTGGATAGCTTTCACTCTTGCAAACCTAGTTCTCACACCAAACAGCTCATGTAGGTGATGGATCATTTCACTAGCAGTTTTCATAGAATCAATTTTCTTTTGCAATATACCATTGACAGAAGCCAAAATATAACACTTAGTAGTCTTGTCAGCATTCTGCCAATGCTCATGTTGTTGGACTTGCTCAGGAGTTGAAGCTTCACCTGGAGGTGTAGGCTCACTTTTAGTTAACACCCATAAAATACGTTCATATTGAAGAACAATGTCAAGGTTACGTCTCCATTCATTAAAATTGTCTCCATTTTCCAATATGTTATTAGTCAAGAGCAGGGTGAGAAGATTCATTTTGTAGTTGATTATGTCTGAAAATATAAATTGTTAAACCATGAGCATACTAGTCAACAATTAATGGAACTTTGTATAAAATCATGATGCATGTATGCATGATGATAGATTTAACAAAACTTAAAAAATTAAAACATTATATGAAGATTATTTTTTTTATCTATAACGGACTAAGTGACGGTAGGCTATCTTATCCTTTAAAAGAAAAACTGAGACCCTCCCACTAAAAAAACTACCAAGCATCTCATGCTCAACTTTTTGAGAAGCATCTTAATTTGGTCCGTACTTTTACCAACAGAGCTACGATAGGCAGTTTATTGATAAAAATTGTTAAATTTTTAACCATTTGATTCATACACTAAAGATACCTGCAAACCATGCCTCGGTGGGAGGTCACATTTGCTATTAATAAGTAGACTTATCCCTAAGGAGACCCAAGCCATGCAAGATCTAGGATCCATGCCAACCGATGGGGAGTAACACTTCACCACATGCAAATGGGCCATCATTTGGAGACCGTGGACTCTCACATGAGCATCTTCTCTCACTCAATCTTTTTGGGCTTTAAGTTTTAATTACCATCTTGTCTAGATGCAATTGATTATCCATCCTATATTGTTTCATTATATATCTCATACATAATGAATGCATGGCAAGGCCTAGGGTTGTCAATTTTCTAAATGACATGCAATCACATAATATCACATATTATAATCATTCATTTCTCCATTCATCACATGAACTAATAAAGCCACTTTTGATTGTCCATCCTAGAAACATAAAATAATTGCAAGTCTTTTAGGCCCAAAGTATTCTTCTTAAACTTGGATCTTCCGCTTCTAACTCTTCGCTCACATGATCCGGCCCATTCGGTAAACAAATGTAATGGTATATATAAAAAACAAATTTTGTCACTTTGAAAAAAAAATTCCAGCACTAGATTTTTAGAAAACTGAATCTTTGTTATGACAAAAAATTCCAGCACTTGTTTTCATTAAAACCCAAATGTGATCCATTGAAAAAAAATTCCAGCATCTTTGTTTTCACAAAACTTATGCCAATACACAAAAGGATACATCGAAATGTTTTACCTCTCCATTTCTTCAATCCATGGCTGCTCCATCTTCATCATTACATCAATTTGTACATTACAAAATCAAAGAAAACAGAAAAATGAAGCCTAGGAGGAAACATGGTGATGATAGACCACCCTCCTTGTTACAACCCAAAGAAGAAAGCTTACAAGGTAATTGTAACTTCTATGGACAACCAAAAGAGCACCACATACAACATATATATTTCTATCACATAAAAATATGCAGCATATACATAAAAATTGCCAACCCATGCATCAAACATATAGGAACTGAAATCATGCATTAGAACCAGGCTCTGATACCAATTGTTGGATAGGAAAAAGAAAGCATGCTATATTTGGAGAAATGGTAGATTTCAAAACTTTTATGAAATCATTTTTCCAGCGGAAGTGTTGGACCCGGGTGGATGAACCCACCAACTTCAGATCTAGGTACCTGGTGGATGAACCCACCAACTTCAGTACCCCATTAATTAGTATTGTCCGCTTTGGCTGCGATTCGACCTCGCAACCTCACATTTTTGTAGCGTTTAAATGCTCGCCTCTTACCATTGAGCTACTTAATGTTGGACCCGGGTGGATGAACCCACCAACTTTAGATCCAGGTACCGGGTGGATGAACCCACCAATGTTAGTACCCCATTAATGAATATTGTCCGCTTTGGTTGCGATTCGACCTTGCAAATGGTAAGAGGCGAGCGTTTAAAAGCTACAAAATCGTGAGGTTGCGAGGTCGAATCGTAACCAAAGCGGACAATACTGATTAATGGGGTACTGAAGTTGGTGGGTTCATCCACCCGGTACCTGGATCTGAAGTTGGTGGGTAAGAGATTTTGAAATGGGAAAAATTAAGGTGAAAGTTAGAAATAAAATTAAAGCAAAAATGAAGTTGAATTTGTGTAGTAAGTTGATGAAGAATATGTACATATGTGTATGTTCTGTTATTGGTGTTCATGATTAATGATGGATTATAATTTATGTTCTATTATTGGTGTTCATGATTAATGATGGATTATAATTTCTTTATGGATGATATTGATTTGAAATGAAGTTGAGAATGAGGAGTAAATGAAGTAGAAATGGTGATCTTGGTATGACTTGTGTTAAGGAAAGATTGTGAAACAAAATGGGTGGTTGATATGGAAAATGTTCACATCCAAATGAGATGATTCTTGATTTGAATTAAGATAGAAACATAAGGCTACATTTCTTATGAAGATATCAAATTTAAATTCTGTCTTTAAGATTCTCAAAATTTGTCGTGAAGTTGAGAACTGGGTGCAGTACATTGGTGGAGGAATGTAAAGTTCATATTCTGAATTCAAGGACAATTCTGGATTAATTTGGATAGATTTAGACAAATTTGTCTTCTAGAAAGTTGTAGGCATTTCTTTTATCTTTCCAGCAGTATATAGCATGAGAATTTTAGAAATTGGTGTTGAAAGTTATGGTCTTTATAAGTAGAGATGTTCAAGAATATAGATGGTATCGTCTGTGATGACATCATATCGTCTGTAAAAATATATCGTCTGTGATGACATCATATCTTCTATGATGATGTCATATCGTCTGTAAAATGTATCATCTGTGATGACGTCATATCGTCTATTTTTGACCTTCTGCTTTTTCTATGTTTGACCTTTTGTACACTATAGTCTGTTCCTATTTTTGACCCCTAAGATGATAGAATTCGTCTTCGAGGTCTTCATAAAATTTGTAAATATTGAAGTCTTCTTTCAAATCATCTAAATAACACCCTAATCTGATTTCTGTAGGGAATGTTATAGCAATTTTCCGATTAATCTGCTTTTTCCCATTCGTTTGCCTTTTGATTTGGTTTCATCTACACCTATCGTCTCCTCCATTTTTGACCCTTCAGACGATAGAATCTATCTTTGAGGTCTTCATAAAAGTTATAGATATTGAAGTTTGTTTTTAAACCATATAAATAAAAACCCTAATCTGATATCGTTATGGAAAGTTATAGCAAGTTTTCCAATTCGTCTGTTTTTTCCCACTCGTCTGCTTTTTGATTTGGTCTAGTCTGTACCTATAGTCTGCTTCATTTTTTGTTATGGTCGATCAATCACAATAATCAAAAAATAGTGTGAAAAATAAAACAACTACACAAATTTACGTGGTTCACCAAAATATGGCTACATCCACGGACGGCTAGGGTTTTTATTCACTGTGAATTGTTTTCAATGACATCATGCACTAGGAGAATACAACGCATTTATACGCCTAGGAGAATACAATAAACATAACGTGGGCCTAGTGTAAAGCCCAGTATATTTATCAAACTCCATATCTCAACAATTCTCCCACTTGGAGACTGATCTAGTCAACCCAACCATCTTCGTTCTCTATGCCAATGTATCCAACAAGCTCACCTAGCCGCAACATCTCCCATGCTATGGTAGAAGACCAATTGAGGCCTTGCATAGCCCCAATTTCGCAGCATCCACACCTTTAGTCAACATGTCTGCCGGATTCTTAGCACCTTCAATCTTCTTCAAACACATCTCACCTTCTTCCACCAAACTGCGAGTGAAGTGATACCTGCGCCGAATATGCTTAGTTCTAAAATGATAAACTGGATTCTTCACCAGCTGTATGGCACTCTAACTATCAGTGAAAAGAACCTTATCATGCTGCTTCTTGCCCAACTCTTCCAAGTAATCAGTCAACCATATCATCTCTTTACCAGCGTCAGCTATTGCAACATATTCAGCCTCTGTAGATGAAATAGAGACACACTTCTGGAGTTTAGACATCCAACTCACTGCTGTCCCATCTATAGTGTAGACATACCCGGATGTACTCTTGCTTGAATCCACATCTCCACTAAGATCAACATCAACAAAACCCTCCAACACTACCTTGCCATTCCCATAACAAAGTGAAGTGCTAACTGTTCCTTTCAAATATCCCAGAAACCACTTTACAGCTTCCCAATGTTCTTTCCCTGGATCTGACATGTATCTACTCACAGCTCCCACTGCGTGTGCTATATCAGGCCTAGTACAAACCATAGCATACATCAGACTCCCAACTGCAGAAGCATAAGGCACTTTTTTCATATGCTCACATTCCTCAGCTGTCTTGGATGATTGTTCCTTTGACAATTTGAGATGGTTAGCCAAAGGCGTGCTCCTGGGATTAGCATCATCAACTTTGAACCTGGACAACACCTTCTCAATGTATTGCTCATGGGACAAATTTATAATTCCAGCAGACCGGTCTCGGGAAATCCTCATCCCTAAAATCTGCTTTGCTGCACCCAAATCTTTCATCTCAAACTCTGATGACAGTCTCCCTTTAAGATTATTTATCTCCTCCATACTTGAACCTGCAATCAACATATCATCCACATATAGAAGTAAAATAACAAAGGAGTCAGTAAACTTCTTGATGTAACAACACTGATCCTTTTCACTCCTGTGATAACCATTTCTGAACATGAAGGAGTCAAACTTCTTGTACCACTGTCTTGGAGCCTACTTCAATCCATACAAACTCCTTTTGAGCTTACACACCATATGTTCCTTACCAGGAACCTCATATCCCTCAGGTTGCTGCATGTAGATTTCTTCCTCTAGATCTCCATGTAAAAATGTTGTTTTTACATCCATCTGCTCAAGGTGCAAGTTCTTTGCTGCAACAATACTCAACAAAATTCTGATTGTAGTTAATTTCACAACAGGAGAGAATATTTCAGTGTAGTCAATATCTTTCCTTTTTGAATATCCCTTAACTACCAATCGAGCCTTGAACCTAACTGTACCTTCAGTTTCATTCTTTATCCTATAGACCCACTTGTTTAACAAAGCTTTCTTCTCTGCAGGCAACTCAGTTAACTTCCAAGTATCATTCTTCTCAAGTGACCATATCTCTTCATCCATGGCTTGCTCCCACTTGATTGAATCCTTCACATGCAAAGCCTCATCAAAGGATTCTGGTTCCCCTCCATCAGTCAACAATAAATAATGCAAAGATGGTGAATACCTTTCTGGTGGCCTGATAACTCTGGCAGATCTTCTCAACACTGGCTCAGGTATGACTAGTTGCTGTTCTGGTTCTGCAGTAATATTTTCTAGATTTTCTTGCAACTCAACCTCAGCTCCCACTTCTTCTGCATCTTCAGATTGTACCCCAAGCTTGTCCTTATACAGGACATTCTCATCAAATGTCACATCATAATGTCTCAAGATCTTCCTATTCTTATCATCCCAAAATCTGTATCCAAACTGATCTGAACCATACCCAATGAAATATCACTTCAAAGCCTTTGCATCAAGCTTGTCTCTCTTCTTTGGATCAACATGAATATAGGCAACACACCCAAAAGTTCGCAGGTGAGTAAGCTTGACCTCCTTACCCGACCAAACCTCTTCTGGCATCTTGAAACCCAAAGGAACTGAAGGGCCTCTATTTATCAAGTATGCAACAGTTCATCGTGATTCGCCCAAAACGTTTTGGCAGCCCGTAATGTAGTCTCATGCTTCTTGCTCGCTCATTCAACGCTCGCTCATCCTTTCAGAATCTCATTCTCGTCTTGCCTTGCCAGAACTCGCCCCGTGCACTGATTCCTCATCAACATAGAAATTTTTAAATTCTGTAGAATCATACTCTCCACCATTATCAGACCTTAAGCATTTAATCTTCAACCCAGTCTGATTTTCAACTTCAGCCTTCCACCTTTTAAAGATAATAAACACTTCTGACTTATGTTTTAGAAAGTAAACCCATACCTTCCTGCTGAAGTCATCTATGAAAGTGACGTAGTATCTCGAACCACCAAGAGAGGAGACTGGAGATGGCCCCTACATGTCTGTGTGTACTAGTTCTAACCGTTCTGCCTTTGGTTCTCTGCTAGCCTTTGTGAAACTAACCCATTTCTGCTTTCCCAGAACATAACTCTCACAAAAATCCAAATCAACAAATTTCAAACCTTGCAGATATCCCTTTGAAGCTAGCATCTTCATCCCCTTCTGACTCATGTGTCCTAGTCTGTTGTGCCACAGACTCAAGCTCGATGCATTATCGACTACAGCAGCCATGTTTGAACATCATGCGGTACTGTATAAAGTTCTAGATTTTGTACCTCGTGCTATCACCATAGCTCCCTTCACAATTTTCCAAGAACTCTCCCCGAACACTGCCCTGTAACCTGTGCTATCCAACTGACCAATAGAAATCAGGTTCTTCTTTAAGTCAGGAATATACCTAAAATCCTGCAGCTTCCATCTACCTCCACTTGAGGTCTGTATATATACATCTCCTTTTCTAGTAATCTCCAAGGCTTTGTTATCTGCAAGATACACCTTCCTAAAATTTCCAGACTTGAAATTATGGAATATCTCTCTACTCGGAGAAGAGTGGAATGGTGCACCGGAATCAAGTATCCAGGAGTCAACCGGGCTGTCCACATTAAGATTTAAGGCGTCACCAATATCTTCCGCAGAACATACAGAATCATCATCTTCATGAGACTTATTGTTCCTCTGACCTTTCTTCTTCTTAGGTGTAGGGCAGTCCTTCTTAAAATGTCCTTTTTCACCACAGTCCCAACAAAAAACCTCGTTTCTACCTTTAGATTTTCCCCGCCCTTTTGATTTCGATCGACCATGTTTACTATGGCCTCCCTTCGACTTTCTCCTGCCCCTTCCTTTGACATTGAGTGCGTTACCAGATGAATCTCCAATTTTTCTTTTACGAATGCTCTCGCTCAAGACAACATCTCGGACTTCATCAAACTTTAGCTTCTCAGACCCATGCGAACTACTAATTGTGGAAACAACAGTATCCCACGACTCGGGTAAAGAGGACATCAAAATCAGGGCTCTAATCTCATCATCAAAATTAATATCAACAGAGCTTAATTGACTGATAATCATATTAAATTCGTTAATATGATCTGTGACAGATCCACTTTCAGACATCTCCAGATTGAACAAACGACGCATCAAATATACCTTATTGATAGCCGACGATTTTTCGTACATGTTAGACAGCGCCTTCAGTACTCCTGCAGTCGTTATCTCCTTAAAGATGTTGAAGGCAACGTTTCTCGCCAACGACAAACGAATCAACCCTAGCGCCTGTCGATCTTTCAGATCCCAAACCTCCTTCTCATGGTTTCTGGCTTCATCCCTAACAAGGGTTCATGGAGGTTTCTCTGATACAGATAATCTTCCATCTGCATCTTCCAGAAACCAAAATCGTTTCCATCAAATTTCTCAATTTGAAACTTCACGCTTTCCATCTTTTCATATTGTTGTGATACGAACCAAGCTCTGATACCAGTTGTTATGGCCGATCAATCACAATAATCAAAGAACAGTGCGGAAAATAAAACAACTACACAAATTTACATGGTTCACCAAAATATGGATACGTCCACGGGTGGCTAGGGTTTTTATTCACTGTGAATTGTTTTCAATGACATCATACACTAGGAGAATACAACGCATTTATACGCCCAGGAGAATACAGTAAACATAACGTGGGCCTGGTGTAAAGCCAAGTATATTTTATCAGACTCCATATCTCAACATTTTTTACCCTTCAGATGATAGAATCTGTCTTCAAGGTCTTCATCAAAGTTATATATCTTGAACGCCTCTTCCAAACCATCAAATAACATCCCAATCCGATATCTTTAGGGAAAGTTATAGCAATTTTTCTGATTCATCTGCTTTTTTCCATTCGTTTGCTTTTTTATTTGGTTTCGTCTGCACCTATCGTTTGCTCCATTTTTTACCCTTCCGATGATAGAATCTATCTTCAAGGTCTTCATAAAAGTTATAGATCTTGAAGTCCTCTTTCAAACTATCTAAAAACGCCTCAATTTGATATCTGTAGGGAAAGTTATGGCAATTTTCCCAATTTGTCTGCTTTTTCATTTGGTTTTGCCTAGTCTATTTTTGACCCTTCATATGATAAAATATGACCTCAAGGTCTTCTTGAAAGTTGTATATCTCAAAGTTCTCTTTGAAATCGCCCTAAGCTGATCTTAATCCGACATCTTTAGAGAGAGTTATGCTATTTTTCCCGATACAGGTTTAATATGATTGGGGGCAAAATCATGTTTAATTCTTTCGATCATAACTTTGTTCTCCAACCTCCAAATGAAGTGAGTCTTGAACCAATAGTTTCTTAACACATTTTTCTATCCCTCATTAGATTTTGATAGCATTTGGTATTGATTTGAAAAAGATGTGTTGAATCAAAGTAAGGGTATCGGTTGGAAGAGTATGAATGGGATGTTTTACTTAACACACTTCGGTATTTTGATGTTGTCTTCATCAGTATAGCCCTGAATAAGATGATTTTTATTTCAAGATAAACTAGAGACATGGAGATACAAATGATATGAAGAAATCAAAATCCAATTCAGTCTCTAAGTCTTTCAAATTCTAGATAGAAATTAAGTATAGTGTACTATTTCAATATAAGAACAATCCGAAAATGTTTGGGGCAACACTTTTAAAGTTCTAAACCGAATTGAATGATTTTGGTAGCATTAAAAACTTTAAGACAATGGGAATCATTTTTCTAGAAGAAAATGTTATGTCAGAATGTTCAAGGGTACTTTTGACAAGATACTTAAGCACAAAAGATATAAGGCATAAATGGAAGGGCAAATGGGACATTTCTCGATCACTAAGGGCAAAACTGGAAAAAGTGTTGTTTTGCATTTTAAGAAGAGAGAACAAAAATTGAAGAGAAAAAGAGAGAGTGTCATGAAGAATAGAGAGAAATACAAAGAGAAGAAAAGAATGAGAGAAAGAAGAGAAAACAAGCTAGGGTTTCAATTGTGTTAGTCTTTAAGAGAGATTTTGAGATTGTTCAAGAAGGGAAACAAGTAAAGGAAGAGAAGGGCTTCTCTTTGAACTAAGGATCCCTTCATTTGGTAAAGAATGAAGGTAAGATCATTTTTAAAACTTTTAGATTTTTGGAAGGATTTTAGTTCATGGAGTTAAGAAAATGCTTGGGTTTAAGTATTCTAGAACCAATTTTAGTGGTTGTGCTTGAGGGATTTTCAATTGAAAACCCTATTGAGTGGGATTTTTGTTATTGTATAAAGGGATCAAAGACGCAAGAGGAACAAGAGAAAAGACATTTTTTAACAAGTCTATAAGCAAGGAAATCAAGCTGGGTACATGTTTATAATAGAGTAAATAAGGCTCTAATGTTTATTTTTAATCAAGAAAGTTTAATGTTTCCAATTGCATCATAAGTGTTGCATTTATTGCTTTTGAATGATTTGAGAAAGTGCAATATATTGTTTTAGGAATTGTGTGATGATTTATGAAAAGACTTTGAAAGTTATTTTTAAAAAAGATAACATGTTTATGAAATCATGGTTTTGACATATCTCATGTTTATGAAAAATCAAGTTTTGAAAAAGTGTCATTTTGGGCAATATGTTTTACAAGTCATGAAATACATGTTATGTGAGTTTGTGGTGGTCCCCTAAGTTAAGTCAAGTGCACTTTGACAAAAGACTTCTTTCGCTTACCCGCTAGTGGCATGGAGCTCCTTCAAGGACTCCCATAAGTTCACAGCTACGCAAGACCATTATGTGAAAATGCGTAGTATGTTCTGTTTTGGACCCACCCGAACCGTTTTGATGTGCTTATGTTATGTTAACAAGTTTGATGCATTCATGATTTGTAACTTGTGAATTTTGGCTGAAAGCTTAAGAAATATGTGTTTTATGAACTCAATGAAAATTTTCTCTGACAAGTAAAATAGTTTCAAAGGTTTTGCTTATTTTTCCATTATAAACTATTACCCACGAGTTGTCAAGCTCACCCCCTTTTTGTCTCATCTTCAAGTAATAGTTAAGAGATCAAGTGATCAAGAGCCTAAGGGAACTTTCGCAAATTTGCTATTTTTTTGTATTTTGTAATAAGCCAATGGAATGGTTTTTGATATGTAAATAAATTTTTTCAAACTCTGTTGTTTTAGAAATGAAATGATAGATTGAAGTAGTTTCAATTGTGTATGATCATAATTGACTTCTTTGAGTTGAAGTAATAAGTTTGATTTGATGTTTAAATGTCGTGGGCACGTCACCCTTGTAGGATGATGTCTAATAAGGGTTCAAAGAAATAACCCTATAGGATAATACGTGCAGTATCATAATTTTGCAAGGGTTGGGTTCTAGAATCAAGCGGGACCCAACACTAACTATCTTGATGAATGTTCCCAATTGGTTCTCAACCTTTAGTCTTTAAACAAGAACTCATAAATGTAATGAGAATTATCATTAACAAATTTCATAATATATTTAGAATTGCACAATGCAACTATACAAGGTCTATCGATATCCTTATGTGTCAGACTTAACAAATCAAAAGCATGAGTTGACCTTAATATCCTTATTAGTCTACTTACCCCTGCAATAGTGAACACATGTTCCCAGATCGTCACAATCTGGAATTGAGAAACGCTTTCCTTAATCAATCTCTCAACCTTAGCTCTGGAAATGTGGCTTAAACTTTTATGTCATACCATTTATGAATTTTCATTTATCAGGGTCTTTCATAACTTGTTTAGCAAGAAACGAAGAAGTATATATCCAATTCAGGCTAAGACACATTCTATACAAACCATATAATAAGAAAGTTATACTATTATGTTTTACATTAAACAAAAACTATATAACAGAAGCATTAAATACATAAAATTAGCCTTCTTTGTCCAAAATTGATAAAAAGATCACATATAAAATATAGCGCCCCCTCACCGTAGGGTACACATCGGAAAACCCGAAGGTCGCTCCGACACGTATCCCACGATAAAGGTGCACTACCAGAACATTTTCCCAATAATATCCACATGGCATCGCAATAATTAAAATCATAATATCAGAAATTAGTAACTTTTAAAATCCAAAATAATCTTATCATAGCAGCAATTTCAATACAGTCATCCAATATCCGAATAGACAAGTCTATCAGTCCCCTAAATAAAACCAAAAAGGAAACTGATACAAGCATCTATCCTAAGTCATCCTCAAAAGTCCAACCCAGCTGACCGACCTGTGTGCCATCGCTTCTCTTGCCAAAGACGCCAGACGGCAGAAAAGACTATCTCCGGCTAGGGGTCTACACTATCGATCCTGAAAAATTAGATGCAATTTTGGGTGAGTTTATGAACTCAGTGAGAAACCATCATCGATGGTTTACTCAAATCATGCATTACGCAAATTGCGTACAACGACTGCATACAGTAATATTCAATTTACAGTATTATATAACAATTTACATGAGTCTATAACGGTTAAGCGATCAAATAGCAATTTACAATAGTATATAACAGTTTACAGTATCATATCACAATTTACAGTAAATCATGAAACAGTTTACAGCAACATGTAACAATTTGCAATCTCTCATGTCATCACATAATTCAGTAAGTTTGCAATTCAATCAGTCAAGTGTATACAATGCATATGAGACTCTTTTCGCTTATTCAAATGTTGTGCCCAAGTGCTCACCAAGATTCAGATGGGGACGCGTCAGATTTTCTCCCTGGGCTCGAGGTCTTGGTCAAGATAAAGGTTCGAGCTCAAGGCTCTTTTCAGTGATAATAGCACTTGGGTCACATATCCATTATCTGATCATGCATTTATGCATGCAATGCAGTGTTCAGTAATTCAGTGTATGGCTATAAAAGCCCAGTATTGTATTTCTCAGAAACATACAGTAGTCCAGTCCAATACAGTAGTCCAATCCAGTACAGTAGAAACATGTCATTCGATCATGTACATTTCAGAAATTTCAGTAATCATGCAAATTTCACATTGGCAAGTAAATTCACATTGAGCATTTAGACAGTTAGGAATTTGAGAAACCAACTAGGTTACTCACCTGTAACTTCCGAACTACTGCCTGGAAGTTCCAGCAATGTCCGTGAAATGACAATCCAACGGCGCCTCTATAGCAGTAAAATACAGTCCCATTACTAGATGCTCAATTAAAACGATTCAGTAATGCATATGTCTCAGTGGAATTATGTACAATGCATGTTCACGATTTTCCCGGCGCTAAAACCCAATTCGAACTCTCATGTCTCATTCTAACTCTTCGCTCAATTGATCGACAATAATTGATCCAATCCTTTAATTCAGTTCAATTTCCTCAATTCATACTCCCTATAGCAATTCCATAACCATTAGGTCAAAACCTCTATTGAAAATCCCAGTTAAAACTCCAATTGTCTCAATTCAATGTTTAGGTCACACTATGAACCATAATTGACCTTAATCTCTATGAATCAATACCATTTAAGTTAAATTCTAACTCCCATAATTATCCTCAGTTGTAGACCTCTTTCTCTAGTTCGTAATGAATCGAGAATCACCTCAATCGGAGGTCTATACCATAAATTATACCCAATAAACTAAAATCAATCCAATCAGAAAAATTCCTTCGCCGCGACCTACAGCCCTCGCCGCAGCGTATAGAAGATCGCTCGCCGTGGCGTGCGCCCTTTTCACTCTCTTCATGACGTAAGCCAGAAGGCTCGTCGCGACATGCATCCAGGCGCTCGTCGAGGCGTCCCGCTGCGCTCGTCGCGACGAGGCACGCTAGACGTCGCGACGTGCGACTATGCCACCTTCTTCTCCGATCGATTTTCCGCCATTAAAGCTATCTAAAACCTCCATTAAACCTCCTAACTACTCAATCTACCACAATAAATGCCATAAATACATGTAACAACCATAATAACAACATTAATGCCATTAAAACTTACCAATCGAAGATCAATCCACAAATTTCTCAAAAATCACCGTAACCCTAAAATCCTTTGAAATCCACGGTAACCCACTTTCAATCCTTCTCAACCTTCATCAATCACAATAAACCATTTAGCCTAGCACAATAAGAAGAAACCATAAGGAAGAATCGACGAATCTCACCAATGGGGAAGGAATCGATGAACGTCGTAGGAGGAGGAAGAGAAGAACGATTTTTGCCTTAGGTAATTTTCCCCAATTTCAAACCTAGCTATTTATAGACATAGGTCTCTAAATCAGTCCAAATTTCAGTCTCTAAATTTCAGTGGCTCAACATTTTAATTTCCTAACAGTATAATTCTAATTTTTCCCATTGCCATTGGACAATCCTTTCAGTACTATACAGTTAATCGGTCTGTCACTCCAAAATTTTCGATCCGGGCATTTTCTCCCGAATTTTCTGAAAATTTTCTATGAGCCACTATCAATAATCAATCACACTTAGACTATTCTAAATCAGTCATTCGAGGCCACTTACTCCTAATTTCACGATTAATCATAATTCAGTCAGTTCAGTCATTCTCCAGTTCACAATCCAATCAATTCTTACTCACAATTAAAATGCCGGAAAATCATGAATGCATGTACCTATGAATAAATGCCCATGCAATAAACTTGTTCCTCTATAATTAGAGGCCAGTAACATGCTCAATCAGTGAATGCAATGAAACCTATCAGTCTGACCCAATATTACCATAATACCCTTGCTAACAGTAACGGGATGTTACATAAAATATGTCATGTAAAACCTAAATGAACCTTACAACAAGGTGCAGTATATACATTCTCGTAGATATTAATTCTACTTCTTCATTGCTGTGAACCATCAGTTTCTTCTTCCTTTTATTTGGTTTTATCTTGGATATGAACCCCTACATTGTGGAAGCATCTTGATCAAATGCTCCATTATATAGCTACCAACTAGTTAATGCGACTATCGTAAATTAGATTCATAAATTAATAAGCTAATGAGTTACCAGATGGTCACGTTCTTTCCTTCTAGGCTTTATACTATTAGTTTTTTTATGTCATACGGACCTTTACCAGCACTGGTTTGACCAACATTAGGATATGGAGAAGATTTGAACTTTCTACCTTTGAACTTAGCAGGCTTCATCTTTACCTTCCCTCTAATTGCTTCGAGGGCTGTAGTAGTAGCAAACTTGAGTTTCTCCTCTTTAGCAACATAATGGGCTATCAAAATGTTGAAGTACCATTCATCATCCAGCGAGTAATATGTCATCACCAGGTTACTAAACTCTGGAGGGAGTGTGTTCAAAGTCCAATAAACAATGAAAACATCAGGAAGAGGAATGTTTAACATCTTCAATCTACTACGAAGATGAATCATTCTTGATATGTACTCTATTACTCCCCCTTCTCTTATATACCTCATGGAGAATAATTCTTTCATCAACACAGTTATCTCAACATTAGGTGAGATTGTGTACCTCTGGAAGACATTACCAAGAAACTCCTTCGTTATATATATATCTGAAAGTCCACTTAGCAAATAGTCAAGTATGGATCTCTTAATGGTCATCATACATAATCTGTTTGACCAATCCCAGGCTTCATAAGTTGCTTTGTGAACTCTCAAGCTCATGGATATAGCTAGAGATGGCTTATCCGCCCGTATGACCATATCATCATCAGATATCTCCATAGCATTCAATGCATCCTCTGTCCACTTCTTTATATTGAAAGGAGTCAGGGTTTTAATGGTGACAATGACTTTGTTAACTAAAAAGGTAACTACAAAATAACAATATTTCAATCAGCACAAATGTAGGATGACAATGATACTCAAAGCCATTGAATAATATCTTTACTGAAAATCCGATCAAACATATTATGAAACATTTTTGGGTTGAATACATAATATATGCAATTAGATCTTCACATAAAAGTAATCAGAGTACAAACTATCAACTCTTATGACACTACCACCTTTGAGCGAATAGATTACTTGAGCAACAACTTTCCTCATCTAATGCCTCTATGCACATCTTAAAATGTTATGTAAGGCCAACGAATTTGGGTAAAATAACCAAACATAAAATCAGAAACATCCTCCAACATGTAAGCAGAACAATTTAAAATACTAACTTCAAATAGCACTTTGATAACTACATCCTCATCAATACTCAAAAAGTCCACAAACACAAGGGATACATCTTTATATTATCCTCACATTCTTTATGGGCATACAGTATGTGGCAATGTAACATCAATAAATGCATAATTTGAATGCATAATCTCATTGTCAAACACTCGTGCTGAAGACATTCTCTGAAAAATTCATCTGAGACTTTCGCAAAGGAAAAATCTCAGTCGAGTGACTATCGTACATCACTGGATGCTGAATCAACCACTCGAGACACAAGAACTTCATGTACTCCTTTATAGCAAGTTCGTTTCACAAAAATTCACTCAAAAATGGCTTCAGAATATCCCTTTTCTGAGTAATTGTCATGCGATCCTGAACACTGAACATGAGACATGAGACACGAAAACTTAAAGTATCTCCCTTATGTGATGTCCGAAGCATGAAAATTCACTCGAAATCAGATTCAGAATTCCTTAATTCCTTTTCCTAGAGTTAAACACTAATTTATTACTAATGTAATAAATCCAGGAAAATGGAAAATTTCACTTTATAAATTTCCCAGATCTAGAAACTTACCCAAAAGATCCTAAGGTACCCATACAGAAAATTTGAAATTTTTGTGTTCTTTTTTGAAATTACGGTAGCTATTGATGTCAGTAGTGCGTCAGCTAACTATAGCGTTGACGTCATTTACTAATGTTAGCAATGACGTAAGCACGCGCTGCCCAACAACATGCCTCAATAGTATTCAACGTGTGCAAAGCTTACTGTAGCGTTGACGTCATCTGCTGATGTCAACAATGACAAAAGCACGAGCCACCCAACGACATGCCTCAATAGTGTTCAGCGCGTGCAAAGACACACCCAAATGCTCTTATTGGCTAGTGGGTGCGTTGCACGGGCGACACGTGGCACGACACTATCCACCCATGTGTCGACCACGTGTCTAAGGCATGCAGTGCATACACCAAATGTACTGCCCCGTGGGGGTACTATTCACCCATCGGGTGTGTGTGTCATACGCACCCAATGTCTCTATTGCCCCCACCAGAAAATGGCAATTTTTAGCAAGTTTTGGGCTGATTTTTTGAGCTCTCGAGCTTGTTTTCACCGCGTTTATCAAGGCTAACACACATGTATACTACTTTCATGGAATAAAAAACAAGAAACAAATCAAGAAATAAAAGTTTATTCTCTAAAAACCTTATGGAGAAAAATTATAAAAAAAACTTCATTTTTTAACCACCCGATCACGTCACCGCTCTAATATCACGTGTAACACATAACGATACCTTAGTTACTATCTCATATCGAACATGAAAGGGCAAGAAATGAAGAAATGCGAAAAATTCTTGATTTTGGTTTCATCTGGACTTTCGAAGTAGTTTTCAAGGCTAAAACGAGCTCCAATCTCCTAAGACCTTCACGAAAAACATTCACGAACACGCGATTAAGGCCTTTCTACAGTTTTCTCAAAACGTAAGCTCTCTTAATGGATCAGAAAATCCTTATGCTTATAATTGATATGAGAAATTGTAGGAGACCTTAACCTTTATATATAGCTTCCATATTGGGTTTTCTAATCACAGGCCCGATATAGATCCGGTCCATACTGATTGGGATTAATTTTCTACCTAAACTTCGATCCATTGATTTAAATCATTTATTGGGTTATTTTATTATTTTAATCCAGATTAAATTATGTAACTTAACCGATAAGTTATTTAAAAACAGAAAAATGCAATTAAATATTATCTATCTTTATGGGAAATTAAAAAATGTCTAACAAAGTCATACATCTGAATCTGAATAGACTTATTCATACAAATTCTCTAAGCCTTGCTCTAATGTAAGTGACATTTTAAAGGATCCATTCACAAAATTTCATATGGGCAACTAGAAATTCTTTTGGTATGAATGTTTAGATTTTCATAAATTCTTCTAATCCATTCATATAAACTCTTCTACCACAATTCTTTAAATGTGTGTGAAACTGAAAAGGTTGACTTCTAAGATGCTATGAGAATAAAAATTTAATGAGTTTTAAGAAAAGTTTCTCCTATGATTTATAAAATATGTCCATACTCCAAGAATAACTGAGAGTGAGCTTCTAAACTTCTCCACACTTTACGTTTCAATGAGATTTTGCGGAATTATTATTGTTGATGTTATTAATGATGATTCATAAAAATATGTATAAGTTATCCCTGAAATAACTATAGATGAAAAGTTTTTAAATATATGCGAGTGGCGTTGTAATAATAATAATACCCAATAGAAGTTTTAGATACGCTGATTTTTGTACATCTAATATTGATTTCTAAAAGAAACAAACCAGCTCCGATGACAGTTAAAAAATAATATAAATTTTGGTCTTGAGAGTTGAAACTAACACCCTGTTTCTTACCTGCCAATCCAAATCCGTGGATCAAAGTGACCAGCACTGCCATATCCATCTCTGATGGTGATTGGTGTTGCTCTGCCTCTTGCATTTTTATGAACAAAGGAATGAAATTTTTGCAAGAACAGAACTGGGATGGTATTTTTAGATGTATATCATGATCAACTTAATTGGACAATATCCAATTTCTTCGCCTTTAGTGGTGTATGCTCAAAGTCTCTCTCTCTTTGCACTCTAGTCAATACTTAGATTTATGAACACTGTGTTTTGTCACCAACGGCTACCATTCCAATCAGGAACAGTAGTTTTACATTCTCTCTCTAATTCTCTGATCTGCAAAGCAAATGCACCTGTCACACGTCTTTGAACTCCATCGGTCACCATTCTCTTACTCGCGTCTTCGTTGTTTTTCCTTCTTAAATTTTAGACAAGAGAACAAATATGATTCTTGCTAGCTTCTTCCTGACATTAACATTGGCAAAAGTGGGTACTATCTCCCACAGTTTTCAACAAAACTTGAAATTCTCTCACCAGAGGCTGAGCAGAGGCCCTCAAATGAATAGTCTTTTCAGCTAAGCTTCCACGCCTACATTGACAATGCCATATATAATTGCATCAAAATCACTCTGAAACCAACTCCAAAACCAATAGCTTAACACGGTCATGTGATTGAACCTGAGAACTCGTACTCTTGCAAAATCTTAGTAGATTACATAAAATTGGCTCCTCTCATTACATAACTGTTGACTAGAGATATTAGCATTGATCTTGTATTGATATTGTTATAATTGCTCCTATAATCTCTCGTATAATTGAGAGATTTCCTATAGTTAATAGCTAGATTACTTCCTAAATAATCCTAGGAAGTTTGTATATAAACCTAGTTAAACCTTGTTCCTATGTACAGAAATATAGTGAATACAAATTCTGTTCAACACTTTCATCATGGTATCAGAGCCCTATCTGATTTAGGGAGTGTTGTACTCGCCCCAAATAGCAACTTTTTTTTCTCACCACCCACCTAGATTGCTTCAGTAGTGACCGGCGACCACCACCGCGAAAGAGCCGACGTCAACCGAACCTCCACTCGCCACCACAGCGTTCTGTCATTTCCGCACGTGGGCGCAACACACTGCCCTTCCGCCGGTATTTCACCGCCGTTCTTTCTCCATCAAGGTCGCCGGCCTTTTACCTCTCCTTTGGTGGTGTCAAACGTACCCTAATCTTCCGCAAGTACCCTTGCTTCCTTGTCTCTCTTCGGTGTAGTATTGCTTCTGGTCTGTCGGGTAACGTTTCTACCCATATATACCAACAGTACAATTTTTTAAACAACTTCTATTTGTTGTTCTAAGTAACACTAAAGAAGATGGAAGGGAAGAAGGTAATTATGTCAAGTTCCGATAACCCTTCACTTCAAATTAGTCCCGTAAAACTTGATGGAACTAATTATCTTGCTTGGTCAAGATCTTGTTTATTGTTCATTAAAGCTAGAGGATTATAGGGTTACATTAATGATGACAATAAGAGACTTGGCGTCAATAATTCTTATTATAATTAGTGGGAGTCCGAGAATTCTCTTATCATGTCTTGGCTCATCAATTTAATGAAGCCGAAGATTGCTCGGACATACTTGCTACTTGACACAACAGCAAAGATATGGAAAGTTGCCTCTTTGACCTATTCTCAAATAGGTAACAAAGCTCAAATTTTTTATCTTCGTAATAAATTTCACAACACGAAGCAAGGAGATATGAATGTATCACAGTATTTTGTGGAGATATGTGGGTTATGGGAGGAATTAGATTACTATCAGAATTTTCAAGCAGAATGCTCAAAAGACGCTGTTAGATTCCAAAAAATGATAGAAGAAGATCGAGTATTTGATTTTTTAGCAGGTCTTAACCCAGAGTTTGATCATATACGAGGAACAATACTTGGAAAAGATCCTTTCCTTTCTGTTCAGCTCGCACATTCTCTAGCACAATAAGAAGAAAGTAGGCGAAATGTTATGTTACATACACCTATCGTTGAAAAAGCAGGATTAGTAGCAAGTTCTACCGAAAAGGCGAAACCTGCAAATACCTCATCTAATAAGAATCACTTACATTGAGATTACTGTGAAAAATCAAGACATACCCGAGAAACCTGTTTGAAATTGCATGGAAGGCCTAATTAAAGTCATGGAAAACGAGGTGGCTTAGTGGTAAGGGGTCAGGCTCACTTGGCTGATGGAACTGAAATATCCGAAACATCTTTAGCAGAAGGATTATCCAATGAGGAACTTCAGGCGTTAAGACAGTTTCTCTCAAAAGCAGACTCTGCCTCCATCGTTGGTGTATCAAATGTTGCCAAATCAGGTATTAAGCACTACAATTCTAAAGATAATCCTTGGATTATAGACTCTAGAGCTAACAGACATATGACAGGCCCTCAAAAAAAAATTTAACACTCTCATGGAAACAACAGAGATAATGTTAGAATAGCATATGGGTCTTTTATTTCCGTATCTTGTTCTGTTAACTGTACTCCCAATATTACCCTATCCTCAGTACTTCACGTACCTCGTTTTCCTATTAATCTTCTCTCTGTCAGTTCCATCACTAAGGACCTTAATTTCAAAGTTGAATTTTTTCCTGACTATTGTGTTCTTCAGGATCTTCACACGGGGCAAAGGATTGGAACTGGTAGACTACAGGATGGCTTATATGTCTTGGAAGAAGAGCGTCTGATAGTTGCACATCAAGTGTCATTTGGAAACGATGTGATTAATAAGGAAATTCTACAGTGGCATAGGCGGTTAGGACATCCCTCGTTTTTTGTTCTAGCAAAATTTTATCCAAACTTGTTTAAAAGAACTTCTTTTAATTTTTTGTTTTGTGAAGCATGTGAACTTGCTAAACACACTAGAAGTTCTTATCATTTATCAAGTAATAAGAGTTTTGCTCCTTTAATGACTATTCACTCCGATGTTTGGGGTTCTACTCAAACTCCCTCTCTTTCTAGCCATAGATGGTTTGTGACCTTTATTGATTGTTGCACCCGATTGACATGGGTTTATCTGATGAAAAACAAGAATGAAGTTTTTTCATGCTTCCAATCTTTTCACAAAATGATTTGTACTCAACATGATGCTAGAGTCAAGATCTTACGATCAGATAATGGAATGGAATATATGGATGGCAAATTTTGTGCTTATCTGGATTTTAATGGAATAGTACATCAAACTAGTTGTGCCTATACTAGTGAACAGAACGGAGTTGCGGAAAGGAAGAACAGACACATTCTGGAGGTTGCATAATCACTCATGTTTACAATGAATCTTCCAAAGGGATATTGGGGTGATGCAATCATTTCAGTTGTCTATCTTATCAATAGAATGCTACTTCGAATTTTAGATTTTAAAAGTCCTGTTGAAATATTACAAGGTACTGGCAAGTTGGAGCCAAGAGCTTTGAAATGTGTTTTTGTTGGATATTCTCCCACACAAAAAGGATATAAGTGTTATCACCCCCAGTCTAAGAAATACATTGTAGGTATGGATGTCACTTTTCTAGAGTATGAGTCCTATTTCACCACATTCGCCACCCTTCTTCAAGGGGAGAATGAGATTGAAGAAGATGTGTTGCTTGACTCTAGAGATAATGTGATCTAAGGAAAAAGAACAATTCAGGGGGAGACAATTAGTGTTGTTCAAGAGGATCAAAATCTACGCTTAGATAGACCAGACTTAAAGATATACTCAAGGCGAGATAAGACAGAAAAAGCCATCATGCAATCTGTGTCAATGTCGTCCTCTTCCCTCGAAAACACTGGTGAGTTAGAATATAATTTATCTGATGGTTTAGATAAGCCAATTGCTCTTCGAAAAGGTATTAGAAGTTGCACCAAACACTCAATTTCTAATTTTGTTACATATGACTCATTATCTCCTGCCTATAGAGCCTTTGTCTTGTCTGTTTCTTCTATGTCTATTCCACAGGATTGGTGTTAGACCCTTAAGTTCAGACTGCGGGATCGTGCGAGTGTTGGCGAGCCTTGGCCAATAGTTGGTACGTAAGTTGGCACGAGGAAAGCGTGTTGACGAGGGAACAAGCCAAAGTCTTGCGAGTTGGTGAACAAAACCTGAGGAACTTGCGAAGCAAGCAAGAGATGCGGGAAGTATTGACGAAGATCTCGAGAGTAGGCGAGATTCGATACCCGTAAGCACGCATTGGCAGAAATCTTTGACGAGATGTGAGATTCGGATGCGAGGTCGCGCGGAGTTGAAAAACTAAGTCATGTGAGACTCGAGGGTGGGCGAGAAGGCGTATACGTGTATGAGACCCCGCGAGGATGCGCGAAGGCATGCGAGCGCGACGAGACGTATAAACACCTAACTTCGGCAAGGCAGGTCGAAGGTATGTAATATATGCGAGGTTAAATACTAACTCGGATTGTGACTTGTGACTTAGCCATGGAGCGACAAGACTGTACCATGAATGAGCTTGATCATGAAAGATGGACTTGTCCATGGACGTGCATTGATGGATTTATGTGCAGATAGGCTGTGGTGAAGACACATCAGCAGTGACATAACAATTGTGGATGATGTGGAACATGATGACGTGGCAGATAAGATCACCGTGGATGAACATAATCTTTAAGAGATAAAGATCACATGGAAGGATCATCTAGAGATAGAGGAGATCTTCGTGGATAAGGATAATCTTTCCTAGATATGGTAAATCTTTTAAATATGATGTAATCTTATTAGATAGGATAAGATTGTGATCTTAGCTAGTAGAGTTTTATTAGGACTCTTAGTCGTCTAGAAGAGCCTATAAATAGCTCATTAGAGTTGAGACCTATTCATCAGATTAGATCAGAGTTGAGAGCTTTGAGAGTTGAGAGCTTTTGGAGGAGAGTTCTCATTGTAAAGGCTTCGAGTAGGGAGTTCATTGAGTGCTTCGAATAGGAGGTATTCGTGTCTTTTGTTAACATTTTGTTGAGAGTTGATGAAAGAGGTAGCTTCGGCTACATTTAAAAATCTCTTGTTGCTTTCTTTACTCTATTACACTTGTTTTCTTTTCGTGTGTGAGGGAAACACTTAAACACTTGTGTGCACGTGAGGTGTTCGAGTAATAACGAAATTGTTCAGCGACATTCACGTGAAAATGCTGAATCTTGCTTAAGCGAATCTAAACAGGATTGTCGTACGAAGGTAGGCGCGACTTGCGGTGAAAGTTCGGGTCCAAGAAAAACCTTTGTAACAATTGGACAGAAGCAATGAAAATTGTCCAGTGAAAAAAAGCTATGATTGGATAAATGAAAGGCCTGGCAAAAAATGAGACTTGGGAACTTGTCACTGCTCCAGAAGGAACACGAACGGTTGGCTGCAAAAGGGTATTCACAGTGAAGCATAAGCCAGATGGGTCCATTGAGAGGTACAAGGCGAGATTGGTGGCTAAAGGTTTTACTCAAACATATGGAGTGGACTATCAAGAAACCTTTGCTCTAGTTGCTAAGATGAATACAATCAGAATCTTACTCTCGTATGCAGCTAATTTGGATTAGGACTTACAACAGTTTGATGTTAAAAATGCATTTCTCCATGGAGATCTAGAGGAGGCTGAAACAATCACCACGAGCATGGTTTGAAAAGTTCAATCGGGCTATGATCACGAGTAATGCGGATCATACCCTATTTATCAAGCACTCCCAAGGTAAGATCACACTTCTTATTGTTTATATTGATGACATTATTGTAACTGGAAGTGATACAGAAGAGATGGCGAGGCTGAAGAAACTAATTGCTCAAGAATTTGAAATTAATGACCTAAGAAAATTGCAATATTTCTTGGGAGTTAAAGTCACTAGATCAAGAAGAGGAATCTTTATCTCCCAGAGAAAAAATGTCTTAGATTTATTAAAAGACACCATTATGATGGGTTGTAAATCAGCTGAATCTCTCATCAAAAGCAATCACAAATTGCAAGTAGGAACGGGTACATCAGTAGACATGAGAAGATATCATAGGTTAGTTGGGAGACTCATCTATCTTTCTCACATTAGGCCAGACATAGCATTTGCAGTTAGTTTGGTAAGTCAGTACATGCATGATCCACAAGAACCACATTTACAAGCTGTGTTTCGCATTTTGCGCGATCTAAAATCTGCTCAAGGAAAAGGCCTTTTGTTTACTAACAACGGTCATTTAAGATAGAAGTATTTATAGATGCTGATTGGGTTGGATCTTCAGATGACAGGAGGTCAACCACTGGTTATTGTACGCTCATAGGAGGAAATCTAGTCACTTGGAAAAGCAAGACACAGAATGTAGTTGCTAGATCCAGTGCAGAAGTCGAATATAGAGCTATGACTCAAGGTGTGTGCAAGCTATTGGAAGTAAGGAAGCTGATAAATGAATTACAACTGACGGATGAAGGAAGTTCATCTCTCTACTGTGATAACAAAGTTGCCATTAGTATAGCTCACAATCCTGTTCAGCATAATCGAACAAAACACATAGAAATTGACCAACATTTCGTGAAGGAGAAACTTGTGAATAGCTCTCTGCAATTATTCCATGTGGGGTCAAATGAGCAATTGGCAGATGTCTTCAACAAAGGACTCTACAACAAACAGTTTCATAACCTTGTTTGCAAGTTGGGCATGTGCGATATCTATGCACCAACTTGAAGGGGAGTGTTGACTAAAGATATTAGCATTGATCTTGTATTGATATTGTTATAATTGCTCCTATAATCTCTCCTATAATTGAGAGATTTCCTATAGTTAATAGCTAGATTACTTCCTAAATAGTCCTAGGAAGTTTGTATATAAACCTAATTAAACCTTGTTCCTAAGTACAGAAATATAGTGAATACAAATTCTGTTCAACACTTTCATCAATAACCAAATTAGAACTATTCCTTTCCTTGGCATCAGCTGTGCAGGAATATACAGGGACTGCAAAGATATTGTCCCTTTTCCCCAACTATATAAAATAGTATTCCTCTGTACATGAATATGAATTAGTCATCCCAAACAGCTTTATAATCATATCCATCCACCATTATCTGGTAAGCGTGTAGATCTCATTGCTGCTGCTACTATCAAGGACTGTGAGGAAGCCCAATGCCTGATTCGAGTACTTTTTCAGCATCTTCATCCATCGAAATCTTACTCCAACCATAGTTTCTCAGAGAGAGAACCGTAGGTCGATCAAGCATGTTCCCTCTGAAGCCTATCATCTTCAACGACACCACAGGCATCACAAGAACAGCAGATGCATTGATTGAATCCTCTCCAAAACCTAGTGACAGAGAGCAAGCACTCTGCAGTGGATCAGATTTAGTTTTTCTTATTTACTAGTTTGTCTTGGATAGCTGTTGTTATATATTCTTTAGAATGACGAAAATAGGAAGAGAAGAATATGAAGAAAGATATTTCAACCAAAATACCTTTGCCTTGGCAATCATCTCCATGAACTTCAGCATTATTCCCTGGGTAAGTTTCATTTCTTTATTTTGGCCATGTTCAGATGGAATGACCAACCTGTAAGATGCATAAGATGAAAGCATTTTAGAATTTGCAGGTATCCTGGCAATAGTTGCACTCACTGTGATATGATCAATAAACAGCTGAAGTATACATGTTATAATCCAGAGAATGCTCAAGTTCTAGAGCTCAAAGTATCATAAGAAACATCTTGTTACTCTTCTACTAGCATTTTCTTCACTGGTGTGAAGAACGCAGGACATTTGGAACTTCATATTCATTGGGATAATGAAACCATATATCTAAAGAACATGAAATCATACCAGTCTGTTTCAGTTTCAGTACTTGAAGACAAGACTGGACCTAAAGTTGAATTCTCTTTGCCCTCAGAACCTGAAAATTTGAACAAGCATTAGTGTTGGTCATCTGTAATCTTAGACATTTTAAATAATATTTATCATTATAACCTTTTGACTGGTCAGGTGCCAACAAAGATATGCCAATGAAAATAGATATCATTCCCAGTATGAACATTGTTGTCCTCGCTGCGTCAAACACCTATCATGAGAAACATTTAATTTGCAATTCAGAGGGCGAACATCCAATCAATAAGGTAGAAACGTCAAATCCCAAGAACCCAAGAATGCAAGGTGCTTTTAAGCTGTGCCTTGATGCTGATCATCATTCACGCACGAATTCCCAACCTGTGCAGCAGGGTTATTGTTTGTGTCGGTTCAAATGCTCAATAATGCAAACGAAGTGTTATTTCATTCAATGACAAGCTTTTGAACAAAAGTTTACTGTAAATATCATAAACAAGGCTCCAGTGTGTGTCAGATAAGTGCTTAGTAGAAGAAGTTTCATTGGCTACATTGGGTTAATGATTACATCACTAGAATGGCCTATAAATCTTCCATACTGGATTATCTTGACTATCTAGCAAAAATACAAAATAGTGACGAGTAGAGAGAGAGACAGAGAGTACCTGATATTCCTGAAAGTACACAAATCCTGTACAAATTGAGAAGAAAGTCCAAGCAATCTGAAACATGGGGACAATGAGGATGGCATCAAACAGAGATAACCCTTCATTCAGCCTAGTCATCTGCAGAAGATGGAAGTACAATTAGAGTTCTGTTAAGTGATCAAACTCACTAGGAAAAGGCTGTAATATCATAAAATTGGAATAACTTATCCAACTCTTTTTTTCCTAAAATCTTACCCAAAATCCTGCTGTACTAAGAAACAAAAGAAGAACTGAATAGGTGAACCAGCCTTGCAACTGGTAGCCACTATACATAGCCAATCTTAGAAGATTAGATCTGAAACCAAAAGACCAGCCGTCAGAACAAGAACATGATTGCAACAGTCCTACCGAAACCTTAAATGCTAATAAGGTGAATCTTTACTAGCTTACAGAGATTTTGCAAATAACACTGAAAAAGATCCTATTGCACCAGAAACTACAGCATAGGGAAAGGGCAGCATCATATGCCAATAAGGTCTAATTTCTTGTCCTGAAATGACAATTAAAAGTTCTCCTCTCCTGCGTATGACAATTATAGATATGAAGTGATTTAGCATCACAAATTTAGCCTTGAAATCATGCCAAACAACAACTAAGGGGAATGAAACAGCCACATCCTGACCTGTAAATGTAATGATGTAATGCCACAACTATGATCAAAACCATGCAGTAAAGAAGAAATGTAATGTTGTTGTACTTCTCTGCCAACTGCTCCGGGGTGTATACTGATAAGGGGGGGAAAAAAGGAGGAAATTTTCAAACACCAAAACACTGTTAACAAAAGTTTAGACATAATGTCGTTGTTGCTTCAATTGGAAAAAGATGACAAAGTAGAAAGTCTTGGAAGAAAGACCTCAATAATTTTGAAAGTAAGCTCTGCAGCTGAAATTTCTTTATAGGAGGAAAATGAGCAAAGAACAACTTGCTCCAAGTCCTGTGAATCCTACTATCGTTATTGTTCAGCTTAAAAACTTGCAATTCCACAATCATGGTACATAAATTTTGCATAAGCTTAAAATATGGATCTTTTAAGCCATTCTAACAGAGTTAGTTTTGCACCTAATTCTTACACTATTACTATTCTTTTTATTATATGTAATACTCTTATTTCAAATTCAAAACCTATCCATGTTTTATACCATTCATATCATGTTATGTATTTCATTTCCTAACTTCTTACCAGTGAATTAAATGATTATTTAATAAGTCAAATTTCACAAATGCAATTGCAAGATATCATACACTTACGTTTAACATGGTCCAACAAAGTAACTTTGAGACAGTTGATTTTTATCATAAAGCAATTTAATTTCTATGGAACTCAAAAAGGGCAACCAGTATAAGGAACTTAATATTACAAGGAGAAATTTATGTACCTGGAGACTGATGGTTGCCAAAGGCAACAAGAAAAATGTTTCCTAGAACAATAAAGGCTGTTGCAATAAGGACTCTGAGAAAAGAGGGGGAAACACAAAAGAAGCTTCTGTTATTGACATGACCTAATTTAGCATATGACTGGAATGAAATTATGAAAAGTTTTGAAGTTCTGAAATCAGCTCACTTGAAGTTTTTTAACATACTTGATAGTGATCATTTTGTTCAACACGAAGTAAGCAAATGCAATGTTGGACACAAATTGAATAGATCCCAAGGCTGCAAGAAGAGACTGCATAGTAGAAAGATAAAAGTAAATAAAAATCAGACAACAGGCACTCCAACAACGCTACTCTAAAAATTGCAGACTCAGAAGGAATTGGAGCGTATAATCCGCGCTAACCTGAGCAGCATATCCAAAAGAAATGAAATTGAGGCAATTTCCTAAGAAGAAAAATAGTACACCTGCATACATGATGTCTTATCTTTAAGTCGATAATTTACAAGTTCTTAGACATTGCTTCAATATACAAAACTATTGCAAGTGACATAGAAAAGAGGAACTCACCGATTCTCCAGGTCTGGAACTCTATAATAGGCTTCAAATGAATCTTGCTACTTTTTCCCTCATTTTCTAGCACCGAATGTCTTTCTCTCTGCAAAATAACATCCACATAATTTAAGCTTTAATAAACTATTTTTTTTAATATGAAAAATAGAATCATTAAAAAAAGAAACACTTGGTATCTTAAAATGCTAGAAAAACGAGAATAGAAACACACCTCTGTATGACCCAATTTGAGAAGATTGGTCCCAAAGTTGATAGCAACGCTCCCAATGAGGTTAATGAAAGCTCCAACGATCCACTCCCCCATTGCTTAATGAGATTGAAGCTGAGATGGGGACCTCTCTTCTCAAATGCAATTAATTGATGATTGCCCAGTCACTCGGATACAATATTTGCAGAACTTGAAAAAATATCTTTATTGTATCAACTATCAAATAAAACCATAAATAGAAGATCAGCCAACTGATTAAATGTGAAAAGCCCAGATCGTATATGAATAAATGTCATTCCTTTTGGGTTTATTTAAGGAAGAAAAAACACAAACCCGTCTATGTAGAAATCTGTAGGGGGATTTAGGAGAGAGCATCCATAAATATAACAAAACAAGAACTGGATTAAACATAGGTTTGCATTCCACTTGATTTCTAGAATCGTATCCATTTCTATACTATCTTATAGAATGGCTGTGCTGAAAAAGTTTAAAAAATAGTTGAAATAACTGTAGGAGAAGGAATATAAAAGCCCCAATTTGTTCCTCTAAGGAGTTCCGGTTCTGTATATTAAAAAAAATGATAGAACATGACGCATTTGTATTCATTGTCGGAGACTAAACATGGAAAGCATAAAAAAACAAGTATCCTCTGTTACGAATAGATGAATTGTTTGAAAAATTGCAAAGAACAACAAGGGTATCATTAATTCAGAATCAAAAAATCTGATATAAACAAAACAATCTTTAAGACACGTTATAGATATTATAAATTTTAGTCATGTAATTTAAATTAACCAATGCCTCAACTACTTTTTAAATCTTATAAATAGAATTTTTAAAATATCTGTATCTGTTTGTCATAAATATAACAAAACAAGAACTGATAGATTTGAATAAACATAGGTTTGAATATAGAAATTAAGGCAATTACTATGAACTGATAGATTCGTGATCTATCATTATCATCGTCGTCATCTTTATCTTTGTCTTCGTCTATGGTAAAAAAAAAAAAAAAGATGAACGGATACAAATGAAAGCAAATAGCAAAGGAAATGCACGCAAAGGCAATTGTAAATTTAAAAAAAAAACTAAAAGTAGGAATTTTTAATACAGTACCGGCCAATTAAGGCAAAAAAAAAAAAAAAGACATGAAAAGAGAGAGATGAGATGAGTTCATTAAAGACAAGACAGAGGTTTTATACGTTAACTAACAAAAGAACAGACGCAGGAAATAGCAAAATCATAAGAAGAATATATAATTTACCAGAGATATGGAGAGAGAAACCAACTATATTTCGTGTTTTTGTTTCGTTTAAATTTAAAAAAGAATTTGAAACTGGCAAGAGTGGAGGATGTGTCTGAAAGGAGTTTTAGGGAAAGAGAGATTGAAAGAAGAAATTGTTGTTTTATACTACAATACAACCATGAATTTGTAGCCTTTCGACCTCTCTCCTTCATCAAATTCAGCATGTTTTAAAGTTGGCTGGAATTCAGTTGGAATTGAATGAGTCATTTTGACTTGTCTGCTGAGTTATAACTTACAAGAAACAATGTAAACCTAGAAGACGAGAGATCGACCCCGTCTCTTTTCTTTTTCTTTTAATTTTGTTTTGGGGGATATTCGATGCCATTTGGGAAGCTTCGTTAGCAGCCGCCTTTTCAACAATGACGGCCCAATCAGAATCCGCACTGCAGACTGCGCTCCACTGATCTTCCTAATTCTCAACTGTTGCTTCTCCGCCCACGCAACTGCTTAGAAATGAAGCAACCAAATCTTAGTATTACAGTATAGTCGAAATTTACGGACCGTTAGTAATATTTTCGATTGAATTCTGAATTCAAAAGTTAATGATTGAATTTAATTAACAAATCTAATAATATTATAATTGAATTTAATTATACTATTTGAAACAAATCAAATAAGATTAGAGTTGAATTAAATTATTTTATATGACACATTTACCCTGATTAAAAATAATATTATCCAAAATAAAAGTCATTTTAGATAGATTTTAATTATTCAAAATAAGTTATTATTCTTGACTTTTGTATGCATGTTTAATTTTACTTAAAAGATTTTTTAATTATTATTATTATTATTATTATTACTATTATTATTATATTTCTATTCTTATTCATTATTATTATTATTATTATTATTATTATTATTATTATTAATCCATAAATAAATAATTACATAAATAACAACAAGTAATAATAATATTGAATTTAATAATGTTATGAATAATAAATTAATAATAGACAAAAATAAGAGAAATGGAATGGCTCGCATCATCATGAGCTTGGCCTTTTCATGAGGATGAAATACCGCTCGCAAGGAGGTCACTGCTTTATAGTTTATACTTTTATTTATTTATAATAGTAAATATAAACTTAAAAATAAATTATTTTAATTAATTAAAATAATTTTAATCTCTTATATAATATTTATTAATAAATTATTAATTACATAAAATAACATATTTTAAAAATTAAATTTTATCTAAAATTTAATATTTATTTAAATTATTTTTAATTATTAAATTAAATATAAATTGAAGTTTATATATTTTGAAGATAATTTAATAATATATTAACAGAAATTATATTATAAAAAGGCAATGGAATATTGGGTCTGTTGGGTTTGGGAGTAAAAAACTGAAGAGAATAGGTTTTGAATTCAATTCACGTGATTTGGAACGTGAATTGAATTTGACAAGTGAATGGGATTTAAACCCACGCAAGATTTCAATTCACTCTTTATTTTAAGTTCTAAACAGATGAATTGAATTCAACTCATCCTCTTCCAAACAGGGTGTTAGACTTGGACCTAAAATTGTGAATTCTAGTTTCATTGTTTTGTGGCAGGAAATACTACAACTAGGGGTGAGCATTATTCGGGCCGGTCCGATTACCCGCCCCGTCCCGAATTAATTCGGGTAATAAAATGCTAAAATACGGGTAAATCAAGTCGGACTGGGTATTACCCAAATTGTTTTCGGTTTAGGACGAGTAACTCCGAAAAAAATTTGGGTTACCCGATTACCCGAATTAGGTTTAAAAGAATTATGAAAATACAAGCTTGCCCTTCTAGTATATAAGCTCCTCAATTACCACTTTGTTTTTTGACCTAGCATTCTAGCAAACTGATAGTGTCCCGTAGCCATCAGCCCATCACAGTTCACACTTCACACTTCACAGAGCATCTCTTGCACTCTTCTCTTCTCCTTCTCCTAGTCCTTCTGCTCATTGTGCCGCAACCGTCACCACCAGCCATCACTCCATCTGTCCATCAGCCCATTATTGAAACACCTCTCCTTCCCAAGAATCTCAATCAACGACCTTCGTGTTTGTGGATCGTGGCTGTTTTTTTATTGTTTTTGTTTTCTCCTTGTTTTAGATGGAACAAGGAGGGTCAAATTATCCAATCAATGTCGAGTCTCCGAATGAAGGGGCTAGAGAGGCCTCTGGAAAAGAGAGGCATCCACCAGCACCAAAGCGAAAGGCTATGGCAAAAAGATCCAAGGTATGGCATCATTTTACTGCATTTGTGGCTGAAGATGGAAGTAGAAAAGGTAGATGCAATTATTGTGGTAAAGAGTATGCTACCAATTCAAAAAGTATAGGTACTCGTGCACTTAATTATCACATTAATCATTGCACAATGAGCCCCTGCTTAGATCCTAATCAACCTGATGTTAATGTAGTTAAGGGTGAGGGGGTAGTCCAAATATTATGACAGCTTGGAAGTTTGACCAAAATGTAGCTAGGGAGACTTTGACATATATGGTTGTAGTAGACGAACTCCCTTTCAAATTTGTAGAGAACTAAGGCTTTAGACATTTTATGTCTAAAGTTCAACCAAAGTTCGTTTTTCCATCCCGATTTACTGTGTCTAGAGACAGCTTCCAACTCTACATAAATGAGAGGAATAAGTTGAAGCAATTGTTAAGGAACTCCACCCATAGGGTTTGTCTAACAACGGATACATGGACTTCTTCGCAAAGAATCAATTATATGTGTTTAACTATACATTTTATTGATAATAATTGGAAATTGAACAAGATGATCATTAACTTTTTCCCTATTGATAGTCATAAGGGTGAGGCCATTGGTATGGCAGTTAAGAGGTGTTTGATTGATTGGTGCATTGATAACGTGCTAACGGTGACAGTTGACAATGCTAGCTCGAATGATTCTACCATTGCATATTTGAAAAAAAGGTTTAGCACTAGGAAAAATAGTGTTATTCGATGTGAATATTTTCTTGTTAGGTGTGTTGCTCATATAATTAATTTGGTGGTTGGTGATGGTTTAAGTGAAATTTCTAGCTCAATTATGCGAATTCGAGCTGCTGTTAGGTTTGTTAGACAATCCCCTGCTAGGTTGAAAAGGTTTAACGAGGCAATTGGGATGGAGAAGATTGATTGTAAAAAGTCGTTGTGTTTAGATGTTTCAACTAGATGGAATTCGACTTACTTGATGCTTGATGTTGCCCAAAACTTTGAAAAAGCTTTTGAGAGATTTGAAGTTCTTGATCCTAGTTTTAAGAGTGAGATGGAGGGTGATATGGGAGTTCCTACTGTAGGAAAATCCCAGTACGTGCATCACATACACACGGTACGGAAAACAAAAAAAATTGTTCTGGGATGTTCCCGAAGTCCAGGATCTATGTATCTATACAAAAAGGTACCATAATTCTCAAACCATAACGACCAAAGGAGACCGTCTATAACGGTATCCACGCAGAGGTTGGAAAACCTAACCAAATCAAACCCTTTGATCCGGAAATATCTAAAATAAAGAAGAGAGTGCTAGCTCTTACCTTATTCTTGGAGAGCACAAGGTGAACAAGAGGAGAAGATGATGAAGCTTGAAGAGAGGATGATGGAGAGCTTCGGATGAACTCTTTCTTAAAACCTAGTTTCTAAAACATGTTAAAGCCTATTTGTATCTCACGACCATCATCTCTTTAAGCCTTCATTTGCCATTTGTCTTTTAAAGTAATTAAAGACATTTAATGCTAAAGTGGTGAAGCTTTCCACGTTAGTCATATATCTATCTATATATATATATATAAGTAATACATGTCTTCTCCTTCTCCTTTCCACATTAGGCATATATATATATATATATATATATATATATATATATGCTGAGGTGGTCCAGTCACACTAGGGTCGGTCCTACCGGGTCCCGGTATGGAAAAAACTCCGAATACTTGTTTTCGCAATATCGATGTCGCGATCTCATCGAGACATATCCCAATCTCATCGGGATCCATTTAGTTCTATTGCTCTCCATATAATGGATCTCTATCCAAAAATATTTTACGAATTCTCCGAGTCACTCTTATGCGTGTGACCCATGAGGTTCCCGGTTATGTTGGCCACTTAGATTAACACTTAATCCAAGCAAGTCATGAGCGGTGTCTAACAACACATCATGACCCCCAATTGATCAAAAAGTAATTGGTTTGACGACTGAACCCATGCTCACCACGAACCATATCACGAACCCTCACATAGACAATTACTGTGCAATTCGTCCTTTCACCATGCTATACCCCACTTGGTTATGAGTATGGGCAAAGTGTCAACTCTTACTAGACTGACTATATCAAATCTAGTCCAAGTGATATCAGTTCTCGTCCTGGGACTCATTACTTTATATGTCAATGAAGACATTCTTCATGACATATGTACTCTACCGAGATTTCCAAGTAATGACCTCGACAAGAGGCCATGGGTATCATCTTCGCTATCACGTAGTGGTGAATCCTCTTTGGCTACTCAACTACCTTCAATACCTCAAGTCGCACCTAATCACCACCCTATGAGCGACCTCTGTAAAGGCAACAAGGAATGGAGTCAAAGCACGTAATCAAGATTCAAGATATCCTCGAGTACCTCAAGTCTAAGGATACTTGTACCATTGCTATGATGAGATCATCACTGACATTTAAATAGGACATCCATGTGATGATCTCATAGTAGGTCATCCAATGTACTTACTACCTCTAGTAAGCATTCACATCTCAACCCTAAACATCTTATATTTACAGTTTCTGAGATCCACTGCTTGATCAAATCAAGGAGCTTGACATGTGCTAGTCTCTCCGGATTAACGATGTCTAGTTTCAAGATTCCTATGACTAGGGATAATTTAGATATCGACATAATTGCACATGATAGGAATCTCGATAGTATGATCACATCATAATTTCCTTCATGCTATGTCATATATCATGGACTTCATTAATTTGCTTATAGATCAATATCAATTCATAAATAATGAACATCAAATTAATGAAATATGCCTTTCTTTATTTATTCATAAAGTATGTACACAACTTTGTATAAAACGCGCTAAAGGCGATTGTCTTTAGGGCACTACTCTAACAAAATCTCCCACTTGACCTAAAGCCAATCGCCTTGATATCTAATACCATAGGCGAGTACATGAGAATCAAAGCTCTTCGGTGATAATGGCTTTGTCAATGGATCAACAATATTTTACTCGGTGGGAATTCTCTCTATCTGGACATCACCTCGACCAATGATCTCTCTAATCAGATGATATCTGCGGAGTACGTGTTTAGATCGTTGATGAGACCTTAGTTCCTTCGCCTGCGCAATAGCCCCATTGTTGTCACAATACAACTGTATGGGCCCATCACAGCTAGGAACCACACCAAGTTCAGAAATAAACTTTTTGATCCAAACTGCTTCCTTTGCTGCGTCTGAAGCGGCAATGTACTCTTCCTTGGTTGTTGAATCGACAGTTGTCTCTTATTTGGAACTCTTCCAACTGACCGCCCCGCCGTTCAGTGTGAATATATAACCTGATTGGGATTTAGAATCATCCTTATCAGATTGAAAATTAACATCTATATGCCCGCTCACTTTTAGATTTCCATCTCCATATATCAAGAAAACATCCTTAGTCCTTCGCAAGTACTTGAGGATATTCTTGATAGCCACCCAATGACCCTCACCAGGATCCGATTGGTATCTCGCCAGAGCACTTAGAGCATATGATACATCGGGTCTCGTACATAGCATAGCGTACATGATAGATCCTACTGCAGATGCATACGGGATCATATTCATGTGCATCCTCTCATCTTGTGTCTTAGGACACATAGATTTTGAGAGTGTTATCCCATGAGTCATAGGAAGGTACCCTCTCTTGGACTGCTCCATGCTAAACCTCTTTAGCATCTTGTCTATGCACGTTGATTGTGAAAGACCAAGCAATCTTTTTGATCTATCTCTATAGATCTTTATCCCAAGGATATAAGTTGCATCACCAAGATCTTTCATGGCAAATTGTTTGGATAACCAAATCTTCACAGATTGTAGCATAGAGACATCGTTTCCTAGTAATAATATGTCATCTACATACAGCACAAGGAATAGGATTGCAGTCCCATTAACCTTCTTATACACACAGTGTTCATCCTGATTTTGTGAGAAACCAAACTCTTTGATTACCTCATCAAAACGGATATTCCAACTCCTGGATGCTTGTTTCAATCCATAGATGAATTTCTGAAGCTTGCATAGCTTTTTGCCATCATGGAAGATGAAGCCCTCTGGTTGTGTCATATACACATCCTCAGCTAGATTTCCATTTAGGAAAGTTGTCTTCACATCCATTTGCCATATCTCATAATCATAATAAGTGGCAATGGCTAGGAATATCCTAATGGATTTAAGTATTGCTACTGGGCTGAAGGTCTCGTCGTAGTCAATTTCTTGTCTTTGACGAAAACCTTTAGCCACAAGCCTTGCTTTATAGGTAATCACATTACCATCCATGTCGGTTTTCTTTTTGAAAACTCATTTACACCCTATGGGTTTTATTCCTTCGGGTGCCTCAACGAAAGTCCATACTTGGTTTTCATACATGGAATCCATTTCTGCCTTCATGGCATAAAGTCATTTCTCAGACTCTGAACTCTTCAGAACCTCTTCATAGGTAGTAGGCTCATTATCTTCTATGAGCAATACGTCATTCTGTTCACTCACGAGAAATCCATATCTCTTGGAAACAGAGCGTATCCTACGTGATCTACGAACTTCTTGTGTTGAAGAAGGTTGTACTGTTACTTCATCTGTATGAGTCACAGTTTCAGGTTCAGGCAGTTGGTCTGCGTCTGTTCGAGCATCTTGAACTTCTTCAAGTTCAATTTTGCTCCCACTGTCTTCTTGTAAAAGAAACTCTTTCTCTTCTCTAAAAAGACAGCATGCTTTGAAACAAACACCTTTTTTTTCCTCAGCAAGGTAGAATTGATATCCCATTGTTTCTTTAGGATATCCTACAAACAAACACTTGTCAGACTTTGCATCAAGTTTATCTAACTATATCCGCTTCATATAAGCAGGACAACCTCAAACTTTCAAATGAGTAACATAGGGTCTTTTGTTAGTCCACATCTCATATGGAGTAACATCAACCGTCTTTGATGGAACTCTGTTTAACAAATAAACAGCTGTCTCGAGTGCATACCCCCAAAAGGATTTTGGTAATTTTGCATAGCCCATCATCGACCGTACCATGTCTAACAAGGTTCGATTTCTCCTTTCAGCCACACCATTATGCTGTGGTGTGTAAGGTGGATTCCATTGAGATAAAATCCCATTATCTCTGAGATAATCTAAAAATTGTTGGTCTAAGTATTCCCCACCACGATCGGATTGTAATGTCTTGATACATTTCCCAAGTTGGTTTTCTACTTCATTTCTGAATTGTTTGAACTTTTCAGATGCTTCAGATTTGTATCTCATCAGATACAGGTACCCATATCGAGAATAATCATCGATAAAGGTAATGAAGTAAAGACAACCACTTCTAGCATGGATGGACATCGGACCACATACATCTGAATGTATTAGGTCTAATACTCCAGTCGCTCGTTCACCCTTTGCCTAATAAACAAGATTCACATGTGTCATATGATTCATAATCAAATGACCCTAAACTATCATTCTTATGGAGCTTAGCTATGCGTCTCTCATTTATATGGCCAAGGCGACAATGCCATAAGTAACTTGATTTTAAATTATCTCATTTATGTCTTTTCGTGTCATTGATATTCATAATTGGATGTGACATATCCAATATGTAAATTCCATTGCATAATGTACCAGTACCATAAAGCATTCCATTCAAACTAATAGAACAACCATTGCTATTAAAAGTCAAATAAAAACCAGCTCTATTTAAACAAGAAACAGACAATATGTTCTTTGTTAAAACAGGTACAAAATAACATTCATCCATTTTAATTACAAGCCCACTAGGGAGTGACAAAAAATAAGTGCCTACGGCTAATGTAGCAACTCTTGCTCCTTTTCCTACACGCAGGTCTAGTTCTCCCTTCATGAGTTGTCTACTGTCCATGAGGCCCTGCATATCATTGCATATGTGTGAGCCACAACCAGTATCTAATATCCATATGTTATGATCATAAACAGTATTAACCTCAATGACAAACATACCTGAAGGAGCCGAGGCATCTAATGCCTTCTTCTGCTTCAAGGATTCTAGATAGACTTTACAGTTTTGCCTCCAGTGGCCAGTCTTACCACAATGGAAGCAAGTTCCTTTTAGGGCAGTTTTTTTTGTTTTCTTTTTGGCTGCACTTACTTTTGGTTTCTTAGACTTTATCTTCTTTAGGTTCTTTTTCTTTGAACCAGAAGAAGAAGAGTCCACCACAAGCACTGGCTTGATATCCTTCTTGATAGATTGCTCTGCTGTCTTGAGCAGATTGATCAACTCAGGGATTGTTATGGATATTTGGTTCATCCGATAGTTTAACACAAACTGTGAATAACTATCAGACAATCCAACCAAAATTAAGTCAACACTTAATTCATAATCCATAACAAAACCTAAGATGGCCAACCTCTCAATATACCCATTCATCTTCAGTGCATACTGCACTACAGATGTCCTCGGAGTCATCTTAGTCGTGAAGAGCAGCCTTGAGGTCTCGAATCTTTCAGACCGAGCTTGCTCATCAAAAATTTCTCTAAGATGAAAAACTACGGTATGAGCATCCATAGACTCATGCTGCTTCTGCAGCTCTGGTGACATAGAGGCGAGCATAATACAGGTAGCCATGTCACTATCTTTGAGATGCTTACGATATACTTTCTGATCCTCATCAGAAGCATCAACAGCAGGTGGATCAGGAAGTGGAACATCTAGGACATAGCCCAGCTCCTCAGATCTGAGAACAATTCTCAGATTTTTCAGCCAATCGAGAAAATTAGGTCCAGTTAATTTATTAGACTCCATAAGGAAGCGCAAATTCACACTAGAAGACATCTTCAATAAACCTAAAGAGAAAGAGAGAAAGAATGTTAGAATATTAATACATGCATGATCATAAGGACTTGCATGATATACATATGGCTCCCACTAGTTTCAAAGAATCCATAACCCTCACTACGAATCCAAGAAACATTATGACAAAGTGTCTTAGTGGGTCGATATCCGACATTATTAAGGATGACCTTGGGTTTACCCAACAAGCCACCTTAGGTCAATCGGCAGGTATCGGTCATATCAATTACATCATAGATGCAACTATCGACTAGTGCTATCAACTCGTGATGTATGCACACACATTGGGTTATCAACTCTTGATGCGTGTACATCTGATGTACGCTACCCAATTGCGCCTCCTCGCTCACGCTGACCTTGAGTTTACTCAACAAATCAACGCTTTAGTGAAAACCACCCATTAATCCGAAAATCTTATTTCCATGGTTCAACATATCCTTATAGAGCGAGCTTGGGTTTACCCAACAACTCTAACTCTAAAAAAACTCTGGTTCTCCCCATATTAATGGAAGGCGTTAGTTTTCATATTATGTGTGAGGGATTTCATACTCTGGACTTATCTAAGCCGTAGGATTATAGTCACAATGACTATATGGAATGATTTAGGGCATTTCATCAATCACATCGAATCTATACCTATAATCATCCATCATCCCACCTAACCAACCCTAGCATGCATTCCTTAATGCAATCATCTCATAAGGTTTTCCTATATAGGTTGTGACGTGTTATGCTTCTACAGCTTTGACATTCGATTCAACTCTTGAACCGAATTGCTTTCTAATGTTAGCATCGGCTAATTTCTCAATCCGTATGTTTTCAATTCCAATTCACAATACCAATATACCAAGTATAATATCCTCTCCTTTGATGTACCAATGAAACACTAATTGTAACATGCTTGCCGTACATAGTCATACTAGACATGAAATACTCGAAATAGATTAATACACTATTATTCTCTTAGATTTCCAAATGATTTGAGAACATCAAACCATCACCCTAAGTATCTCTAGGTAGTCTCCACTTCATCAAGACTACTTTGGCACTTGTTACATAACTTGTGACGGCCAAAACAATCAAGACAATAGAATATACTAACGAGACGCTAATGTGACATATTTGACATCCGAAACTTTTTGGAAACCCAATTTCAAGCAAATCAGTTTGGCATGCATACAACATCAATGTAACATATTTCTAATCACATTAAAAATGATCCAAGGAATTGGAACCAAAAAACACACAAGCAATATTCCAAACAAACCAGTTCCAGCAACTTTCTCAAAATTGCCAAGTTCTGTCTTTTGCTTGAAACAATTTCAATAAATGCTGAGAAAATTACAGAGGCTACAATATGTTCACAACATACTCCATGAATATTTTCAGAATTTATTTCCAAGAAAAACTCAACCAACCTCAGCAATTAAGCCAATCCAAAATCTGTGTTCCTCAACACGTATATTCCCAAAGACAAGACAAGAAATTCTCAAATAAATATTCAATCACCTCGAAAATTTTTTTCCATCTTCATAGACATTTATAAACATCTTAGAGACATCTTGGTTAAAGAAAATCCCAATTTTTTTTCTATATTGTATTCTCGAATTTACAAGCATGCCTGTTCGTGGAATGTGCATAAACACAGCAACCAGAACATTAGGGAATAAATTAGCAAAACCATATCAAATCACATTGATAAATTTTTTCCTTCCACAGACATATTCAGCAATATCTCATGAGCAAATCTGGGCAAGAAAATTTCGAAAACAAGATTTCTACACTGATTTTGATTTCAACATGCACAATCGTCACAACCAATAGGCAGCATCAATCTTATTATGATTTCTTCTTTATATATGACACAAGTGGCTTTGATACCATTGTAGGAAAATCCCGGTGCGTGCATCACATACACACGGTATGGAAAAAAAAATTATTCCGGGACGTTCCCGAAGTCCAGGATCTATGTATCTATACAAAGAGGTACCATAATTCTCAAACCACAACGACCAAAGGAGACCGTCTCTAACGGTATCCACGCAGAGGTCGGAAAACCTAACCGAATCAAACCCTTTGATCCGGAAATAGCTAGAATAAAGAAGAGAGTGCTAGCTCTTACCTTATTCTTGGAGAGCACAAGGTGAAGAAGAGGAGAAGATGATGAAGCTTGAAGAGAGGATGATGGAGAGCTTCGAATGAACTCTTTTTTAAAACATAGTTTCTAAAACATGTTAAAGCCTATTTGTATCTCACGACCATCATCCCTTTAAGCCTTCATTTGCCATTTGTCTTTTAAAGTAATTAAAGACATTTAATGCTAAAGTGGTGAAGCTTTCCACGTTAGTCATATATATATATATATATATATATATATATATATATATATATATATATATATAAGTAAAACATGTCTTCTCCTATATATATATATATATATATATGCTGAGGTGGTCCAGTCACACTGGAGTCGGTCCTACCTGGTCCCGGTATGGAAAAAACACCGAAGACCTGTTTCCACAATATCGATATCGCGATCTCATCGAGACATATCCCAATCTCATCGGGATCCATTTAGTTCTATTGCTCTCCATATAATGGATTTCTATCCAAAACTATTTTACGAATTCTTCGAGTCACTCTTATGCGTGTGACCCATTAGGTTCCTGGTTATGTTGGCCACTTAGATTAACACTTAATCCAAGCAAGTCATGAGTGGTGTCTAACAACACATCATGACCCCCAATTGACCGAAAAGTAATTGATTTGATGACTGAACCCATGCTCACCACGAGCCATATCACGAACCCTCCCATAGATAATTACTGTGCAATTCGTCCTTTCACTATGCTATATCCCACTTGGTTATGAGTATGGGCAAAGTGTCAACTCTTACTAGACTGACTATATCAAATCTAGTCCAAGTGATATCAGTTCTCGTCCTAGGACTCATTACTTTATATGTCAATGAAGACATTCTTCATGACATATGTACTCCGGCCAGAGATTTCCAAGTAATGACCCTGACAAGAGGCCATGGGTATCATCTTCTGCTATCACAGAAGTGGTGAATCCTCTTTTGGCTACTCAACTACCTTCGAATACCTCAAGCTGTACCTAATCACCACCCTATAAGCGACCTCTGTAAGGCAACAAGGAATGGAGTCAAAGCACAGAATCAGTATCCAAGATATCCTTGAGTACCTCAAGTCTAAGGATATTTGTACCATTGCTATGATGAGATCATCACTGACATTAGAATAGGACATCCATGTGATGATCTCATAGTAGGTCATCCAATGTACTTACTACCTCTAGTAAGCATTCACATCTCAACCCTAAACATCTCATATTTACAGCTTCGAGATCCACCGCTGATCAAATCAAGGAGCTTGACATGTGCTAGTCTTTTCGGATTAACGATGTCCAGTTTCAGTAATCCTATGACTAGGGATAATTTAGATACTGACATAATTGCACATGATAGGAATCTCAGTAGTATGATCACATCATAATTTTCTTCATGCTATGTCATATATCATGGACTTCATTAATTTGCTTATAGATCAATATCAATTCATAAATAATGAACATCAAATTAATGAAATATGTCTTTCTTTATTTATTCATAAAGTCTGTACACAACTTTGTACAAAACGCACTAAAGGCGATTGCCTTTAGGGCACTACTCTAACACCTACTTGTAATGATTGGGAGGTTGCTAGAAGATTAACATTGTTCTTGAAGCAATTTTATGAGTTGACTTTGAGAGTTTCGGGCTCTTATTATGTGACTTCAAATACTTATTTTAGTGAAATAGGTACAGTGGCTAGTAATTTAGATCAAATGATAAACAACAATGATCTTGAATTGAGTTTGATGGCAAGCAATATGAAAAGGAAATTTGACAAGTATTGGGGAAATATTGAGAAGGCCAATATGTTCAGATCTAAATTAGAGTATGTGGAATTTGCTTTTCAACAACTTTATAATGGGGAGGATGTTTCACATATGTGTCATAAGGTGAGAGATACGTTGCATGCCATGTTTAATGAGTACAAATACTTGTTGTCACCTCAAACTAGCCGATCATTTGAGAGAGGGCAATCTTCAAGCAATTTAGAGAAGGATAGTGAACCATTTGAGACTATGAAATTCAAATTTAAGAAATTCAAAAGTGCAACAGGAGGTTGGGATACACGATCGGAATTAGATAAGTATTTGGGTGAAGGGGCAGATGTTGGACCCCGAATTTTTTTATGATAATATTAAGCATGAATTGTGATAATTATGTGTTTATGGCTTAGTTGATTAAATTGGGTGTGCTAGTGGTTGAGATTAAATATGGTTTAAATAAGGCATTAGAGGATTAAATTGTGTAAGGGCATTTTGGGAAGTTTACTTAAGTTGGAATGGATTTAGGCTTATTAGGAGGGGTATTTTGGTCTTTGACCACCCTAGGTAGGTTTTAAAGAAAGAATTAGAAGGAAATAGAAGGAAAGAGGAAAAAGAAAGGAAAGAAAGAAGAAGGGAGAGGTCGCTGTAGGGAGAAGAGGAAGGAGTTTGGAGATTTTGGATTTCTCGGGTTTTCCAACATTTTGGAGCGTTACCCAGTAAGTTTAGCCCTTTCTATCTTGTTTTCGGTTGGATTAAACCTTAAGATAGCTTGGAATGGGTAAAATCGATGATTTAGGGTTTTTGGGTGAAAAAGAGGGGTAGATCCTTGGGTTGATGTGTTTGTGATGGATTTGAAGCTTAGAATGGGTTAGAAATGTAGTAGAGGACTTGATCTATAGTTTGGTTGTGTTGCATTTGGATTTTGAAAGGATTTAAGATGGGAAATGTTAAAAAAATGGGGTTCGGAGGTGTTCTCCAGACCCGCACGTCGCGACGTGCGAAATTGCAGTCGTCACAAAGTGCGAGGCTGGGCACGCCGCGACGTGCGCTCCGAACCCCATTTTTTTAACATTAAGCGCACGTCGCGACGTGCAGAAGAATGGCCTTCGCCGCGGCGAGCGTGGGCTGTTTGCCGCGACGACGAGCGAGGCTCTCGTCGCGACGAGCACAGCTCGTTCGTCGCGACGAGCGGAGTCTTCGTCGTGGCGAACGAAGTTGTTCGCCGCGGCGAACGTGCCTTCGTCGCGGCGAAGCCTCCTGTTCCAGCAAAGGAGATTTTTGGTATTTTTGGGCATATCTTGGGCTTCAGATGTCCGATTGAGGTGATTTTAGATTCGTTGTGAACTAGGGAGAAAGGACTACAGGTTGGGAGGTTCGGAATTTGCCGCTTAGGATTCGGGAATTTTAGTCGAAAGTCGAATGTAGACTTATTGTATTAGGACTTTGGATTTTCACGCTTATCGATTATTTGTCCTTGAGCATTGTTTGATTTGGGACTTGGTTTGCTATAGGAAACCAAGCCGACCAGTTTCCATCGCAAGAGGAAGGACAACCGTGAGTTGGATTCTCGTGCGATACTAGGTGGGTAATATGTTTATGGTTATTGTGTGTATGGGCAATTTGCCTTATGTATGCTTGCTTGCATTATGTGACATTGCTTGTGTTTTATGATATGAGAAATATTGAATTTGAAGTATGACTATGATTATGGATGGCTTGATAGGCCTTATGACATTTTGCAAAAATGAAAAGAATGAGAATTTCGAAAGCTTTGATAGAATGCTTTGAGCATGAAAAAAATGGATTATATGTTTTGTTTGGGTAAGAGAGTTACGGATGGAGTCACATGCACATCGACATAAAGCCTTGTCCCGGCTGCCCGCTTGAGGCAACGAGATTCTTGAGAAATCGGACTCGGATAGTTTACGGATTTAACTTCGGTTTATCCGGATCGTTTACGGAACTCTCGAGCCAATTGTTTGTGCATACATGACTGAATTGATGAGCATGACACATGTTAAAGTGCTATATTGTACACTCATATGAACTATTTTTGTGATGATTGAAATGTCATAGATTGATGATTGGCTATATGTATATGCATAATGCTTGATTGTGTGGCTCGTTGCCAATGGCTATAAACGTATATGCCACTGAGCTTTGCAGCTCACCCCATTACTCTCCCCTCCTCAGGTGCAGATCGAGACGATTGTCGACCTTGCAAGGCATCAGAAACTTCAAGCTAGTTAGGAGCCTTGTATTAAGTTAGTACTTTGGTTAGCCCGCCAGCATTTCATCATGGAGCATACTCATGTATTTTGGATTTAAATTCTACTTTGTATTATGCTACATTTGAGAATAGTTGCTAAAATTCCTCTAATTTGTAATGGCAAGTAGCCCCTTGGTTTATGGGGTGTTCTCTTCATAGATGGAATGCATGTGTAGAATGTATGAGTGTGTGTATGTATGTTTGTGTATCAAATTTTTGTATTCGTATGGATGTTGGGATCGGGTCCGACGTTAGGAGGCGCCCGTCGTCGGCACTGCCCGAGGGGCCGCCTCGGGAATTCGAGATCCGGAGCCCGGGCCCAACATGTTTGGTATCAGAGCGCCTAGGTTTAGTGTCCTTGGCTTAGAATGCATAGTAGGATAAATTGTTTGCTATATGATTAATTGTTGCATTGATTATATGACATGCATATCATGCATAAATGTAGATTGACCTGTAGCTAATCTTTAGTGTTTCCATTTGAAGGAGTACGATGCCACCTCGTAGAAGGACACGAGGAGCTTTGCAAGGATTCATTGCACCTGACTCTCCGACTGGAGAGGAGAGGACTGATGAGTCAAGAGTCCGAGGAATGGAATGCCGAGGCTTCGTAGGGCTAGGTAGTGAGCCCATTCCTTCATGACTCGAGTCGCCAACATGCAGAGCAAGTGCCTCCGTTGGATCCGAGGTTGTTCCAGGCCTTCACCCAGGCGTTTGTCCAGGTTATGGGTCAGATACCATAGCCTTCTGCTTCAGCCCCAGCTCAGAAGGGGAGGCGGTTTGATAGGTTGTGAAAGTATGGGGCAGTTGATTTCTTTGGAACCTCAGATCTAGAAGAAGCCGAGACTTGGCTGAGGAAGACTGAGAGAGTGTTGGATCAGATGGAGTGTGAGGATGACGAGAGAGTCATCTATGCTGCAAGTTTGCTTCAGGGAGATGCTCTGCATTGGTGGGAGACCGTGCCAAGCAGTCAGATGAGACCAGTAGGGTTGGCATGGCAGGACTTTCTTGCGGCTTTCAGGAAGAAGTATTTATCAGAGGTTTATGTTCAGCAGAAGCAGAGGGAGTTCCTCAGTTTGACTCAGAGGGAGATGTCAGTGAGTGAGTATGAGCATCGGTTCACGTAATTGGCGAGATATGCTTCAGATCTAATGTTGAGTGAAGCTGCTAGATGTCGCCGGTTTGAGTCGGGTCTGCACTTGGCCATCAGAGAGAAAGTCATTGTGCAGAATTTCTGTGATTTTCAGCAGCTGGTTGAGGCAGCTTTGAGAGTGGAAAATATTGAGAATATCAAGAGTGCTGTGAACAAGAAGAGAAAGAGCAGAGAGCAGTCCAGGAGGGGAGGTAGCACTACTACTCCTATGCTAGATAGGAGTGCTAGGAGCTTCCCAGTTCAGTCAGAGGAGAGAAGCAGTGGTGCGAGCCGACCTAGGCCGATGAGGACTTCTACTGTTTCTCACCAAGCTTCAACGGTGGGTGGCAGTAGCAGGGGAGATGGAGATAGATCTTTCGTTCCGAAGTGTGAGCACTGCGGAAGGTCCCATAGAGGAGAGTGCTACAGATTGACAGGAGCTTGTTTCAACTGTGGGGAGAAGGGACACATTGCCAGAGAGTGTCCTCAGCCTCCATGACAAGAGAGAGGCCAGATGCAAGCTCCGAGGAGGACAGAGACCATGGGATGCAGGATCGCAATGAAGTGGGCGCCTCGGATGCGCCAAGAGGGTGAATCTTCCGGGAGACCAAGAGGCGTGCACCAGCTAGGGTGTTTATGATGACTAGGAGGATGCAGACCGCCTCGATGTTGTGACTGGTATGATTCGACTCTTTGCTGATGATGTGATAGCTTTGATTGATCCGGGTTCTACTCATTCGTTTGTTTCTTCGAGTAGACCTGTGTGTGATAGAACTGTGAGCCCATTGGCTACTCCGCTGATGGTGAGTACTCCAATCGGCCAGTACATTGTGATTAGTCAACTGTATAGAGGTTGTGAGATTCGCATTGATGGAGAACTTCTAGTGGTTGATTTGATGCCACTAAAGATGGGAGGTTTAGATATGATTTTGGGTATGGATACGTTGGAGAAGTATAATGCCCATTTGGATTGTAAGCAAAAGACAGTGGAATTTGATTTGGGCGATGGAAGAAGAGTGGTGTTTACTGGGGACAGAAAAGCAGGTCCGCCCAGAATTGTTTCAGCATTGACAGCAGAGAAGATGATGAGAAAGGGGTGTGAGGCATTTTTGTCCTATGTGGTGGACACCAAGGTAGATAGAGGGAAGCTGGAGGATATTCTAGTAGTCAGGGAATTCTCGGACGTTTTTCCTGAGGAATTGTCAGGACTACCGCCAACTAGAAAAATTGAGTTTCCCATTGAGCTTCTGTCAGGTACAGCTCCGATTTCAATTCCGCCTTACCGGATGGCTCCGGCGGAATTAAAAGAGCTTAAGGAGCAGTTGGAGGAGTTGTTGGAGAAGGGATATATTCGACTGAGCTCTTCGTCTTGGGGAGCTCCGGTTCTGTTTGTGAAGAAGAAAGATGGATCGTTGAGGATGTGTGTAGACTATCGAAAGTTGAATCAGGTCACTGTGAACAACAAGTATCCGCTTCCTCGCATTGATGATTTGTTTGATCAATTGCAAGGGGCAAAAGTCTTCTCTAGGATAGACTTGAGATAGGGTTACCATCAGTTGAGGATTAAGGAGTCGGATGTGCCGAAGTCTGCTTTCAGGACTCGGTATGGGCATTTTGAGTTTTTGGTTATGCCCTTCGGATTGACGAATGCACCTGCAGTGTTTATGAATTTGATGAATCGGGTTTTTAAGCCATTCTTAGACCAATTTATCATTATCTTCATTGATGATATATTGGTTTATTCCAAGAGTGATGAGCAGCATGAGGAGCATTTGAGGATCGCTTTGGAGACTTTGAGGAGGCATGAGTTGTATGCCAAATTCGATAAATGCGAATTTTGGCTAAGGGAAGTTGCATTTCTTGGACCTTTGATCTCAGAGCAAGGAGTTCATGTGGATCCAAAGAAGATAGAAGCTGTGGTGAATTGGGAGGCACCGAAGAGTGTAGCAGAGGTGAGAAGTTTTCTGGGTTTGGCAGGCTATTACCGAAGATTTGTAGAGGGATTTTCTATGATAGCCGCTCCGATGACGAAGTTGTTGAGGAAAAATCAGAAGTTTGTTTGGAGTGAGGAGTGTCAGAGGAGCTTTGAGGAGCTTAAGCGCAGATTGACGAGTGCCCCGATTCTGATTTTGCCATCGAGTGTTGAGGGTTATACGGTGTATAGTGATGCTTCGAGGAAGGGTCTTGGTTGTGTTTTGATGCAGGGTGATAGAGTGATAGCTTATGCTTCGATGCAGTGGAAGCCGTATGAGTTGAATTATCAGACGCATGATTTGGAGTTGGCAGCTGTGATCTTTGCTTTGAAGATTTGGAGGCATTATCTGTATGGAGTTCAGAGGAGGATTTTTATCGATCATAAGAGTCTGAAGTATTTGTTGAGCCAGAAGGAATTGAATTTGAGGCAGAGAAGGTGGATCGAGTTACTCAAGGATTATGATTTGTTGATTGAGTATCATCCGGGCAAGGCCAATGTAGTGGCGGATGCCTTGAGCAGGAAGTCTTCGATTGCGCATGTTCGGACGGTTTATCTTCCTTTATTGGAAGAGATGGCCAAGCTTAAGATAAGCTTGAAGCAGGAGGAACCGGCTTGCCTTCTAGCTAACTTCCGAGTGAGACCGATACTAAGGGAGAAAGTTAGAGAGTTGCAGGCTCAAGATGCAGAGTTGAGTAAGCTCAGAGAGGAAATTCAGAATAGCAAGATTTTCGAGATAGAGGTGAGAGATGATGGACTTATGACAGTGGGGAACAGGTTGTGTATTCCAGACGTGCAGGAGATTATGGATGAGGCACACAATGCGCCTTATGCCATGTATCCGGGTAGCACCAGGATGTACAGGGACTTGAGAGAGCATTTTTGATGGAAAGGCATGAAGAGGGATGTAGCAGAGTTTGTCAGTAAGTGTCTAGTGTGTCAGCAAGTCAAGGCTGAACACCAGGCACCTTCCGGCAAGTTGAGACCATTGCCTATTCCGGAATGGAAGTGGCAAAGGGTGACTATGGATTTTCTGATGGGTTTGCCTAAGACCAGTAGGAAGCATGATGCCATTTGGGTTATTGTGGATCGGTTGACAAAGTCAGCTCACTTTTTGGCGATTAAGCAGACTGATTCTTTGCATGTGCTAACAAAGAAGTATATTGATGAGATAGTGAGGTTGTATGGGATTCCGGATTCGATTGTGTCCGATAGAGACCCTCTGTTTACTTTGAGGTTTTGGGGTAGTTTGCAGGAAGCTTTGGGAACAAAGTTGAATTTTAGTACGGCGTTTCACCCCCAGACGGATGGTCAGTCTGAGAGGACCATTCGGACTCTTGAGGGGATACTTCAGGCTTGTGTAATGGATTTCAGAGGAGCTTGGGATGAGCATTTGCCTTTGGTCGAATTCGCTTATAACAATTCGTACCATTCGAGTATTCAGATGGCGCTATATGAGGCTTTGTATGGGCGGAGATGTAGGACTCCGATCTGTTGGGATGAAGAAGGAGAGAGACAATTGGAAGGACCAGAATTGATTGATTTACGGTTGATAAAGTCAATCAGTTAGCGGCTGAGGCAAGCGACAGATAGGATTAAGAGTTATGTTGATGCTCACCGAAAGGAGATGGAGTATGAAGTCGGTGAGAAAGTGTTCCTTAAGATGTCTCCTTGGAAAGGAGTATTGAGATTCGGCAAGAAGGGTAAGTTGAGTCCGAGGTATGTGGGTCCTTATGAGATCCTTGAGAGGATTGGACGACTCGCCTATAGGTTGGCGTTACCTCCAGAATTGTCTCAGATTCATGACGTTTTTCATGTGTCCATGTTGAGGAGGTATAGATCGGATCCTTCTTATATCATTCAGGCTAGTAAGGTTCAGCTGAGGGATGATCTGAGTTATGAGGAGCAACCGGTGGCGATTTTGGACACAAAGGAAAAAGTCCTCAGGAATAAGACGATTCAGTTAGTCAAAGTCCTGTGGAGGAACCATTCGATAGAGGAGGCTACATGGGAGCCATTGGAAGCCATGCGGGAAAAGTATTCGCACCTCTTTGATGATTCAGGTAATAATTTTGAGGACGAATTTTTTTTTAAAGGGGGAGAAATGTTGGACCCCGAATTTTTTTATGATGATATTAAGCATGAATTGTGATAATTATGTGTTTATGGCTTAGTTGATTAAATTGGGTGTGCTAGTGGTTGAGATTAAATATGGTTTAAATAAGGCATTAGAGGATTAAATTATGTAAGGGCATTTTGGGAAGTTTACTTAAGTTGGAATGGATTTAGGCTTATTAGGAGGGGTATTTTGGTCTTTGACCACCCTAGGTAGGTTTTAAAGAAAGAATTAGAAGGAAATAGAAAGAAAGAGGAAATAGAAAGGAAAGAAAGAAGAAGGGAGAGGTCGTTGTAGGGAGAAGAGGAAGGAGTTTGGAGATTTTCGATTTCTTGGGTTTTCCGACATTTTGGAGCGTTACCCGGTAAGTTTAGCCCTTTCTATCTTATTTTCGGTTGGATTAAACCTTAAGATAGCTTGGAATGGGTAAAATCGATGATTTAGGGTTTTTGGGTGAAAAAGATGGGTAGATCCTTGGGTTGATGTGTTTGTGATGGATTTGAAGCTTAGAATGGGTTAGAAATGTAGTAGAGGACTTGATCTATAGTTTGGTTGTGTTGCATTTGGATTTGGAAAGGATTTAAGATGAGAAATGTTGGAAAAATGGGATTCGGGCGTTTCTGACCCGCACGTCAGCGTCGTCTTGAGGTCGGCCTTGCGCATGACGTCTTGACGTCTTGTAAGAATGGCCTTCGCCGCGGCGCACATTTATGTGCATGCCGCGGGGAGCGCGGGCTGTTCGCCGCGTCGACGAGCACAGCTCGTTCGTCGCGACAAGCGGAGTCTTCGTCGCGGCGAACGTGCCTTCGTCGCGGCGAAGCCTCCTGTTCCAGCAAAGGAGATTTTTATTTTTGGGCATATCTTGGGCTTCAGATGTCCGATTGAGGTGATTTTGGATTCGTTGTGAACTAGAAAGAAAGGACTACAGGTTGGGAGGTTCAGAATTTGCTGCTTAGGATTCGAAAATTTTAGGCGGAAGTCGAATGTAGACTTATTGTATTAGGACTTTGGATTTTCACGCTTATCGATTATTTGTCCTCGAACATTGTTTGATTTGGGACTTGGTTTGCTATAGGAAACCAAGCCGACCAGTTTCCATCATAAGAGGAAGGACAACCGTGAGTTGGATTCTCGTGCGATACTAGGTGGGTAATATGTTTATGGTTATTGTGTGTATGGACAATTTGCCTTATGTATGCTTGCTTGCATTATGTGACATTGATTGTGTTTTATGATATGAGAAATATTGAATTTGAAGTATGACTATGATTATGGATGGCTTGATAGGCCTTATGGCATTTTGCAAAAATGAAAAGAATGAGAATTTCGAAAGCTTTGATAGAATGCTTTGAGCATGAAACGAATGGATTATATGTTTTGTTTGGGTAAGAGAGTTACGGATGGAGTCACGTGCACGTCGACATAAAGCCTTCTCCCGGCTGCCCGCTTGAGGCAACGAGATCCTTGAGAAATCGGACTCGGATAGTTTACGGATTTAACTTCGATTTATCCGGTTCGTTTACAGAACTCTCGAGCTAATTGTTTGTGCATACATGACTGAACTGATGAGCATGACACATGTTAAAGTGCTATATTGTACACTCATATGAACTATTTTTGTGATGATTGAAATGTGATAGATTGATGATTGGCTATATGTATATGCATAATGCTTGATTGTGTGGCTCGTTGCCAATGGCTATAAACGTATATGCCACTGAGCTTTGTAGCTCACCCCATTACTCTCCCCTCCTCAGGTGCAGATCGAGACAATTGTCGACATTGCAAGGCATCAGAAACTTCAAGCTAGTTAGGAGCCTTGTATTAAGTTAGTACTTTGGTTAGCCCACCAGCATTTCATTATGGAGCATACTCATGTATTTTGGATTTAAATTCTACTTTGTATTATGCTACATTTGAGAATAGTTACTGAAATTCCTCTAATTTGTAATGGCATGTAGCCCCTTGGTTTATAGGGTGTTCTCTTCATAGATGGAATGCATGTGTAGAATGTATGAGTGTGTGTATGTATGTTTATGTATCGAATTTTTGTATTCGTATGGATGTTGGGATCGGGTCCGACATTAGGGGGCGCCCGTCGTCGGCGCTGCCCTAGGGGCCGCCTCGGGAATTGGAGATCCGGGGCCCGGGCCCAACAGCAGAAGCGGATTGTAAAAACTTTGATATACTTGGATGGTGGAAAATTAACGGAGCAAGGTTTTCTACCCTTACTATCATGGATCGTGATGTTCTTTCAATCCCTATCTCAACCGTGTCTTGGAGAGTGGCTTTTAGCATAGGAGGGAGGGTTCTTGATGCATTTAGGAGCTCATTGACCCTTAGAATTGTTCAAGCACTTATATGTGGACAGGATTAGATTAGAGCTTTAGTGACTCGTCATGAGATCAAAATTGAGGAGGATTTGGAGGAGTTAGAACGTTTGGAAAATGGTAATTTTCTTTTTTCTTGGCTTTATCATTTAATATTTCAATTTGTTATACATTGTGATATTTTTGTATGATTGATTTATTCTCTGATTTATGTTCTTCTAATGTAGAATTGTCATAAATTTCTTTGGAGCCTGGATTACCTGAAGTTTGATGACTTTCATGATTTATTTGGGCTTGGTAAGCGGCTATTTTTTATCTGTTTTTTATTGTGATGTTAGGTTGCTTTTTGACTGTGATTTTTTGCTGTTTTGTTGTCTGTTTTTGGGTTGATTTACAGTATGCTATATGCCTATTTTTGGACTATTTTTCGACCTACTTCATTGCTGTTTTGCTGTCTTTTTTGTTGTTTATTTAGTCCAAAATAAACTAGCCTACCGTGATTTTTTTTGCTTTTTTCAGTATGTTTTAGGTCGCCGCTCATTGCCTCCTCGATGTAATTATTGGCTGTGATGTTTCGATGACAAGTTGAATGCATTTGGCTGTGATGTAATTATTGGCTCATGCGTCTTCTGCATTTAAAGAATAGGCATAGACAATGCCTGCAATTAAGTGTGTGGTTTCACTGGTTTGTAAAATTCCTCTTTTGGTTTATTTTCAAAGTTTGAACTTCAGGCACCATCAGCTGGCAGCAGCAACAAACACTCTGGCAACTCCATCACCAAAACTTGGTTTAATTTACCAGACTCCATCAGCAAGCAGCAGCAAGTCAACAACAAACACTCCTAGCTCCTGCAACTCCATCACCAAAGCGGCAAAGCCTGGTTTAATTTAACAGGCTACTTTTCATGGCTTTTTTTTCCTTGTAGAATTAACATATTAATTATGCTAGTTAATTGAAATATTTGGTTATATTATTAGTGAATTCAACTATTTGTTTGGTTTTATGTCTCTCAAATGAGATATGAGAATGTAATTCAAGTATTTAGTTATTTTGTGTAATTTTTGAAAAAGAACCAAACAAAATTTTGGGTAATCCAAAATTACCGGGCCGGGTAAATTGGGTAATTTTGGGTTCGGGTCGGGTAAGTTCGGGTAATGAAATTTTGGGTTCGGGCCGGGTAAGATGGAAATTTTTTTGGGTAATTCGGGCTTTACCCAAACAGTGAAAATTTGGTCCAATTAGCTCGAATGCTCACCCCTAACTACAACTAAAATTTTAATTTATCGTCCAATTTTAAGAAATTTAAATAAAATATTTTTAATATTAATTACTCAATATTTCATTGACCTTTTAAAGATGTCACACAATTTTAATTCGAATTGAAATTAAAATGAATATTCAAATTCTAATTATTCCAATTATAATTCTATTCAATGCATTAAGTAATAATCCCTCTTTTTCAACTTCAAAGTAAGGTAGGGGAATCATTTCCTTGTTTGCATCTATGTCATTTAAATAATAAAGACAATGATTTTCTTCACTTGCCTCTTTCTTTCTAGCGTCCTACTGTACTAACGACTAATATTTGTTTGAAGTTAGTTGTTTAATTTTGGTGTCTTAATTATCCTTTTTTCTTTATTGTTATTTTCATTTGCCTAGACTACCTTTTTATTTGTTGATTTTCTAGTTAGAATTTTTTTATAGTAACAGTCTTTCTAGCACGCTACTAAAAGTTGAACCTTTTCTTTTTCTTAGTATGTCACTGTTTCACCTCAGGGATCTTTTTATCATAAACCAACTTCTCCACAACCCCCTTCCCTATTTAAATTACATGTCAATCATATCCTTATACCCTCCTCTCCTAAACTTCCTCAAGCCTTACTTTGGATCTTTTCCTTTTTCACTTATTTTCCTCCTTTATGTGTCAAATCCCTTTTGTTGGTTTTCTCGACAAAAGCTAGCACATCTAAATCTCTTCTTTCATCCTCAACTATGTAATTGGAGGAATCTCCTAATCAAAGCATCAAAGTTAATAACACTTGACATTAAGTGGTGGGAGAAATTTCTCCTTATGTTAAACTAACATACATCTTGCTTAAAAATATTAGTGGTTAGAAGTGTTAAAGGCTAGAATTTCAAAATGACAAACCACTTTAGTTGGTTTCTTCCCTGATAAGAGGCTAGCTTTCCCCGAAATAAAAAATTTTAATTCAAGTCAAACCAAGATGCTTTGTATATAGAATTAATATACCGACATTGCTTATAAACTAACTTTATCAAGATGAGGTGTGAATGTCTCTAAAATGTGAGGTTAAGGTTGAAATTTTGAAGATGTTTTAAAGATGTTATGTTGATGATTAAATTGATTACGAATATTCTAAGGCATTATGAGTTTCATAAACAATTTTTGATTACGAATATTCGCTCGTCGCGTCGAACGCACGCTGGCTCGTCGCAGCGAGGCCAGACGCAGACATCGCGATGTGCGCCCGCTCTTCGTCTTCTCCACACGATTTTTCCACCATTAATACACTTAAAACCTCCATTAAACACATTCAACCACCCCATCTAACACATTAAATACCATAGATGCCATAAATAACCATAAATACAACATTAAAACACAATAAACTTACCAAACAACTGATCGATCGAAAACCCTAAAATCTCCCAAACTCTTTCAACCTCTAACACCAACGATTTTCTTCCAAAGCCAAGCCAACCAACACAACTCCAAGCTTCTAGCAACTCTCCAACCACAAGGAAAAGGAAGCAAGCAAAATCTCCAAGGAAAGAGGATCACGACACCCACGAGAAGAGGAAGAAGATTTGAGCCCTAGAGAAATGTCTTCCAATTTCAAACATAAGGTATTTATACATATAGGGCTGAATTAAACCTATAGATCATAGTCCCCAAATTGTTTCAATCTCAGTCTCTAAATTTCAATGGCTCATCACAATAATTCCTAAACTCACAAATCTAAATTTTCCAAGCCATTTACCACTCACTTTCAGAACCGGAATCACAATCATCAGTCTCTAAGCATTTTCTCGGTCCAGACACATAACTCTAAAAATTCCAAAAAAATTCCCATAATTCCTCAAAAATATAAAACACTCGATCTCAAACTCAATTTCAATTTCCAATTCTCTAAAATTCAATTCTCACTCTAATTCCACTATTCCACTCAAATTATCCCAAATTTCACTTTAAATCAAATCTAACTCAATTATCTCAAAATTCACAATTCAACTCATAATCATAATTTAAATGCTGGAACAATCATGAATGCATGTCACTATGTATATGCATGTGCAAAATGATCTATCTCAGAGGCCACAAAATACTCGATCACTATATATGAAATCACAACACTACCCGTACCAATATGCTCATCGCATCGGTAACGGGATGTTACAATTCTCCCCTCCTAAATAAAAATTTCGTCCCGAAATTTCATACCTGACTGGTCGAACAGATGAGAGTACTGCCTCCTCATTTGCTCCTCAGTCTCCCATGTTGCTTCCTCTGATGAGTGGTTCTTCCATTGGACTTTCACCAATGAAATCACCCTGCTCCTCAATTGCTTGACCCGAGATCCGATAATCCGCACTGGCTCCTCAACATAACTCAGATCACTAGCTATCTCAATCTCTTGAGCCGGAATCACATGAGCCGGGTCTGAGCGGTATCTCTGGAGCATACTCACGTGAAACACATCATGCAACTGGGACATCTCACTCGGCAAAGCCAATCTATAGGCCAACGGTCCAATCCTCTCAGTAATCTCTTACAGACCGACATACCGAGGACTCAACTTGCCCTTACGGCCAAATCTCAGCACTCCTCTCCAAGGTGACACTCGAAGGAATACTCTATCACCCACACTGTACTCCATCTCACGCCGATGCTGATCCGCATAACTCTTCTGTCTATCCTAAGCCGCCTTGATGCGACTCCGAATCATTCTCACTTTATCCAATGTATCGTGGATCAGCTCGGGGCCCTCAAGCATCCTCACACCCTCTTCATCCCAGTAAAGAGGTGATCTACAAGGTCTCCCATATAAGGCCTCATACGGTGCCATCCCAATACTGCTCTGGTACTGATTATTGTACGCAAACTCAATTAGAGCCAAGTATTGATCCCAAGCACCTCTGAACTCTAATACACAAGCTCTCAGCATATCCTCAACAGTCTTGATCATCCTCTCACTCTGCCCATCTGTCTGAGGATGAAACGTTGTGCTAAAGTTCAACCTCGAACCCAAAGCTGACTGCAGGCTCCTCCAAAACCTCGAAGTAAATCTGGGATCCCTATCTGACACTATCGATACTGGGACCCCATGCAGTCGCACAATCTCTGCCATATACTTCTGGGCCAACTGATCGAGAGTATTATTCTCTCGCACTGGCAAGAAGTGAGCCGATTTGGTTAACCGTCCACTATGACCCGAGATCGCATCATCTTTGCCTCGCCCCTAGGCAACCCCATAATAAAATCCATGGTGATTCGCTCCCATTTCTACTCCGGAATGGGTAACGAATGCAATCTCCCAACTGGGGCCTGGTGCTCAGCCATAACCTACTGGCACGTCAAACACCGAGAAACGAACTCTGCCACTTGCCTCTTCATACCTGGCCACCAGAAATGCAACTTAAGGGTATTATACATCTTGGTAACGCCAGGATGCATGGCATAAGCGGCCACATGCGCCTCCTCTAGAATCTCTCGTCTCAGATCATCAACATCTGGCACACACAACCTCTGACCCATCCAAAGAGTCTCATCTCTCAACTCGAAATCTGAACCCTGACCAGCTCTAACTTTATCCATCAATCTCACTAACACTGGATCCCAATCCTGGACTCTCCTGATCCGATCATGCAACATCGGCCTCAGCCTCAGAGTAGCAATCAAAGCTCCATCCTGAGTCAAATCCATCTGCACATTAAGCGCTCTCAACTCAATTAGGCTAGTAATCTCTCAATCAATCTGAATCGACCGATATGAGATCTCCTACTCAATGCATCTGCCACCACATTGGCCTTCCCTGGATGATACTCAATCGTTGCGGTCATAGTCCTTCAACAGCTCAATCCATCTCCTCTGTCTCAGATTCAACTCTCGCTGACTCAACAGATATCTCAGACTCTTATGATCAGTGAAGATATGGAACGTCTCCCCATACAAATAATGTCTCCAGATCTTCAGAACAAACACCACTGCAGCCAACTCCAAATCATGCACTGGATAATTCCTCTCATGAGACCTCAACTGTCTCGAGGCATACGCTATAACTCTCTCATGCTGCATCATAACACTGCCTAATCCCTGCTGCGATGCATCACTAAATACCTCAAAACCTCCGGACCCTGACGGCAAAGCTAACATTGGTGCCGTAGTCAATCGATGCCTAAGCTCCTCAAAGCTCCTCTGACACTCATCAGTCCATCTGAAAGCCACATTCTTTGTAACATCCCATCTCCGATGGGAAGGGTATTTTAGTAAATTGGGACGGGGATGGGTTAGGAGTATTAAATTATATCTCGGCATGAACATATGTCATGCAGCCTCTATAAATGGTGAGTTTTGCACAGGCACATAGTCATACATGCATTCATGACATTTCCCGGCATAAGTGTCTAATTGTGATCTTTGTGAAATTGGTGTGATAATGGGATTTGAAAATTATTTGAGTGCCCCATAGAGTGTTTTACATTTTAGGGATTTATGCGAATTTTTTGGAATTATCCGGAGAAAATTTCCGGACCGGCAAAATCGCCGGTAAATGGCCTAAATGTGTTTTTGTTGTGGAAAGTGTGGTTTTCGTGTTTAAAAAATTATTGAGTGGACTGCCTTACGTGTTACAATTTTGGGCAATTTAGGTAATTTTCAAAAAATGATTCGAGAAATTCCTGAAATTCCCGACGAAAAATCACCAATCGATTTAACCCACGATTTTGGTAGCGAAAATTTCTACCCTATGGCACTGTCTTATTGGGTATATTATTTTGGGATTAAAATTGGGGTCAATTGAGTTGATTGGGTTAGTTTTTGATCTGGATTAAAGAATTAATACTTTGACTTTTCTTTAAACTTTTGAACCAATCATATTTTGCCACCAAATGCCATCATTTATGACTCCAAGTGGTTCCTATCGTTTTGCATTGAAAAAGTGAATAAAAAGACTAAAGGTGGAGAGGTTTAGGCATCATCCGAAACTAGCTTCAAGTCTTCTCCTCCTTCATCGATTTTCTTCTTCTCTTTTCTCTTATCAAACCTTCCTTCACTTTCTTCATACACTTAACTTACTTGCTTGCCTACCATGAAGACCACTCTCTTGCATGAGGTGAGAAGAAGGGGTTAGCAATTGTTAGGAAAGAATTGAAAAGAATTCAAGGTTGGAAAAGCTAATTAGGTAAGTTAGTTTAATTAAGTTTTCAATGATGCTTAAGTATGAATTTATGAATCATGGTAGGTAGAAACATTGAATGGGGGTTATGGTATGTTTATTATGATTATTGATGCCTTAAATTGATGATAAAAATTAATGGGTATAAGATTAGAGTTAGTTATGAATTGAAAGTAGGATGAGTGATGAATGGTTTTAGCTTGATTGTAATTGCATGTTGATGATGAATTGTGCATAGGAATTGAGGAATTATTGCTGCCAACTTTTGTGTAAGAATACAGATAAATATTGTGTTGAGTTTGTGGCTGAATTGGAGGTGTAAATGAATGTATATTAATGTAGGTAAAGTGATAGAATGGAAGAGAATGAGGTATAGGTGAAATCTGGAAATTTTGGTGTTGAGCCTATTGTAATGTTTTGAGCATAACTAACTGTGTAGGTGTGTAAATGAGGTGAAGTTTGTGCCCAATGAAACTTTCATATGTTAGCTACATTTTTGTGTGAAATAGGTGTTGTCAAATTGTAACTCTAATAGGTTGAAATTTGGCATGGAAAGTTACTGTTTTATTGCCTATGAACAGTAACCGAAACCATACCCTATGAGCTTTGCTGATTTTTCTAAATTAATTGAGATGGAATTTGGAAAAATGGTCTTCATGGAAGTTGTAGAATATTGAGTTAGCTTTCCATTGCCACTGATCTTGCTAATTTTCGAGTTGTATATTGGGAGATATGAACTGATTCCTATGGACTGGTTTTGGGCATGTTGATGAAACCTAGCTTAAGTGTCTGACTTGTGAGTATTCTGCTTGGAAGCAATTTTAGCCATTTTTGGGGACTGAATTGGTGTGAGTGATCTTCTGCAAAGTTGAAGAGGAAGAAATTATCTTGAAAATGAGATATGGCATATAATTTTTAGAGGTCAGATTTGGGAGTTATGATTTTGCAAAAACTGATCCTGCATTAGGTTAGGAATTGTTGATCATGGCAGTAACTTGCATGACAGTTTTGAAATGGTTAGAAATTAAATTGGAAATTGGGTTCTTCATGAAAATTGAAGTTTGAGGATTTATCTTTTCAGGGATATAAAGTTCTGATTTTTCTGACTTGTGTACAGGGAGTTATGCTTGTTATAAGTTTACTGCTCAAATTGAATGATTTCAGGGACAGTAACATTGAGTGAATTAATTGACTTATTTAGCAATGGAATTTGATTTTGGGTTGTTCATGAAAGTCTTAGATGACATTGTGAACTTATTGAGCCTATTTATGTGGTAATTTTTGGCTGAAGAATCTGAGAGTTAAGGAATTTGTAATGTACTGTTCTGTTTTAATGGGATTTGAGTAGGCAGTAGCTTTGAAGGGATTTTTGACACCCTTAAGGGTGAAATTGAGTTTTATGGTCTTCTTGAGAACTGTAGAGGGTTTCCTGAGCTTTCCAACGAGATATAGTTGGAAATTTTCTGAATTGTGTGCATTAGCTCGGAAGTAATAGGTGAGTAACCTAGTTGGTTTCTCAACCTTATGTGTTTATTAATTATATGCATTGATTGCCATGAGGAAGCAAGGATGGATATATGTGATTGATTGATTTGATTGATTTTAGACCATGGGTGTTCGAAATATTGGATTGTGATATTGAAGTGCAAATGAGAATAAGTGCGTGAGAATGCATTAGTAAATTGGATTGTAAATGTGGTAGTGAAACGAAAGGTAAATGCATGAGAATGAAATATCGGACTAAAAGTCCGAGGACATTGGAAAATGATCGGAAATAGTAATTAATTGGAATTGGAAATAGAAATGCGATAATTGGAAATTGGAAAATGACATGTGCATTCATGCATAGTAAATGATCAGATAATGGCAGTTGTGATCGGTGTCGCCACCGATTTCAGAGCTTTAAGCTCAACGCGCAAATACCGCGTCTAACGTATTCGAGCCTCGCTCGATGATCAAGGCTATGCCCAACGTTTCGGGGCTTTAAGCCCAATATTTCAGAGCCAATGGCTCAACGATATGAGCTCAAAGCACGGTCACAACAACGAAAGAAAATGGAAGAGTCACATGCACATCGCATAAATGAATGTTTAATGTGAATTGTGTGAAAGGTTTATTGCCTTATAAAATGTGAAATTGAATGCCTGTGATTTCTTGTTTATGATATATATACAATATTGTGTAATTGAGTGGATATGCATGAGTTGGGTGAACCATCGATGATGGTTTCACCGAGTTCGCAAACTCACCCAACATTGCATCTATTTTTCAGAAATGGAGAGTACCCGTTGGACACACGGAGTACGCTCATCGCTAGCAAGACAGAGTATCGGTCGGGATCGATGTCGTCCAGATCTGCATTCGTATTAATTTGGTATTTAGTAGGCCCAATTGTTTACATGTAATTGTATAGAGTGACCGAGCACTAATGAGTGCTAATAATGATTGAAATTGTTTTATCGGTGAAATGGTTTAGTCTTTGAAAGTGTTTTGTTATAATTGGGCCAAGTCAATGTTTGTTTTCATGACTCTAATGTTTTGAAAGAAAAAATGTCATACGATTTTTGTTAATAAGGTAATGAATGTTCTAGACGCCACCCTCATGGGTCACGGGCTCGGATATCACCATGGATATCGGGTTCGGTCTCGTCGGAGTGGGTGCTACATTTAATGGTATCGAGCCAGTACAATCTTACATGGGCTTTCGAAAAAAAAGTGTGGCAAGTTATGTGCATTTAAGTTGTGTCACTACAGATAGGACAACCGATCCCGATGTAGTATATGAGTCGTATGCATAAATATGTCTCGACCGTAAGCGGTTAGAAAAAGTGAGAAAAGGATAATGTGTTAGAATGTGATAAAAGGAAGTAATTGATATCGCAAAATCGGAAAAAAAAGTGTATGGTTCGACCAGATGCATTTAATATTTCGTCTCGGTATTGATTTAGTATATTGTGAAGCACAATATTGGAGTTAGATTGGGTATATCCTTGAATAGGAATTTGAATAAAGATTATAGTTGGGAATGAATAGAAAAAAAAATAGAGTTGTGATAATGGGAAGATTTCCAGTGTATTAGGTGAATGAAAATAAAGTGTTCTATGATATAGAGAGGTCACAATTGGGATTGATTACCGTAATGAGAGTTATATATAAGGATTGGTGATTTGGCGTCATTTCACATCTGTGATCTTGATTTGAGTGTGGAAATATATGGGTATAATGCCATAATGAAAAGATTGGAATGTAAGACAATGAAATGGATAGATGAAAAAGTTGTTCGGGTTTAATTGATTTGCCTAAGTAAATGCACACCTGCTTATGGGAGCCCTATGGTAAGTGAAAATGTTCAGTTGCAATTGCTGAGTTAATGGATAATTGCTAGCCGTAATTGTTATGTGTTAGAATAAGAAACGAAAGTGCTTATAATGATCAACAGTATAGGAATAGAGATTGTATATGATCCTCACGAGCGAGGACGGTGTAAACAGGAAGGTTCTTTGAGTTCGTAATATATTGTCACCGTAAGGGTATATCGATAGTGGGATTACAATCACGGTGAAATGATTAAGCATAAATGAATAATTTATGTGATTATGATATAGGAAGAAATCAAGGCCTATTACATAAGCTCCGATTATAATGCCGTAGCTCAAGTTCAAAATGAGTGAGAGTAAGACATGAGAATGCTCGTAATGATCAATTGAGAAAGAAGTGATACGCTTAATGATGTTAGCATCAAGAATGAGTTTGAGAGAAGAAAATGAGGGACATGAATAGAGTAAGGTCCCCATGATCGAGAATTGGTATCAAAAGAGAATGGTTATCGAGAATTAAATGTAATTAAGGTATTCTTAGCAAGATGATCTATTAATGGGCAAATTGATGGGACTATAGAGATATATATTGTCGATAGGATGTGATGATTATGGTGATGTATGGCGAGATAGTAGAGGAAAAGAAATTGTTTAAGTGCTCTTCAGAGATTTATCTTCGTGCGTGATGTATCAAGAGTAACTGATTTGTATTACATCTGGCAGAGACTCTAGCGTAAAAGCTAAACTAAGTTACTGAAAGAGTGTACATTATGTTAATGAGATGGTTCTGATTATGTAAGAGAAGTACTGCATATTAAGGAAATATTTATTTGTGAATGTGATGGGATTAAAGGTTTGTGTATATTTTGTATAATTATGTTTTGAAAGCACGAGATCGATATAACGATTGTTTATTCAAGTCAATTAGTGATCTATCGTGAATAAATTAAGTTATGTGTGGAGAAATGAAGGTAAGGAACATGTGCGAATATGTTATGATGAGACAAATTATACGAAAATTTTCCTCATTGGAGACGCTCGATAATTAAAAGTTACATGAATCAACTATGGGTACGGAAAAGGAACATGTCTCAATTGTGTTGCGAGGGATAATGGATATAAGCATAAGTAATAGATACATTGGTATAGGTGAGGAGATTGGTTATCATGCAAGTTTCATAAGAGTGAAATAAGGGATGAATTAGGATGCGAACATGGGATATTGGGAGACTTAATTAAGATATAGGTATTGATAAAATGTGAAAGTTCAAAAGATATGTGTATGCGGAATTTGGAATTAATGGGAACTAACGGAATGCTGGATGCGTTTAGAAATTGTCAAAGATTTTCTGGTTTTAGCAAATCGACAAGAATAATTGAGGAAAACATGTGAATGTTATGATTAATGATCATAAAGGAGACATTTGAAGAATTTACTATCTATATTGAAGTGTTCCAGTAAAGGTTCTGATGTGATCTATGGAACTTGGATAAAGTGATTTTATGCACCTTGGGACAAATATGATTCCATGGGCGGTATTATTGATGAGTTGAAATTTGTTATTCTGAGTGTGGCCTAAAAGCTTGGAGACATAAATCGTACAGAAATAGCTTGGAGATGTCTATGAATATGCAAATCGATAACTATTGAGTTATGTCGTGCAGTTGAATGATTTGAAAAGGATTCAGTGGCTGATTACTCCAAACTAAGCTAATGGTGCAATTCAAGGAATTGAACAAAGAAATAAAAAAAATTCAATTGCAGAAGATCCAAATTTGGGTAATAAGGTTATCAAATCTAATGTATTATTGAGTATTAATAGTCGAATTGACAAAAAGGAGCAAAAGAAAGTATTATTAGCTATGGGAATTTCAAAGGTGGTGTGCATCAAAACGGATTGGCAAAACCCGAAGTGAGGATGTAGAAATTGTAAACCGTATCAAAGAACTAAAGATAACTCCATTTGTTGAGGAAAGTGATAGGTATAGTTCGACTTAAGAAATATGGGTGATATTCATTACGGGAACTGTTAGTGAAAACGTAAGGAATGATCGAAGCTTTATGTTTTAGCAAGAGCGTATTGAAAGAGTAATTGAAAGGTTAGAATGGGAAAACAAATGATTATAAGTAAATGGTTCGAGAAAGCATAAGAAATAATCGAAGCGTTATGTTCGAGTAAAAGTATTGTGGAAAAGCAATTGATGGTAAAGTCTGTCAAAGTGAACGATGACATGTGTGATTAACCAACAGGTGTTTTTGGATTTCATTGGGATATGAGATTGATATATAGTGCAAAGTGATTGTGGTATGACAATCATTATATTGGTGTCACCATTCGAAAAGTTTATAAGGGGTCTTTATTATGTGATCAGGGCGTTAAGCAATTTACGATGGTAACATTGAGTTGAATTGATTCACACCGAGGTTATAAATCTCATGAGATTTGTGTTTTGATAATAACGGAATCTGATAAGCGATAAAGGAAATATTTTGAAAGGTATGGCCTCGGCTAAAATGTACTTAGATGGAAATAAAGGTGTAATTAAGGAAAATTGAATTCGTGAGGAGTGGCCTTTATGCGATTGAGGTGTGAATAGAATTATGGATTGAAACTTAAAAGATGATTCGGATTCACAAAGTGTTTCATAGATAGACTTGGAAATATTGTTAGGATCACGAATTGTGCGTAAGCATGGAAAGTTGAGAAAGGAAAAAAGTCATTGATTGTTTTGATTTCTGTTCATGGACAGAATTTGGTCGTGTAGTGAAATCAGTGGAAAACAGAGGGTATTAATCGAAAAGACTCTCCTACCTTCCTGATCAATCGTATATGAAATTTCGAGGACGAAATTTTTATTAGGATGGGAGAATTGTAACATCCCATCTCTGATGGGAATGGTATTTTAGTAAATTGGGACGGGGACGGGTTAGGAGTATTAAATTATATCTCGGCATGAACATATGTCATGCAGCCTCTATAAATAGTGAGTTTTGCACAGGCACATAGTCATACATGCATTCATGACAATTCCCGGCATAAGTGTCTAATTGTGATCTTTTGTGAAATTGGTGTGATAATGGGATTTGAAAAATTATTTGGAGTGCTCCATATAGTGTTTTACATTTTTAGAGATTTATGGGAATTTTTCTGGAATTATCCGAAGAAAATTTCCAGACCGGCAAAATCGCCGGTAAATGGCCTAAATGTGTTTTTGTTGTGGAAAGTGTGGTTTTCGTGTTTAAAAAATTATTGGGAGTGGACTGTCTTATGTGTTACAATTTTGGGCAATTTAGGTAATTTTCAAAAAAAATGATTCGGGGAAATTTCTGGAAATTCCCGGACCGAAAAAATCGTCAATTGGCGAACCGGTCGATTTTTGGTAGCGAAAATTTCTACCCTATGGCACTGTCTTATTGGGTATATTATTTTGGGATTGAAATTGGGGTCAATTGAGTTGATTGGGTTAGTTTTTGATCTGGATTAAAGAATTAATACTTTGACTTTTCTTTAAACTTTTGAACCAATCATATTTTGCCACCAAATGCCATCATTTAAGACTCCAAGTGGTTCCTATCGCTTTGCATTGAAAAGTGAATAAAAGACTAAAGGTGGAGAGGTTTAGGCATCATCCAAACTAGCTTCAAGTCTTCTCCTCCTTCATCGATTTTCTTCTTCTCTTTTCTCTTATCAAACCTTCCTTCACTTTCTTCATACACTTAACTTACTTGCTTGCCTACCATGAAGACCACTCTCTTGCATGAGGTGAGAAGAAGGGGTTAGCAATTGTTAGGAAAGAATTGAAAAGAATTCAAGGTTGGAAAAGCTAATTAGGTAAGTTAGTTTAATTAAGTTTTCAATGATGCTTAAGTATGAATTTATGAATCATGGTAGGTAGAAACATTGAATGGGGGTTATGGTATGTTTATTATGATTATTGATGCCTTAAATTGATGATAAAAATTAATGGGTATAAGATTAGAGTTAGTTATGAATTGAAAGTAGGATGAGTGATGAATGGTTTTAGCTTGATTGTAATTGCATGTTGATGATGAATTGTGCATAGGAATTGAGGAATTATTGCTGCCAACTTTTGTGTAAGAATACAGATAAATATTGTGTTGAGTTTGTGGCTGAATTGGAGGTGTAAATGAATGTATATTAATGTAGGTAAAGTGATAGAATGGAAGAGAATGAGGTATAGGTGAAATCTGGAAATTTTGGTGTTGAGCCTATTGTAATGTTTTGAGCATAACTAACTGTGTAGGTGTGTAAATGAGGTGAAGTTTGTGCCCAATGAAACTTTCATATGTTAGCTACATTTTTGTGTGAAATAGGTGTTGTCAAATTGTAACTCTAATAGGTTGAAATTTGGCATGGAAAGTTACTGTTTTATTGCCTGTGAACAGTAACCGAAACCATACCCTATGAGTTTTGCTGATTTTTCTAAATTAATTGAGAAGGAATTTGGAAAAATGGTCTTCATGGAAGTTGTAGAATATTGAGTTAGCTTTCCATTTCCACTGATCTTGCTAATTTTCGAGTTGTATATTGGGAGATATGAACTGATTCCTATGGACTGGTTTTGGGCATGTTGATGAAACCTAGCTTAAGTGTCTGACTTGTGAGTATTCTGCTTGGAAGCAATTTTAGCCATTTTTGGGGACTGAATTGGTGTGAGTGATCTTCTGCAAAGTTGAAGAGGAAGAAATTATCTTGAAAATGAGATATGGAATATAATTTTTAGAGGTCAGAGTTGGGAGTTATGATTTTGCAAAAACTGATCCTGCATTAGGTTAGGAATTGCTGATCATGGCAGTAACTTCCATGACAGTTTTGAAATGGTTAGAAATTAAATTGGAAATTGGGTTCTTCATGAAAATTGAAGTTTGAGGATTTATCTTTTCAGGGATATAAAGTTATGATTTTTCTTACTTGTGTACAGGGAGTTATGCTTGTTATAAGTTTACTGCTCAAATTGAATGATTTCAGGGACAGTAACATTGAGTGAATTAATTGACTTATTTAGCAATGGAATTTGATTTTGGGTTGTTCATGAAAGTTGTAGATGACATTGTGAACTTATTGAGCCTATTTATGTGGTAATTTTTGGCTGAAGAATCTGAGAGTTAAGGAATTTGTAATATACTGTTCTGTTTTAATGGGATTTGAGTAGGCAATAGCTTTGAAGGGATTTTTGACACCCTTAAGGGTGAAATTGAGTTTTATGGTCTTCTTGAGAATTGTAGAGGGTTTCCTGAACTTTCCAACGAGATATAGTTGGAAATTTTCTGAATTGTGTGCAATGAATTATGGGTGTTGAAAATTGGATTGAAAATCAGAAAAAAAAAATGGAATCACGCCTGCTCACTAGGCGACGCCTCCCTAGTGATTTAGGCGTAAAGGCCAACGTCGCTAGGCGGCGCCTCGCCTAGCGACGGGGCCGATTAAGTCAGCCCCGCTGGGGCGAGACGTCACCCCCAGCGAGGCTGATTCTTTGTTTTTTTTATTATTATTTTATTATTTTTTATTTGTTAATTGATAATTTGGGATTTCATGCTTCTTTTCTCAATTTCTTTTCCGTCCGACGTCCGATTGACCTGATTCTTGAGGCATCGGATTCGTAGAACATTTAATTTCATTTTGTGAGAAATTGGGAATTTTTGGACGGGAAATTGACGTGGCCCCGAGTAACGGAGCCTTTAATCACTGTTTTGTTTAATCGGAGACCTATAGAGATCCGAATTGCGCACCGTCAGCGGCAATAGATTTCTAATTTTTAGACGGATTTTGTTATGGGGAAATTTGGATTTAGGGCCGAAAAATTCATGAACATGCATATTTCACCTACATGTGCACAAATTGCATCTGTAGTGACTCGTTCTTTCTCTGTTTCTTATAGAGGCCCAAGTGGGCGTCGTCGCATCGACGGGCGGAAACTTCCCAGATATTAGCTCGAAGTAATAGGTGAGTAACCTAGTTGGTTTCTCAACCTTATGTGTTTATTAATTATATGCATTGATTGCCATGAGGAAGCAAGGATGGATATATGTGATTGATTGATTTGATTGATTTCGGACCATGGGTGTTCGAAATATTGGATTGTGATATTGAAGTGCAAATGAGAATAAGTGCGTGAGAATGCATTAGTAAATTGGATTGTAAATGTGGTAGTGAAACGAAAGGTAAATGCATGGGAATGAAATATCGGACTAAAAGTCCGAGGACATTGGAAAATGATCAGAAATAGTAATTAATTGGAATTGAAAATAGAAATGCGATAATTGGAAATTGGAAAATGACATGTGCATTCATGCATAGTAAATGATCAGATAATGGCAGTTGTGACCGGTGTCGCCACCGATTTCAGAGCTTTATGCTCAACGCACAGGGCCTCGTGCCCAACGTATTCCGAGTCTCGGCTCGATGATCAGGGCTATGCTCAACGTTTCGAAGCTTTAAGCCCAATGTTTCAGAGCCAATGGCTCAACGTATATGAGCTCAGGCGCACGGTCACAACAACGAAAGAAAATGGAAGAGTCACATGCACACTGCATAAATGAATGTTTAATGTGAATTGTGTGAAAGGTTTATTGCCTTATAAAATGTGAAATTGAATGCCTGTGATTTCTTGTTTATTATATATATACAATATTGTGTAATTGAGTGGATATGCATGAGTTGGGTGAACCATCGATGATGGTTTCTCACTGAGTTCGCAAACTCACCCAACATTGCATCTATTTTTCAGGAAATGGAGAGTACCCCGTTGGACACACGGAGTACGCTCATCGCTAGCAAGATGAGTATCGGGTCGGGATCGATTCGTCAGATCTCGCATTCGTGTATTAATTTGGTATTTAGTAGGCCCAATTGTTTACATGTAATTGTATAGAGTGACTGAGCACTAATGAGTGCTAATAATGATTGAAATTGTTTTATCAGTGAAATGGTTTAGTCTTTGAAAGTGTTTTGTTATAATTGGGCCAAGTCAATGTTTGTTTTGCGCACTCTAATGTTTTTGAAAGAAAAAAAAATGTCATACGATTTTTGTTAATAAGGTAATGAATGTTCTAGTACGCCACCCTCGCGGGTCACGAGCTCGGATATCACCATGGATATCGGGTTCGGGTCTCGTCAGGAGTGGGGTGCTACATTCTTCCTCAGAAGTTTTGTCAAAGGGGCTGAGATCATTGAAAACCCTTCGACAAACCTCCGGTAATATCCTGCTAAACCGAGGAAACTCCTCAACTCTGACACGTTCCTCGGAACCTCCCAACTCCTCACTGCCTCAATCTTGTGAGGATCCACCCGGATACCCTCACCAGACACAATATGGCCTAGAAATACTACCTCATCAAGCTAAAATTCACATTTTGTGAATTTGGCATACAGTTGCCTCTCTCTCATGATCTGCAGCACAATCCTCAGATGCTCCGCATGCTCCTGTCTACTCCTCGAATACACTAAAATATCGTCAATAAACACAATCATGAACTGATCTAGGTAGGGCTGAAAGACCTTATTCATCAAGGCCATGAAGGCTACCGGGGCATTAGTCAACCCAAACGGCATCACTAGGAACTCGAAATACCCATACCTGCTCCTGAAAGCACTCTTAGGCACATCGGCCTCTGCAATCCTCAACTGATAATACCCTGACCGCAGATCCAACTTAGTAAACACTTGAGCTCCCTGCAACTGGTCAAAAAGATCATCGATCCTAGGCAGTGGGTACTTGTTCTTGACAGTCACCCGATTCAGCTGCCTATAATCGATGCACAACCTCAAAGTCCCATCCTTCTTCTTCATAAACAACACTGGAGCTCCCCAAGGCGAAACACTGGGTCTAATAAATCCCTTATCCAACAACTCCTGCAGCTGAGCCTTAAGCTCCCTCAGTTCCACCGGTGCCATCCTATATGGAGGTATAGATATAGGAGCGGTACCTGGAATGAGGTCTATCTCAAACTCCGTCTCCCTATCCATTGGTAAACCCGGTAACTCATCGGAGAACACATCCGAAAATTCCCTAATCACGGGAATATCCTACAACCTGTGCTCAATCCTGGTGTCAACCACATAAGCCAAAAATGCCTCACAACCACTCCGCATCAATCTCAAAGCACTCATAAAGGAAATCATCCTAGCTGGCATTGCCTGGCTAACACCTCGAAAAACAACTCTAGGCTGACCAGGAGATTCTAACACGACCTCCTTGGTATAACAATCCATCACAGCCCTATGCGCAATAAGCTAGTCCATCCCTAGAATCAGATCAATCTCTCTCAGGGACAAAACTATCAGGTCTGCACTCAACTCTGCCTGATCAATCACCATCGGACATCCCTTGTAGACCTCACCCAAAGCAGTAGTACTACCCAAAGGCGTACTCACCTGCAACCCACACTGCAATCTCTCCCTATCACAATGCAGTCTACATGCCACATGCGGTGCAATGAAAGAATGAGTGGATCCAGGATCCATCAATACATATGCTTCAAAACCAGAAATCAGAAGCATACCCGCAACAACGTCCAGAGACTCCTGAGCCTCCTACAGAGTCATAGCATAGACGCTAGCCTGGGACTGCTGCCTGCTACTCTGTCCCTCAGACCTCACTACAGATCCCTCAGCTCGGCCTTGGCCTCGACCTCGGCCTCTCCATCTAGATCCACCTCCACGGCTCTGCTGCACCGTGGTAGTACTGCTTGATCTACCAGTCGTAGCAGACTGGGCCTCCACAGTAAAAGGACACTCTCAGAGCTGATGGTCCATGGAACCACACTTGAGACACGCCCAAGAAACCTCCAAAGACTCCCATCGTGTCTCCTCTCACAATACTCACATAGCGGGATCATCGACCAACCTCTAGCCCCATTCGGCCATCGCTAGATCGAGCGAATCGCCTTCCGCCCAAATCTGGACTGTCTAGCTCCTCCAGCAGATCTGAAGGGCTCGCTCGACGCTTCTTGAACCTCTACTAGCATCACACGACTATCATCGGGCCTCTTGCCCTGGTCCCGATCCACCTCAGTCGACTCGCCAAGAATCGCTCAATCCTCACGGCCATCGCCTCGGCTCAATAAAAGTACCCATGTCCGATCGGGCCAATCTGGTACGGATCTCCATATTGAGTCCGCCCTCAAACCTCCGGCACCTGTCATACTCTGAAGCAATCAAAACAGAGGCATACACCGACAACTCATTGAACCTGACCTCATAGTCGGCCACTGACATCGACCCCTGACTCAGCTCAAGAAACTCCTACATCTTCATCTCTAAATACACCTTGGGCATGAAATTATCTCTGAATGCCCGCAGGAAATCATCCCAAGTCAACACGTAGGGCTTGGAAGAACTGCCCGGAACAGTCTTCCACCACTAAAAAGCCAAACCCTGATGCAAAGACACTGCATAGTCGAAACGCTCCTCAGCATCACAGCCCATCTGATCGAGGACTCTCTCTGTCCTCTCTAACCATCCTCGCCTCCACAGGTCGGTCTTGCCATAAAGTCAATCACCCCTCCACCGCAGCCTATCATACCTCCTCTCCGCCTCATAGAACTCGGGAGGTAACTCATCGTAATGAGGCAGGGGACTCTCTAGCTCCCACGGATCCTAGGTCAGCTGGTTGATCCACTTGTTCTCCAAGAACGGATGACCTACAATCAACAAGAATCTGATCAATTTTCTGCTTTTCTCACTAAAATTCAAGCCTAAAATACACTATGCCCGAAAGATGTCAAACCATGCTCTGATACCACCTAATCTAGCGCCCCCTTACCATAGGGTACACACCGGGACGCCCGTGGGTCTTACCGACGCGTATCCCACAGCAAGGAAGTGCTACCACTCGCAACTATCACTAAGTACTCGCATGGCATCAATACAATTAAACCGCATTATGAAAATCACTAAAATTAAAAACCACAATAATACTCTTTCATTTCATGATATCAATCCAAAATATAGACAAATCTATCAGTCCCCTAAAGTCTCAACACAATAACCCAAAAAGGAAACTGATAAAAACGTCTATACTAGGTCATCCTTAAAAATTTCCCCAGCTGACCGACCTGTGTGCCATCGCTTCACTTGTCGAAGTACTAGCACAGCAGGAAAACGTCTATCTCGGGAGCTAGAAACCTACTAACGTTGCCCTGAAAAATATTAGCAATGTTGGGTCAGTTTGCGAACTCAATGAGAAACCATCATCGATGGTTCACCCAACTCATACATATACACATAATATATCGCATAGTACACTTTAACGCATTTTAGAACACTGTACACAATTTACATATTTATACGATAACATAGATCAAACATGTCATTTCACAATTGTCATACATCACACGCATTCTCAATTTCACTACACAGTCAGATGCATAATGTATGCAAATTCTCATTTTATGTTGTTATTGTGACTGAGCGTTAGCACTTTCCCCATTCGGGCACTTTTCACAATGATCACATTTTCGGCAAGTAGGAGAGCCCTCCGGGTATGCACTACTGCCCACTCATATTAGGGATAGGAGAGCCCTCTGGGTATGCACTATTTCCCTTTTTGGCCTTAGGCCCATTCACTGATAATTGAGCTTAAAGCTCTGCTCACTAAATGCTTCAGTCACAACTATTTAGTTACTACTTATAATCATGCTTGGCATGCACTAACACTTGCACAATCACTAGTACACATATATATATCACTTCACTCGTTGTCACGATCAGAACACTCACTCATAATTCTATACACTGATTCACAATCACGAGTATTCACATTTGTATCACTCACATTGAAAATTAATTCACACATTCATAACACATATTATCACACAAAGATCGAGGAACCAACTAGGTTACTCACCTGTAACTTCCGAGCTACTGCCTGGAAGTACCAGCAATATCCGTAGACTGACGATCCAATGACGCCTCTATAACCATTCAAACGCATTCTCATCACTATATGCTCAATCAATTAAATTCACTAATGCACATGTCTTAATTCAAAATTATATGATGCATGATCATGATTTTCCAGCGCTTCAATCCCATTCCGCTATCTCTCGCTTCACAACCAAAATTCACTATTCCCTAGGTTAATAACATCCACTGATTTGCAAATCTCTCATTTAAACTCTAATTATACTTCAATTGTTAATACATAACTCTTAGGTCACTATAGGAACTACAACCAGCTATCTTTCTATGATTGAGAACTCGCTAAATTTAAAATTCGAACTCTTATCATTTACCTCACTCATAGACCCCTTTCTCTAGTTCACAACGAATCTGGAATCATCTCAATTGGAGGTCTATACCATAAGATACACCACAAAAACCAACTCACTCCACTTCAGAAAATCGCCGCTCGTCGCGACCATGGAACCCACGTCGCGGCGAGAATCAGCTGGCTCGTCGCGACGAGAACTTAATTCGCTCGTCACGACGAAGCGGTCCGCTCGTCGCGTCGAACGCACGCTGGCTCGTCGCGGCGAGGCCAGATGCAGATGTCGCGACATGCGCCCGCTCTTCGTCTTCTCCACACGATTTTTCCACCATTAATACACTTAAAACCTCCATTAAACACATTCAACCACCCCATCTAACACATTAAATACCATAGATGCCATAAATAACCATAAATACAACATTAAAACACAATAAACTTACCAAACAACTGATCGATAGAAAACCCTAAAATCTCCCAAACTCTTTCAACCTCTAACACCAACGATTTTCTTCCAAAGCCAAGCCAACCAACACAACTCCAAGCTTCTAGCAACTCTCCAACCACAAGGAAAAGGAAGCAAGCAAAATCTCCAAGGAAAGAGGATCACGACACCCACGAGAAGAGGAAGAAGATTTGAGCCCTAGAGAAATGTCTTCCAATTTCAAACATAAGGTATTTATACATATAGGGCTGAATTAAGCCTATAGATCATAGTCCCCAAATTGTTTCAATCTCAGTCTCTAAATTTCAATGGCTCATCACAATAATTCCTAAACTCACAAATCTAAATTTTCCAAGCCATTTACCACTCACTTTCAGAACCGGAATCACAATCATCAGTCTCTAAGCATTTTCTCGGTCCGGACACATAACTCTAAAAATTCCAGAAAAATTCCTATAATTTCTCAAAAATATAAAACACTCGATCTCAAACTCAATTTCAATTTCCAATTCTCTAAAATTCAATTCTCACTCTAATTCCACTATTCCACTCAAATTATCCCAAATTTCACTTTAAATCAAATCTAACTCAATTATCTCAAAATTCACAATTCAACTCATAATCACAATTTAAATGCTGGAACAATCATGCATGCATGTCACTATGTATATGCATGTGCAAAATGATCTATCTCAGAGGCCACAAAACACTCGATCACTATATATGAAATCACAACACTACCCATACCAATATGCTCATCGCATCGGTAACGGGATGTTACATTAAGGTAGACAGAAAATTATATCAGGTCGAGTATGAAGGGCTTCTAATGACATGCTTTGGTTGTGGGAGATATGGCTATACTAAGGACCAATGCAAGACTCATCTTAAGAACTTAAAAGCAACAGAATAGATCATAGTAGCTAACTATTCCCTAGGATTGGAGAGGGAAAGCACCTTGTCAATGACGTTTCAACCATTGGTCGGAGGACAAAATACTCTGGCACCATCGAAACCCATTTACAGCCCATGGCTTAATATCCCAAAAAAGAAAATAAACAATCAAAATGGAAAGAGCACAATTCTAGTGATACATACCTTCGTAACGGATCTTGCTATATTTTGCTTTATGATTATGATGATCAGAAGGAGGATATGACGGAAGATTTTGTGGCAAAGAAAGTGGTTTAAAAATATGTGGTCAAGGAATCTGCACATGTAGACGAGAGTGAAGGCATGGGAGGGGGAAAAGATGGTTCACATGGTGCAATTGCCACTAAAACTAGTGTGGGCCTACAAAATAGGGCGGAAGTTGTAATTAATAATGGAAAGCAAAAAATGCAAAAGGAAAATATGGTCAACATCCAGAAAGTCAATACGGGATCTAGATCTAATGATGATGTTATAAGCCCAAAAAAGATGATACCTGTGATGTATCATGGTGAGACTAGTAGGGATGACCCTCATGATCAAGACACAACAAAACAGGCTTAGGGAGAGAATTTAGACTCAAAAAAGAACACTCAAACCAGTGACTTCATTTTTAACTCCGCAGCCTTCAAAACATTCGAAGCGCAGATGTCTTTGGACAAAAAAAACACACTTTTGTGGAAGTAAGAAGGAATAGGACAATTCTGGAGGATATGAGCAATGTTAGGAGGGAAGAAATAATGATTATTTCAGAACCAGTGGGCACTTTAGGGATTGGGGTGTCAAAAAAGGAAATCAAGGTGCCTAAAGGACCAGATAAAAGACACAGTGAGGTTGCAATCCTCTATAATGAAAAACCTAAGGGTCTAGAAAAAATCTTAGACAAATCCATATACTCCTCAGTAGAGATTGGCAAGTGGATTTGGCTCATGTATATCGTGAGGGAAATAAGTGTTCAGATTTTCTGGTGATGTATGAACTAATGATGGAAAGAGGTTTTCATGATCTAGAGGCCCCACTTGAGGAGTTGAATAGGATTCTACATGATGACGTTATGGGTGTTGAGCAGATGAGATTGTGCAGGGGCTCTCTTTAGTGTACTTTTCTTTTCCCTTTTTAACAAAAAAAAGAGCAAAAAAAATTAGCAGTCTAGATATGCAAATCGAAACATGACAACGCAAAACAAAAGGCATAAAAGAACACGGCACTAAAAAGAGAAAACTCAGCAATCAAGACAAGCAGCATAAAATGCAAACACAAAATGTAAGGCACAATAGCAATAGAGGAAAGAAACAACAAGCCAGAACAGTAGAGAAAGAAAGAGCAAAATGCAGAGCAGAAGCAACAACCCAAAGGCAATAAAATGCAGCGGAGCTAGAGGAAGCAAAATATAGAGAAAATAAAAACTCAAAACTTATAAAAGAAGGAAAAATCAGCCTCGGAGGTGCATAAGTAAACTTACCTACCCAATTTTATCTCCATCAAATCTCTTCAAAATAGAAGAGATAAGGAGAAACTCATCCAAATCCATTTAAAATAGAAGAAGATAACTAAAGGTTCATTTGAATCCAGTAACGTACGGCAGCTGGGCTATGTTTCTGAGGCTATAAAAACGACAACTTAGGAGGAGAAAGATGAGTATGCAGTCCACCCAAAGGTGAGATTTCAAAGAGGATTTTTCATCTGTCAAAGGCAATTAAAGCAAGGGGAGGTGTGGGAGTGTACCAAAAACCACAAACCACTAGGATTGAGCTAGTTCATGACTAGTGAAGGAAGAAATTCTAGAACTTTAGGTTTGGTCTGAGGTTTTGAATGGAGAAATTTTGAAATATTTCTCTAAAAGCCCTACTCTTTTTGTTTCTAGTTTCTTATGCTTAATTTATGCTTAATTGTTAAATTCTAGTTTAGACATATTGTTTTCACTATTTGGTATATTATTTTGATTTAATTTAATTGATTATCAAATGAATTTAATAGTGTACAATTGTTGGAATTTTTTATTGTGTTTATTCATGTTCTTATTTCATTGGAGACATCCTTGATTATTTGAATGTGATGAGTAGAATTAGTGATTCATTTGGAGTTGTATAAGCTGAAATTTTGACGTTGTTGGACAAATTTTGACTGTAGATTGTGTTCCTTTATGCTTAATATGTTTTTCATGCTTGAGTTAGTGAAAAGGGATATGTAGGAATCAGCTATTGGTTTTTTACATTTAATTTGTTAAATATCTTGGACATGTCAAAATTGCATGACTAAACTAAAATTTCAAACATGCTTATTCATTTGTAAATATTATATTAGTTTACGTTTTATTTCTTTAATTTCTATATTAGATTTGATTCATTTTAAACATCAAACACCCCCTCCCCAAACTTTGTATATATGTATTAGACTAGCTAAATTCATAGGTTTCAATTGTTTTGGTTTAGGACTTTTCCTAATTTTGTTCCAAGTTTTCCAACTCTTTAGATGTGCTTTATTATGTATGTTTAATCTCTCCCTAACTTGAAAATTAGCATAGCTTAATGTATTCTATTTAAAAGAATTATGTATTGATATTAATATGGTTATGACAAACATGGAAATTTTCTTTTAATAGTTGGGCTGTCCAACTAAAATTATTTTAGAAAATCCAAATTTGTGAAAGTAATATATTTCAATTTAATTGGATCATTTACAATTATAAAACCACTTAAAGCATGCTTTCATGGAAGATAGGTGCTATTAGAAAGAAATTGATTAATTAATGAAGTTTGACTATAAGTTTTCTAAGATGAAATTTTCATATTTATATAACTAGGTATCATCGCTGAAAATTCCAACATTATATGATTACGATTTTTTGACAAAGAAAGTAACTTTCTAGCTTTTAAATATTGATTGTGTGATTCTAAAATGTATTACAAGTTTATTTTCTTAGGTTTTGATGTTATATCTTATTTATGTGGGTTAAAGAGGATATTATGTGTTTATATTTTGTTTTGGAATTCTTTTGGTATAAGCGAAACTATTATGATAAAATTGTCTCTTTTCAAACTATTATAATTAACAAACTAAGTTAGTAAATTAACTTCTCTTATAGAATCAACTTTTATTCACTTTATGCTAAATTGATTAATAAATTTGAAATTAAAATAAGGATTTAATTTGCATACGCCTAACAACACGTATCAAATTTTGTTACTGTTATCAGGAAAAACTTTAATTTACTTAGTTTATTTATTTATTTTTGAATCATAACTAACAATTCTTTCATTTTGAAAAAATTGGTAAAGAAGAGAAAAGGTGATTTTTATGAAATTGAGAGACGGAAAAGAAACTAAAGTACAAATCAAATTGGAAAAGGAAGATAAAAAGATAGAAATGGCCACAACTACCTTGAAACAACTTCCAAAACCAAACCTAAAAGATCAACCTTTATGCATTGTCTTCCCAATCTTGGAAAGACCCTTGAAGCTGAATTCAAGTTTCTTAAATTTATTACCTAAATTCTATAGACGTGTAGGTAAGGATCCTTATAAGCATTTAAAAGAGTTTTTGGTTATTTGTTCTACTATAAGACCTGAAGGAATTGATGAACAACAAGTGAAATTACATGATTTTCCATTTTCATTACATGATTTTGCTAAAGATTGGTTATATTATTTGCCTCCTAGATCTATAAATACATAGGAGGAATTGCATAGATCTTTTCTTGAAAAATATTTTCCTGCTAATAAAACAGGATTTATTAAGAAAGAAATATATGGATTAGACAAAACATGAATGAGTTACTAAATGAATATTAGCAAAGATTTAAAATGAGTTACTATATGAACATTGGAAAAGATTTAAAAGACTGTACGCCAGTTGCCCCAATCATCAGATTAGTGATAATTATGAGAAAAATATTTCTATGAGGGATTTTTACCATATGATAGAAGCTATGTAGATGCAATTAGTGGCAGGGCATTAATTGATAAAAATCCTACACATGCTAGACAATTAATGTCTAACATGGCTGAAAATTCACAACAATTTGGAATACTAAAAATGAGATTAATCAAGTTAGGAGAGTTAACGAAATAGATGTGCATGCCATTCAGGATCAACTAAAGGAAAATTCTCAATAAGTAGCTCATTTGACTACTTTAGTGTTGAAACTTGTATTTGGCGGTATTACCAAAGCTCGTGCTTGTAGAATTTGCATTGATTTTACTCACACCACATTTGCATATCCTTTTTTACAGGTTTAAGATGTGAATGTTGTGGATAGTTATATGGGACAAACACAGAAGAAATATGTTTTTTTTAAAACATATATAATAAAGGTTGTCCAAACTTTAGACATGGATATAGGAAAAAACCATGTACTTTTATTAGTAAGAAAAGCAATCCAAAGTCTTCTTTTATACCCACCTCAAAACCAACCCACTGGTGAATCATTAGAAGAAATGGTGAAATAATTAGCAAACCAGATTGGGCAACACACATGGGGTAGAATATCAAAAAAAGACAAATACACATCTACAACACTTAAAGACCCAAATAAGAAATTTTTGCACCAGTCTAAGTAATGTAAAAACACAATTATCTAGAAAATTGCCTACTCAACCCATCTTAAGTACTAAAGAAAATACTAGCACAATGTTGTTTAGGAGTGGGAAAGTTGCAAAGTAGAAAAAGAGTTAGAAGTTACACCTAAGTTTGAAAAGGAAAATAAGAAAGAAGAAAATAAAGGGACACCAAAAGTAGATGCTACTGACAAATTATCAATTAAAATATTTAAAAGTGTTCCCCCTTTTCCTTATAGGTTAGTAACATCAAGAAAAGAGGTTGTCGAACAAGAAATTCTTGAAACCTTTAGGAAAGTCGAAGTTAATATTCCTCTTTAGAAGCAATCAAATAAGTTCCATGATATGTGAAGTTCTTGAAAGATTTATGTAGTAACAAGAGGCCTTTCAAGGAAAATGAAAAGGTAAGTATGAGTGACAATGTGTTAGCCGTGATTTAAAAGATTCCTACAAAATGCAAGGACCTTGGTATGTTCACTATCCCTTGTAAGATAGGAGATATTAGTTTTGAAAGGTGTATGTCAGATTTAGGGGCCTCTATAAATGTTAAGCCCAGATATATTTATGAGTCCCTTAAATTACATCTTTTAAGAAAGACAAGGTTAGTAATCCAGTTTGGTGTTAGGTCAAATGTATATCCTGACAATATACTAAAAGATGTTTTAGTGCAGGTTAACGAGTTAATTTTTCCAGCTAATTTTTTTGTGCAAGATATGATAGAATTTTTTGATCCATCAAACGAAGTACCACTACTGTTAGGAAGGCCCTTTCTTCAAACTACAAGAACAAAGATAGATGTCCATAAAGGTGACCTTACTATAGAATTTGACTGCGTGGTTATCAAGTTTAACATTTTTATGCTATATAATACCTTGATAATATTAATTATTTATGCTTTATTGACATCAGGGATAGTATTAATGAGATAGTGCACATATTATTTGAGTCTAACATGAGCACAGGTGATAATGTAAAACAATTTGAGGGAATTAAAAACATTAAGGAAGCAATAAGACAGATAACTCCTTACCAAAGGATCAATCATCAACTTCTTATCGTTTATCTCTTATTGCTTCTAATTTAGTATAATTTGTTGTTCAACTACCTGAATTAGAGTTGAAACCTCTTCCTACAATTCTCAAGTATGTTTTTTGGGTGAGAATGCCACTTTGCCTGTTATAATCTCAAGTGCTCTAACTTTGTCACAAGAAGAGAAACTTTTACAATTATTAAAAGACTATAAGGATGCCATAAGATGGACTATAGCTAATATAAAAGAGATTAGCCCAACTTTGTGTATGCATAAGATCCTACTAGAAGAAAATGCTAAATCCATCAAAGAAGCCCAATGTAGTTGGAACCCCCATGATGGAAATAATAAAGAAGGAAATATTAAAGTGGTTCGATCCAGGCATAATATACCATATTTTATATTCTAAATGAGTAAGCCCCATATATGTAGTACCCAATAAAATAGGAATAATTGTAGTAGAAAATAGCCAAGGTAAACTTGTTCCTACTAGGATATCAATTGGATGGAGAGTGTGTATTTATTACTGAAAACTCAAGTAAGCAACTAGAAAAGATTATTCCCTTTTACCCTATCAAATGCTAGCAAAACTAGTGAGACAATCTAACTTTTTCTTTTTAGATAGGTACTTAGGGCATACATAGGTTGTTATATCATATAAACATCAAGATAAAACCATATTTACATGCCCTTTTTGTACATTTGCGTTTAGGAGAATACCATTTGGATTTTGTAATGATGTAAGTACTTTTCAAAGATGCATGATAAGCATTTTTCTGATTTAACTGAGCATAAAATGGAAATTTGTATGGATGAATTTACATTATTTAGTGATTTTTTTGATTTAAGTCTCCTTAATCTTTCTATTGTTTTGCAAAGATGCATTGATACTAATCTTATTTTAAATTATGAAAAGTGGCATTTTATAGTAGAACAAGTTGTGGTATTAGGGAATGTAGTAAGTTCAAAACATTTAGAAGTTGACAAGGTAAAGATAGAGACCATAAGTCATCTTCCATATCTTATATGTATGAGGGAAGTCATATCAGTTTTAGGCCATACTAGTTTTTATCATCATTTTATCAAAAATTGCATCTCCTTTATTTGCATTACTAGCTAAAGACTCTTCTTTTGTGTTTTATGATCCTTAGAAAAATGCTTTTGATGAATTGAAAGAAAGGTTAACCAATACCACCATAATTTGCCCACCTAATTTGAATTTACCATTTGAAGTAATATGTGATGTGAGTATATGGTAGTAGGAGCAGTATTAGGTCAAAGAAAAGATAAAGAGCCTTGTGTAAGATAAAGAGCCTTATGCATCTAAAGTTTTGGATCCTGCTTAATGTAATTACACTACAACAGAAACAGAAATGTTTGCTATTATGTTTGCATTAGAAAATTCTGTTCATACTTGTTAGGAACCAAAGTAATTGTTTTCTTAGATCATGGTGCACTTAAATATCTCTTAAAAAAGTAAGAATCAAAGCATAGGTTACTACGATGGGTGCTTTTATTACAAGAATTTGATTTAGAAATTAGAGATAAAACAAGGTGTAGAGAATTTAGTTACAAATCACCTTTGTAGAATAATACCTAAAGAAGATTGGCATATGGTTTCTGAATTCTTTCCATATGAGCAACTTTATTCTTTGATTAAAGGTGATTCACCTTAGTATGCAAATATATGCAATTATTTAGTCACTAGGTGATTTCCAATGATTTAATAAGATCTCAAAAGGCTAAAATAAAGGATGAATCCAAATATTATTTCTGGGATTATCATTATTTATGGAAAGCATATTCTGACCGAAATTTTCATAGGTGTGTTCTAGAAATAAAACATAAGTCTATTCTTACCTTTTGTCATTCTTTAGAAGGAGATGGTTATTTTGGGTCGAAAAGGACAATTCATAACGTTCTAGAAAGTGAATTATATTAGTCCACCATATATAAAGGTGCATATTTATTTTGTAGATCATGTGAGCAATGCCACAACACAGGGGACTTATCCAAGAAATAAGAGATGCCTCAACATAGTATTATGGTACGTGAAATTTTTGATGTGTGGGGAATTGATTTCATGGGCCCATTCCCTTCATCTTTTAGTAATTTATATATTTTACTTGCTATAAACTATGTTTCAAAATGGGTAAAAGAAAAGGCCACTAGATTGGATAATGTTGAGATAGTCATTAAATTTCTAAAAGCTCATATCTTTAATCAATTTGGTGTATCTAAGGCTATTATAAATGATCGTGGTACTCATTTTTGTAACAAGACTTTGCAGTTCTTTTGGAAAAATATCATGTAACTCACTGCGTTGTTATTGCATACCACCCTTAGATAAGTGGACAAGCTTAAATATCAAACAAAGAGATTATATTTATTTTTGAGAAGATGGTAAAGCCAAATAGAAAAGATTGGAGAATAAGATTGATTATGCTCTATGGGCTTATAGAACTGCTTACAAAACTCCAATAGGTACATCCCTTATAGACTAATTTTTAGTAAATCTTGTCACTTACCAATAGAAATTGAACATAAATCATATTATATGGTGAACCAATTCAATTTATATTATGAAAAAGTAAGAAAAGAAAGAAAATTACAGTTGCAAGAACCTGAGGAACTTAGGTCAGAAGTGTTTGATAATGCGAGGATCTATAAAAAAAAAAGACTAAAACTTTACATGATAAGAAGATAGCTAGGAAATCATTTACTATCAGAAAAAAAAATTCTTTTATTTAATTCTAAAAAAAAGTTGTTCCCAATTATACTTCAATCTAGATGGCTTATTGTTACGAATGTCTTTGAGCATGGTGCAGTGGAAATTAAAAGCCTATAAATTGAAAAAGAATTTTAAGGTGAATAGATATAGCTGAAGTTTTTTTAATGATCATGCTAAAGCAATGATGTTTGAAGATACTTTGATAGAGGAACCTTGACAGTAGAGGAGGACGTCGAGCCAATGACATAAACCAAAGGGGCTATTTAGAAGGCAAGCCAAGACAACAAAAATCAAATTTTAAATAATCTCTTTAGCTCATTTTTTAATATATGACTATTTATTTTCATAATTAAAGAAATCAAAACTTTTTTGTTATTTTATTTGTTTTTTTACTTGGATATTCCTTTTTCTTTATTTAAATGTTACATTAAGGATAATGTAGAGTTTAAGTGTAGCGGTCCAAGGGGTGGGGGTGAGATATAAAGATATAACTTAAGGACAAGGGACCAAGTACTCCTTTGAGATCATAAGTAAGGTGAGAAGATGATCTAATCACAAAGGATAGTGTGCCTATTGTGTTAGGAGCTAGTTAAAAAAAATCTTTAATTCAAGTCAAACCAAGAGACTTTGTATGTAGAATTAATATACTGACATTGCTTATAAACTAACTTTATTAAGATTAGGTGTGAATGTCTCTAAATTGTGAGGTTAAGGTCGAAATTTTGAAGATGTTTTGAAAGATGTTATGTTGATGATTAAATTGATTACAAATATGCTAAGATATTATGATTTTCATAAATAATTTTTGATTTATTGTTTAATAATTTTAATCTAATTTCTTCTATGTGATTAATGGTGATAAACTAGATTCATATTTTGCATTATAATGTTGTTTTTATCGAAGATGACCAAAAGCTAAGTGTGGGAGAATTTGATAAATACAAATTATAACATATTTTATACCCTATTTTATATATTTACATAGCACATTTGGATGAAATTATTGCATTTTCTTATTACTTATTCAATTTTATATTTTTTTCTAAAAGGAGTTTAAATTGTACTAAATATTTTCTTGTAGGCTTAGTGGACTTAAGGAAAGGAATCTAGAAAAAAATTTGGCCTAAAATGAAGTTTAGTCTAAAAGAAAGCCTAGAATAAAGCAACAACCTACCAAAAAAAGGGTCTAATAGCAACAGAAAAAGTTTAGCCTAAAAACAAGCAAACAACCTGACAAAAGGAAGCACATAAGTAGAAATAGCAAACAACCACAAAAACATAGAGAACAGAAACAAAATGATGCAGCCAAATAGCAAAAATGTAACAGTCCAAATAGGCAAAATGAAACGTAGCAATGTAGAACAAAAGGCAACCTAAAATGCAACACCAAAAGGATAAAACACGACATCTAAGACAAGCAACATAAAATGTAAGCACAAATCACAACACACAATAGTAATATAGAAAAGAAACAATATGCCAACATAGTAGGGAAAGAAAGAGCAAAATGCAGTGCAGAAGTAGCAACCAAAAGGAAAGAAAATGCAGTAGAACCAGATGAAACAAAACATAGAGAATATAAAAATGCAAAATGCAGAAAAGGAGAAATCAGCTTCGAAGTGGAGAAGGAGATTCACTCACTTGATTTTATCTCCATCAAATCTTTTCAAAATGGATGAGATAAGTAGAAACATATCCAAATCCATTCAAAATGGAAAAAGATAACTGAAGGTTCATCTTAATCTAGTAATGCGTGACAACTGGGGTATGATTATAAGGCTATAAAAATAGCAACTTGGGAGGAGAAAGATGAGCAAGCCATCCATACAAAGGTGCAATTTCATAGAGGAATTTTCATCTGTCAAGGATGATTGAAGAAAGGAGCTAACACAAGGAGGCCATAAACCATTGAGATCAAGCTAGTTCGTGACTGGTGGAGGAAGAAATTCTAGATATTTAAGTCTAGCCCGAAATTTGTGAAGGGAGAAAATTTGAAACATTTTTTAGAAATCCTACTCTCTTTGTTTCTAGTTTTTTATACTTAATATATGATTAATTATTGAATTCTAGTTTTAACATGTTGTTTTGACTATTTGGATTCAATTGATACCGACTGGATTTAATATTGTACAACTATTGGAATTTTTTATTGTGATTATTCACGCTATTATTTCATTGGATACATCCTTGATTATTTGAATGTGCTAAGTAGAATTATTGATTCATTTGGAGTTGTATGAGTTGCAATTACGTTCATCGAGCAAATTTCAATTGTTAATTGTGTTCCCTTATGCTTAACGTGTTATTGATGCTTAAGTTGAGCTGGTTCAATTCTAAAGAGTGAAAAAGGGATAGGTAGGAATAAGCTAGTTGATTTTTTACATTTAATTTGTTAAATGTCTAAGATTATCCTAGATTTGTTGAAATTGCATGACTAAATTAGAATTTGAAACATGCTTGATCATTTGAAAATATTATATTAATTTATGTTTTATTTCATTGATTTCTAGATTTTATTTGATTCGCTTTTAAACATCAATCAACCCTTCCCTCAACTTTATAGATGTATTATAAAACCTAAATTCATAAGTTTCAATTGTTTTAATTTAGGATTTTCCTAATTTCATTCCAAACTATCCAAATCTTTAGATGTGCTTTATTATATATGTTTAATCACTTCTTAACTTGAAAAATAACATAACTTAATGTATTATGCTCAAGGATTATGTATTGGATATTTCATATGAAAGTGTTAATTAATATGGTTATTGGATCATTTAGAGTTATAAAATCACTTGAAGCATGCTTTCATGGAAGATAGGGACACTAGAAAGAAATTGATTAATTAATGAAGTTTGATTATAATTTTTCTAAGATGAAAATTTCATATATATATAATCAGGTATCATTGCTAAAACTTATAGCATTATATGATTGCAACTTTTAACAAAGAAAGTGATTTTCTAGCTTTTAAATGTTGATTGTGGGATTCTAAGAATGTATTACAAGTTTGTTTTCTTAAATTTTGATGTTGTATCTTATTTATGTTGTTAAAGAGGATATTATGTGTTTATATTTTATTTTGAAATTCTTTTCAGATAAGCAAAATTATTATGATGTAATTGTCTCGTTTGAAAGTAGTATAATTAATAAACAAAATTAGTAAATTTACTTTTCTTGTGGGATGAACTTTTATTTGCTCTATACTAAATTCATTAATAAATTTAAAATTAAAATAAGGATTTAATTTGTATACGTCGTATGTGACTGATATCATATAGGTCTTAGAGGATGAGGCACATATAATTACAATCAAATTTTTTAGAACCAAAGCATTAGTAGTTGAGAAGTTGGCTCCAATAAATGCTACACCTCTTAACCAATTACAATTTAATCAAATGACTTCTAAGGGAAGCAGTATACGGAATGCTCACCTTTTAAATGGGAATGAAGACTCTCTAAATAAGAAGGAGAGCTCAATTACTATGTAGGGCCTTAAATCTCATCAAAAAATAAGGACAAAAAAATCTCTTATTAACTAAACTGATGATCAAGCTGAAGGTTTCTTTAAGGAGTAAAGCTCTTGGATGGTAAAAACATAGGACATCAGAACTCAAAACTTTGATAAAGAGGAAAGGATAGTCAAGTCTTAGGGAATAATATTGAGTTCATCTGTAAATCTTGGAGATACAAAAGCCCGTAATATATAATTTGTTATCACTTTAAGTGGTAGTAAACAGGATACGTTTACTTTAATTGTTGGAGAGGAGGAGTTCACCTTACTACGAAGAGGAAGTTTGGAAGAAAAACTAAGAAAAATCTTTTTTTTCATATAATTTTAATCACAACCTAAAATTTTAGAGAGCTTAACTTTCATAAAAAAAATAGTAGGTGATTCGTGATTAATTGCTTCAATATAAGCCTACTTCGGTAGGCTTTTTAAAGACTAAATTACAACTAAGGTTCATAATCTGGGTCTATGGTTCTTAAAGAAAGATTGTTTATTCATTTCTAACCATCATCACCACTTCTATGGAAGAATTATATTAGCTTATGATCTTAATAAAGTCTAAATTTTTGTAGTTATCTCAATTGATTAACTAATCCATATTGTAGTGTAGATTTTGCCATATCTAACTTCTAATTGTTTCACTTTTGTATATGCAACTAACCAACTCTATTAAAAACTAACTCTTTAAAGAGACTTGACGAACATCAACAGTAACCTGATTGCCCATTGGATGATCTTAGGCTAATTAAAACACTCAAGCCTAATGCCGAGGGCATCCTTGGGGTGATCTCGTAGTTCCTACGAGGTAGAAACGATGGGGTTGGTCCATGGATTTTCCTTCCTTTTGCTGCATTTCGCTAAAGGGTTGAAGGGAGATAGTGCATCAAGTTGTTCGCAAGGGCCAACTTGATCCTCTTCCCTAAGGATCCCAGATGAGGGAACCCTAAGAGAGTCGCCGACTCTAACTATCGTCCATGTACGATCCATTCTAGATCTGACCAACTGCGCATCCTACCTCCTCTACGTTCTTGATAGCCCATATTTGTCTCATTAGAGCCTTTCAATGGCATGTTTCGGTCTTCTTCCCCATTACTTAGAAAGAGTGAGCCACTGGTTCAGGTGTAAGATACTATCATTACAACTTGAAATCAATGAGCTTAGTCAGAGCTGATGAACTTTAAACTAAGCTCATACTTTCTTTTTTAATTTTTAAGCTTTAAACTAGGTTTGTACTCCATACCTCGACTTTGTTCAAAACCTGATTACATGTACATATAAACATATATATCCAAAATATTTATATACTTCAATCTTCTTCTCTACTTCTCTTTGTTCAACCACTAGTCTCTTCTTTTCTTTTCTTTTCCCATCTTTCCACCTTATGTTTCAATTATTATTCAAGGATTTTGGGATGCCTTAAAACCACTTTAAAGTTGTATTTTGCTTTTTTTAATTGTTAGGTTTTTAGTTCACCATTCACATGCCCCCTCCTCTTTATCTGTCTCTTAATGGTTGTTCTTTCTTCTCTTCCTCTTTTTGGTTCTGGGTTTGATTGATTTTCTCTTAATGAGGTTTTAGTAGGAGATTGGATCTAGAATAAATTAGTGTAAATGAGTTGTTATGGGTTAGATGAGGAGCCAGAGAGCTTGGATAATTTGGATATTAAAGAATTCCCATATATTAGAAAGGATATAGCCACAATCACACAGGGATCAATGATGGTTAAGGTCAAGTTAGGTAGGTCAAAACCAGGCAAATCAAGCTTTAAGTAGGCTTCAAGATATTTGAAGCTCGACCATACTTGAGCATGAGTAATATGAGTTAAGCCTAACTGGGCTTTTGACTAGGCTTAGACTATTATTAAAGGCCATCAATTTTGGGTTAGGATATCCTAAAATGCAAGCTAACTCAACCATTGCCATGATTAGATGATCCTAGTGGACTTCAACAACAACCTAAATTAATTTGAATTTGAAAGGAGTTAGATTTAACCTTAATAATAAATATAATGAATTTAAGATTTGCATAAGTCAAATTGGGGTTAGAGATTTGAGGGACTTGTTCACTTAGAGCAATAAATAAAGTAAGAATTGGGTAATTAAAAGGAAGTTAGATAGGACTTTGGTAAAACAGGGGTGGATGGATAAATTCCTTGATAGTAGAACATTCTCATCGAATAACATCACTTTTGATCATTCAGCCATTGAGACTTGTAACTCGGTAAATTCATTAAAAGATTTACCCCTTCAAGTCAACAATTACTTGAACAAATTAGACGGTTATTATAAAGCAATAAAGAAGGGCATGGAGAAACATATATAAGGAGTTGAAGCATTCAAATGCATGAGAAGACTTCAAGCTATCAAAGAGGAACTTAAAAGGCTCAATCTAATTGGTATCAATAACACATATTCAATAATTTAAAATTATAGATCTTCTATAAAAAAAATTGTATAAAATAAGCCAAGCCTAAATCTTCAAAATGGAACTAAGAGAGCAATAACTAAAATTAAACTGCATGAATATATTTAAGCTTTTGAAGCTCATAATTCCTTGATAAAACAAAATTCAAGGACTCAATGACTATAAGAAGGTGATAAAAATACTAAACACTTATATATTGTCATTCTTAAGATTATTTCCTTAGTGAATCATGATAGAAATATAATTTGGAAGAACTAGGAAATTAAAAGCTTGGTGCTTCCTCATTTTCAAAAATCATTAAGAGCCTTTACTAATAATAGTTCCTATGTGCATGTCCTCAAGTCCTTCATTTCACAAACTATCTCAAAAGAGAAAGCTAAATTCCTTATAAGATCATTTAACTTCTCTAATGTGGAGAAGGCATTATTCTCTTTAAACCCTAATGAGACTTAAGGTCTAGATGGATTTAATGCATAGTTATTATAAAGATCAAAGGAAATAGTGAAGAATTAAGTCTCTAATATCATAATGGAATTCTTCTCAAGATTTATAATGATGAGAGAACTAAATAAAACCTATATATTCTTGTACACTTCAAACCCCTCTTCTTTGATTGAATTCAAACTTATTTCTTATTGCAATAGCCTACAAATTGATCTCAAAGTTATTTAACTTTAATGCTTGAGGAGGTTCTTTCCAAACTTATCAATCTATACCAACAAATATACATCCAAGAAGGAAAAATAGGGGATAACATCCTTTTATATTAGGAGCTATTCAAGGGGTACCATAAGCTATTTTATCTTAGGAGCTATTCAAGGGGTAATATAAGATAACTTCCCTTAAAATTTATGCTATGAAAATTGACTTTCATTAAGCATTTTACTCTTTTAGTTTGGACTTTATTCTTCACACTCTTAAAGCCTTTGAATTGTAATCAAAGTTTATATGATGGATTGAGAAATACAATACCATAACCTCCTTCAACATTCTCATTAATAAAGAACCTATAAAATTTATTAAAAGGGATAAAGTTTCCTCTTACTTATTTGTCATATGCATTGAGGTTTTAGTTAGACTAACAGAGCATAATATTAGTAAGAGAAGAAGTTTATAATATTAGTATTGAGAAGAAGTTTATGTATCATAATAAGTGCAAGGAGCTAAAGATCTTTAATTTATAATTTATTGATGCATTTCTTTTACTTTGTAGAGTTAAGGCTATCTCCATAAGTACATTATTGAATTCCTTAAAAGTCTTCAACATATTCTCAAGGTTACCTATTAATATGGATAAGAGTTATCTCCATATATCACTAAGGGTAACCCATCTTAGAAATTAGTTTACGTTAATCATATGTCTTATTATCCAGGAGCCACTATTTAAATACCATGAATTATTATCTCTACCAAAAGAATGACAAATATAAATTCCAAACTACACTTTGACTCAATTCTCAGAAGAATAAGCCATTAGGATAATAGACTATTGTCATTTGCAGATTGACTTTAAATCATAAATTTTATACTTAATAACAATAATATACACTAGAGCTCATACTTGTCTCTCCCTAAAAAGCTTGTTCAAGATATTTAAAGGATGTTGAGGAAGTTCCTATGATCAAGATCTTCATTTAATCAATCTAGTTTTAAGCTTAAGTGGAATAAGGTTTGCTTCCCTAGAAACAAAGGAGGGCTAGCTATAAAATCTATTTAAGAAATGAAGGCCTTAACATTTAAGAAGATATGGAGAATATTTGTCGACAAAATGTCTCTTTGGATCAATTGGATCCATTTTGCATCTTAAAATAGGAAATATTTTGAAAAATAAACCTAAAGCCAACCATATGTGGACAATATGGCAGCTTTTGAAGATGAAGGAGGAGGATGAACAATTTGAGAAAATGTAAGAAAAAGAGTAGGGAGAATACACACTTCTGGTATGACTATTAGATTGATATTTGTCCTTTATATAAAATAGATGAACTTATGGGCTGGAGACATATACTGGTAGATAAATTAAAGAGAAAGAAGTGATAAATTAGATTATAAACATAAGGGGTTGCTCAAGTATCTTTAAATATTTATATAATTGTCATAACCATAATAGAGAGGAGTTAGTGGTGTGGATAAGACACTATTTAGTGAATTCACTAACAAAACTTGACTGGATATGTTTAGATGTTCAATTCCCAAAGTTCATTAGAGCATGCTTGTTTTGTTTAATCAAAGCCTCCCTAGCATGATACTTAATCAATTGTGCCGACAATGTTTAGTTGAACTAAAGAAGTTCTCCTTTCCAAGAATCCTACTATGGAACTAAACAATATAATGGTAAGAAGGTGAAACTTCCAAGAATCCTACTATAGAACTAAACAATACAATGGCAAGAAGTTCAACTAATCATGTGAGGCCTCAATGTATCTCATTATCTAGTTAGAAAGGGAGATTATTGTAAGCATCTATTAAGGTTCCCACTAGTAGAAATATTTTTTATCTATGAGAATGATAGTAAGGTGTTGGTACTGACATTAGTGTGATGCTTAAACACCAGCAGCAGATAGTTTTTGCCCTAACATTATCTATCTTGATGTTGACCATAGTATCGATATAATGACCTATCTTTGACCCTAGTTAGTGTGCATTTTTTTGTCATAGATTCACTTGACTATTGTAAGGTTTGTCCTACCTTTCCTATTAGAGCCTATTCAATGTATTGTTTAATTAACAAAATAAGGCATAAGAATCATTCTTAAAGATGGTTAGATTATGGATCTAAACCTTTGATTAAAATGAGCTTTATATAAGGTGATGACAATCTCAACTTAGTTAGTTTGATCAAAATCATAAAGTTATCCAAATTTGGTACTTATTAATGAAAGGGAAACAAAGTTCTTTTTTAAAATTTTTATTCTCTTAAGAGAACTCATTAACAATAATAATCTTAAAAGTAAAAAAATTAAAAGTTCAAGGTTGTTTAGTTGTGCTTTCTTTTTCATGCATTTCAGTTTTCATTTTTAATAAAAATTAGGTTTAATTACAAAAAATCCCAAATTTTGGTCAATTTTTCAATTATAGCCCGAATTTTAAAAAGTGACAATAAAATGCTAAAATTTTTAATTTTTTTCAATGCTAGCCTAATGTTAGTTTCTCTGTTATGTTGCTGATGTGGCATGCCACATGTTTAGAAACCCTTATGATTAATACACATCAACAGTGATTAACATTAAAAATCTTGATTGATGAAATGATGTCATTTAATCACTTTAGTAAAAGGTGTCATTTTTTTAAAATAAGCTAACCCCCTTTCTTTTCAATTTGCAAAACTCGACTATGCTGAAAACTATAGTTGGTGCTCTTTTTGATGCCCTTGTTCTCTTATTGGAGTTTTGAGATACAATATGTGTTTGGTAAGAAGATTGAGAAGATCTTGCTCAATTATCATATGAATTTGGACTTGGGTTTGATCCTTGAAAACCCAACATTGACTAAGTCGATGTTAATGATGATGAACCGACTCGTATCTTATTGTTTCCAAGGTTAGTGCAAGTAGGATTAGATCCTAGGATTCCTGATCCAATCATATCAAGATTTATTAAAGAAGAATTGGGATTTAGGATAGTTGGATAGTGAGAGAAAGCACTGATAGTTGTAGTTTACATTATGTTTTTGTAGGTGTTTTAATGTTTTTTAGGTATTGATTAGATGAGTTGTGCATATTAGAACTATGTTAATAGGATTGCATGTTTTCGTTTTTTAGTGTTATATGGTTTAGATCATAATGTTAGACTTTAATTTTGTGCACTTGAGTTGTTTGGATGCGTTTGTTAGGATATGAACTTAGAGGAAGAAGATTGAAGGAAATTGAAGAGAGCTTGCACAAAAGGCCAAGGTCATGATCGTGACACCCTTGTCACGGTTGTGACAGAGGAGAATCACCCAGGGTCATGATTGTGACTTGGGATAGAAGTCAACATTCACTGGGTCACAATCGTGATACCCATGTCATAATCATGACAGGCATTTGCCAGATGCAGGGATCTCCTTTTGTTTGATATTTAAGGGTCTTTTTGGACATTTTTACTTGGGTAAAACCTAAAGTTTACCCTAAATGGCCCAAATTAGACCTAGCCTCCATTAGCAAAATTGAGAAAGAACATAAGGAAGAGCAAAAAGGAAAGAAGAGAAAAGAAGCATCAGTAGTTACCGTCCAGCCATTCCAACCCAACCATTTCAAGTTCTTTTCTACTTTCTCTTGTTTGTTTACTTCATCTTGATGTATGACTTGGGTTTGAGAATATTGAACATGTTGTTAATAATGTTCTAATTTCAATTTGGGATTTATTCTTGTATCATTTTGTGACTTAATTGCTTTTGATGACAATGAAATGTTTGGATATTATGATATTTATGATTTTTGCATACTTCGATAATAAATTGAGAGATTGAATCGATAGAAACATGGATAGGTTGGGTAATGAGAATTAATAACCTAATAGATATGATAAGATCTTAACTTGACATATTATTTAATATTATCCCCTTTGTTTGGATTTTGTTTGGTGCCTAAATATAAAAATTAATGCTTGCTTTGTTAAGAGTTGAAAAGTAGAGATTGCATCAAATTAGGACTCTATTGGTGATAATCATAAATTTTGGATAAAGTGAAGAAATTGTTGCAGTGGATAAGACCGATCGCTTAAAGAGTTGAATTTCAACTAAAAGACTTTTGTCTATCCTTATCATATTGGAATTTGAATTAAAATTTGTTTTAAATAGACATATTTACAAGGTAGAATTAGATTAGGATTAGAATAGGAAAATAATATAAAAGGGACTCCCCACCTTCCCAAAATCAATCAATTAGTTCTCTTCTTCCTTTTCTCTTAATTCTTTGTCTTTCTTCAATTTTTGTAATTGGAACAAAAGTCATATGGAGCTAAACTCAATTGTTCTGATTCAAGGGGATTTGATATTCAAGTTGTAACCTTGTGATATTTTGTGTTCTTAACTTTTATTCATGTTTTAATTCAAGTATTTCTTGTTTTGAGTTCTCATATTTCATGAATGATTAATATTGATTAATCTGACAATTTAATTTAATGCTAATTATTCTATAGCTATCGAGGAATTCAATTATCTGTAATTGTCATGAAGGATTGGTATAAGTAGCAAATAGGTTATCTATGAATTTCCATATTTAACTTATGATAAACAAGAAAACTAAATTGAATAGTTGGAGCTATCTCAATTTTTTAATTTAGGGTTAAGTATTTTTTTCACGAAGCTTATTGCTATCGTTTGTTTGATATGAAATGTCATCACACCCAGTCAATTGATGATAAGTTTTTGGTTTGGAGGCTAGGTTTGAACCAATTAATTTAGAAAAATTTTGAGACTTATTGCATGTATCCTAATATGTTTCAGATTAACTGCTTGAATTATAACAAATATTCTTTTTAGAATAATGATCATTGTTACAATTAGATGAGACCTTTCCCTTGAATCAGAGTTGTGTAATCTTGAATTTCTCACTTTTATATTCAATTGATTTATTTTAATTCCTTGTTAATTTAGGTAATTAGTTATTTAATCCAAAACCCCATTTTATTTTATTAATTGAAATTAAGAAGTTAGTGTTTAATTCCTTAGGGATTCGACTCGGTTATGTGATTACCAAAAGAAGTTTGGAGAATCATAATTATTTTAGGGACTTCAACAATCTGACCAAAATTTGACGTCACTGTCAAGGAACTATTGTAGTTTCTTAGTTTCTTTGCATTTTATTTTACAGTTACTGTTAACCTCTTGTCTTGTATGATTCATACTTCTCAGATAGGTAAATTACAATATAATCCAAAAATGAAGAAGACAGTGTGGCATTTGAGAAAAGAGACCAAGTAAGGGAGTGGTAATTCACCTTCAGACGTGAAAGTTAAAGTATATCTAACAATTGGTGAAGACTCTAATTTCGACAAATCTTAACCCTAGAAAGTTTAAGGGACTTAGCGGCACCAAATTTGAATCAACAACCCTTATACATACAATTTTTAGATGTTGAGGTAGATTTTGAATTAAAATATGGTTTGATTCACTCATTGCCTAGTTTTTGCAGTCTTGCAGATAAAGATCCGTATAAACACCTGAAGGAATTTCATGTTGTTTGCTTTAGAATGAAGCCACAAGTGGTGACAGAAGAATAAATTAATCTTAGGGCCTTCCCATTCTCATTAAAAGATAAGGCAAAAGGATTAACTATATTATCTTCTACCTGGCTCAGTGATAACTTGGAACAAGATTAAAAGAATGTTTCTAGAGAAGTTATTTCCCACATCAAGAGCAATGAATATTAGAAAGGAGATATATAAGATAAGACAACTTAAGGGAGAAACATTATATGAATATTAGGAAATGTTTAAGGAGTTATGTGCCAGTTGTCAACATCATCATATTCCTGACCAGCTCTTGATTCAATATTTTTATAAAGGACTATTTCCAATAGATCGGAGTATGGTTGATGTAGCTAGTGGAGGAGCTTTGGTAAATAAAACACCTGAGGCGACTAAACAATTGATATCAATGGTGGTTGAAAATTCTCAACAATTTGGGACAAGGATGGATGAAGTTGTTAAGCGCGTAAATGAAGTAAGTAAAATGCAACATGAGGATAAAATTTTAGATTTAACAGCACTAGTTCGTCAAATTATTGTAAGTAAATTATAATCGATAAGAGTATGCAAAATATGCTCTCTGTACATCTTATAGATATGTGTCCTATATTGCAATAAGACTCTCTTCAAAAAGTTAATGCAATGGGGGGATTTCTTGGCTAACCTTATTAAAAATATGAACCATGTTCCAATCACTGCAATCCAAGATGGAGGGATCATCCAAACTTGAGGTATGGAAATCAAAGAGGCTAACAACAATACCAACCTTACAATTTTAAACAACATCAAGTCCCTACATATGCTCAACCTCAACCTTCAAATTCAGGTATGACTTTAGATGAAATTGTTAAGGCACTTTCTAATAATACTCAATAACCTCAACAGGAAACAAGGCCAAGCCTTCAAACTTAGGAAATTAAATCACTCAATTAACCACCTCGGTAAGTAAATTAGAAGCCCAAAAATTAGGAAAATTACCTTCCCAAATGATGGTGAATCCTAAAGAGAATTTAAGTGCGATGACTTTAAGAAGTAGTAAGGAAATTCACTCTGGAAGATCTTTACCAATGGGGAATTAATTTAGGACCTTTTGAATTCCTTTGTTTTAATAAATTATTTCCCTTTCTTATGATTGTGGTACCCAATCACAAGAAATTTAAAAAAAAAAAAAAGAAGCTTATGTGCAAAGTAGAAGACACATCAATTTGAACATCATAAAACAACAATGAAGAATCTGAAAAGTTAAATGTTAAGAAGAGATAGAAAAAATGATCATGGAGAGCAAAGGACCCTTATAGACCTTATGAGCCTAAGGTTCAATGCCTATCATTAAGGAATTTCATGATTGCCAGTGGAAGCGATAAACAATTTTTTTTGAAGAGATGGCAAACAATAGTTGTCTTTGGATAAACAAAGCAGGCAATGGTCAGCCTTCGCGGATCCAGAAGGAATGATTGTGGTGGATTCAGTGGCAGGGCTAAAATTGACAACCTCACCAAAGAATTGAGCAGCCTAACAGTTGCCTCATTCTCTCCATTCAAAGTAATTCAGTAAGGATGCAAACTGTGTAGATGAAAGAGTCATATTATAACTGATTACTTCCTAGTGGGCAATAACAATATGGAGTAATTGAAGTTCAATGAAGAACAATTTGGTCGGGGAAGTAATCATCCTTATTTGAATACATATAATATGGGGTAATAGAACCACCCAAATTTCTTTTGGTCGAACAAAGCAAGGAATCAAATAGGAAATCAATACCTACTAAGATTTTAACAAGATGAGTCCAGTTCATGGGATTCAAAATTGGACAAGATCATGGACAAGTTCATAAGCATGGATAAGGCCCAAAAGAGATTGAAAGGGAAGTTTAAGCAAGTAACATAAGATCATGCCTCCTATTCACAACCTAGAATTTCAAATGGGCTAACTTTCCAATGAATTTATTAAAAAAAATGTGGAAACTTTCTGAGAAACAAGGAAGTAAATCAAGAGAGCAATGTAAGGCTATCATACTTAAGAGTGTAAAGAACTAGAAGAACTAGCAGAAAGATAAGCAAAGACCTACCTTGTAGAATACCAAGAGAAAAAAAAGGATGAAGAAAAGATTAAGGACCCTCTCTATGCTCCTCCTCCATCTTACTCACCAAAAATACCATTTCCACAAAGACTTCAAAAGAATGAATTGAATGTACCATTCACAAAGTTCGTGGAGAAGCTAAAGAAATGGCAATTTTACTTGTCTTTTGTGGAAGTGTGGAAATGCAGGCCCAAGTACACGAAATTCCTTAAAGACATTATCTAACAAGTGGACTTGGGAAAATGACTAAACAATAAACATGACGGAAACTTGTAGCTCCTTAATTACTAACCATATGCCTTTGAAGTTGAAAGATCTAAGGAGCTTTATAATACCCTGTATAGTTAGTAATTTAGAGATTTTGAAATGTTTATGCAACTTAAGCGCAAGTATAAACCTTATTCCTTTGTCAATTTTTAGGAAACTAAGGCTAAAAGATATGAAGCTACCATTTATACATATTCATTTGTCAAACCAATTGATAAAGAAACTACTAGGCTTGGTGGAGGATTTGCCTATAAAAGTGGACAATTTTACAATTCTTGTGGATTTCATCATGCTAGATTTTGAAGAGGATCAAAATTGTTTGCTAGTTCTTAGTATACCATTTTTGAATACTAGAAAAGCTTTGGTAGATGTCCATGAAGCAACCTCATCCTTCAGATTGGAGATGAACAAGTGAAATTTAACATGAATAAGGTATTAAAGAATCCAAATGAAGGTAGCTCGTTCATAAGAATTAATGAAATTGAATCTTTAAATGAGCAAGAGGAAGAAGAAAAAAATGACAATGTAGATTAAGTTTGAGGAATATAAGGAAGTTTCTGTTGAAGAAGTTGATGCAGAAGAGAAAGACGAATAGATGACCACGAAGATAGGGGTTGAAGAAGATACAGATGGCTCTGTTCACAAATTGGAAGAAGAAGAGGAAACGAAGGTAATTAAGGAAGAAAGAGAGGTCTTTCTGGCCATGCCATCGCTTCTATCTATGTACTGGATATAGTGGAAAGACAAACCAGGGCCACAGGCCCCCTGAAACTATTTCGCTTTCGAGTGGTCTCAATTAAAGATGGGATTGATTTTTGGGAAGTCAAACTTTTGAATTTGATAGACGATTCAGGGAGTTTTATTATTCCCTATTTTATTGACAGTTTGTCACTTAAAAGGGCATTATTGAACTTACTTAGTTTTCTTGATTTGATTAATTATGTCCTTTTGATTATCTCACAACATGTAGCTTATTTACAAGATACTAAACTAATATTGACCAAAATAGGTGGAAGCAAGCCACTCATAATTGATCTTGACTGAGTTTTGAAGGAAGCAAGGTCAAGCTAATGACCATAACTTAGCATGTTCAGTAGTTATATTACAATTGTTGTGTAGTTAGGTTTGTTTTGAATTCTAGTAATTAGGTTTTAATTTTCATGCTTTTATAATGGTTTGGATTGCTAATTTTTTTTTATTTATTTATTATAAGTTAGGGAAGCAAGCTTAGGAGTCAACTAAAGGAACAGAAGATGATGAAAAGGAAAACTGGGGGAAGGTCTTCACTTTGGTCTTTGATAACAACATTGTCACCACTTCAATCACCATAACGGGTTCATACTCTAACCTTCTTTTTCCTTTTGTTTAGTTTTCTTTTCATTTTTAGTTTCCTTTATGTGTTGTTGTTCTCTTCACATTGAGGACAATGTGTTGTCCAAGTGTGGGGAGGTTTGCATTATTATTATCATTATTAGTATGAATTTTGCACGTCATGTTGTCAGTTTTTGTTAGGTTGACATGGAGTGTAGCATAACTGTGAATTGTTTGAATGCGTCAATGGTTATAACTTGATGGAATTAGTTTAGCTTTGAACATAAAGTAAAGACATATTAGCTTGTTAAATTTGTGGTCTAATTATCTTTGGTTGAATATGCATATTAATTAGGATATGAGGCTAGTTCGTTTGCCTTCAAAATTTTGTTATATACATTTATAATTATAAGTCAATTGAATAAGTAGCATCATTAGTAACCTTTTAGGAGAATGATTAGCTAAAAGAAATGAGGTAGGCTATATGAAATGTGAAAAAAAAAAGTATGTATCTTTAATAAATAACTATTCCACTAGCCTTTGAGTTATAAATAGAGATAATAACCAGTTGAGAATGTGACATAGTTGAGTAACCAGGGGACATTATTCACAAAATTTTGCCTTCGTGTCAAAAGGCTAGAATGATATTCCAACCAAGCCTATTAATAAAATATGTCCTAGTTGAGTAACTGGAGTACATTCATCACAAATTTTTGCCTTCGCATTAAAAGACTAGGTCCACATTAAAGAAAATGAACAAAATGGTGTTTTGATAAACAAATCCTACCAATATTTGAAACTAGAAAAAATTTTCATAAAGAACTACTTAGTGATACTTGCAATTTTGATTAACTACTAATTGTCAATGTATGTGTACAAGTGCCTAAGGTGAATGAATATGATGTTGAGGTCTTGATTAGTATGTATATTCAATCCAAAGTGGTTAGCCATAGATTGCATAAGTTAATAAGTTGGAACAACTTGATTGATTATTGATTGAATTTAAATTAGTTTTGTGAAGTTAGATGCCATTGTATCATTATTGAATGTGTATGAATGTATATGTTTTTGTTTGAGATTGTTTGTTTGTTTTTTGGCTTGAGGACAAGCAAAAGTTTAAGTGTGGGGATGTTGATAGTTATAGTTTACATTATGTTTTGGTAGGTGTTTTAGTGTGTTTTTAGGTGTTTATTAGATGATTTATGCATGTATTGTGTGTTTATGTTTTTTAGTGTTATGTGGTTTAGAGAATGATGTTGGACTTTAATTTTATGCGCTTGAGGTATTTTGACTTGTTTGTTAGTGTATAAACTCAGATGAAGAAGATTAAAGGCAGTTGGAGAAAGCTCAGACAAAAGGCTAGGATCACGATAGTGACACCCTTGTCATAATCGTAACAGAAGGCAATGTTCACTAGATCACGATCGTGAAATAAGGCAATTTTCATTGGGTAACAGGTGCTCACCAGACGCAAGGATCTTCTTCTATTTTGATATTTTAAGGGTCTTTTTGGACATTTTGACTTGGATAAAACCAAAAGCTTACCCTAAATGACCCATAAAGTATATAAGAACATTAAATGACCCAAATTAGACTTGACCTCTGTTTTCCAAATTGATAAAGAACATAAGGAAGAGCAAGAAGGATAAAAGAGAAGAGGAGCATCTGCAGCTGCTATCCAGCCACTCCAACCCAGCCATTTCAAGTTATTTTCTACTTTCTCTTATTATTTACTTCATCTTGATGTATGACTTGGGTTTGAGAATGTTGAACATGTTGTTAATGATGTTCTAATTTCATTATGGGATTTATTCTTGAATCATTTCGCGACTTAATTGCTTTTAATGTTAATGAAATGTTTGGGTATTATGATATTTATGGTTTTGCATACTTTGATAATAAATCGAGAGATTGAATTGATAGTAACATGATTAGGTTGGGTAATGAGAATTAACAACCTAATTGATCACATAAATATCAAATTGATAATCATATGAAAAGAGATCTTATTTAAGGACTCGCTTATTTAATAGATCGCTTAAAAACTAATTAAAGACGTAGGTTGTTATTGTTAATTGAGAGGTTGCAAAATCAGAATTTTGGAATCAATTAGGGATTATCAATTAAGATTAAATGATTAGATCTTGAGAGAGAATAATGAACCCTTCGGAAATCTAGGATCGATATCGATTAAATCAAAAGTAGTTAAGTTAGCAACATGACGTTAGAATGAATTATATGTTATCATAATTGATTGATCTTTTTTATTGCGATATCTCATTTTTTAAGTGGATAGTGCTTTATTTGATTTAATTATGTTAATTTTGGAATTTTAATTTCATTTAACTTATACTTGATTGCTTAATTTTCTAGTTATTTTTATTTTCATTTAAATCATGTTTTACAACCTTAGACAAATTTAGAATTCAATTAGTTTTAGCTAATTCCTCGTGAGATTGACACCTCAATTACTACGAGTTACGATTTGTATACTTGCGAAATATTAAGGGTTTTACATTAGATAAACTTGCTCAACAAGCACCAAAAATATTTAGAGATGGATCGAAGAGGGCAGAAGATTGTTGTATGTTTGACAAGTGACCAAAGTGACTGGAGGGTCCCAAAAACGTTGGAAGTGATGACTTCGGTGGCCTCGAGTCATACCCTTCATCACTACCACTAATGATTGCCTACTACTAGTACTACCTGAATCTATGGCTAGAAAATTACCCAAAAAAAGAAGATAAATATAGAAAAAAGAATTTGACCTAAACGAAGGCTTGAGAGGTGAGAGTTCATAGTCAAGTTAGGTCAAAGTCAAGTTTTGTAAATTGAAAAGGAAAGGGCATTAGCTCATTTTAAAAAAACAATGTTGTTTACTAAAGTGATTAAACAACGTTGTTTCGTTAATCAAGTTTTTTAATGTGAACCACTGTTGATGTGTACTAATCATTAGAGTTTTGGACACATGGCATGTCATGTCAACAAACATAACGGAAAAATTAACATTGGGTTAGAATTGAAAAAATTCTAAAGTTCACGCATTTTATTGCCATTTTTTAAATTTCAAGCTATAATTACTCCTCCTCCTTCTCCTCCTCCTCCTACTATTATTACCACCACTACTACTACGACTATTAGTAGTAGTATTAATAAGTAATAGTAGCTAATTAAAGACATTATTTATCTTATACATGTTTATTTAATTAACTAATGTATAAGAAAATTTATATGATAGCATATATATTGCAAATAAAAATATGAAGAAATCATAATTATGAATTTCACATTACATTTAAGTATTATCCCTAAATTACTCATAGTCATTACTTTATTACCTTGTAAAAGAAACAGAGATCTCATAAATTTCATAGATTAAAATATGAAGATACTTAAAATGTAAATACTTATTTTTTAAAAACAAGCTCACTTCATAGACTCGATATAAACATTTTATTCAAATATTACTTGTAAGTTTATAAAATTTTTCATTATGATAATTATGTAAGGGATTCTTTAACTGAGATTTTCAAAACAACTTATATAAAGATTTATGTATTTGTTATAATTTATAATTTATTTTATTAAAACCATCTTGTTGTGTAATCATTAAATATAATATAAATTAAATAAATAGTTTTCTCACAAATATCATTGTTATCTTTTTCATTTTATTTTCCAATTTCTTATATAGATCTCCCATTATTAATTTGTTGTCTAATTGACATCTTTCTAAAGCAATTAATACTTTCCTAACTAGTTACTAAGATGTGTAAAAGATCATGCTTTCCTAACTAGTTATTAAAATGTGTAAAAGATCATGCTTTCTACCTTTTTCATTAGACATTCAAGTTTCTTTTGCATTATTAAGTTGTGTTCTCTAATTGAACGAGTTAGAAGTCTGCTGTACCCAAACAAACTCTCCAAGAAAGTAATATTCTCAACCCTTGTGGCTGTAATTACAAACAGATAAGAGGGCTAAAGAGGGCTAATATTCATTCTATTAATATTAGTATTTGTATTATATTTTATCATCATCATCATCATTATTATCTTATATAACCACTTTACTAATAAAATAATGAAATAACTCTGCCCAAATATCCAACAATATCTCGATATACCCACCCACTCAACTTGGTTATTTTAATTTTTCCCAAAAACCTGTTTGGTCTCTCTTCCTTACTACTCGAACACCTATATGTGTTTTTGAATACTCAAATCTATTTCAAAAATTTCCATTATAAAACACCTAAAATCATTTTTAAACATGTGTTCTTTGAACATCTTGTGAAGCCATAGTTGTTACTGGCTTGTAGAGATGGCACAACGAGTTTAGCTCCATTTGTAACGATTTAGGTTTAGAAGGACCAAACTTCAAAGTTGACCCAAGCTTGGAGGCCAATTTGAACTGCCTAATTCACATTCTAAAATGACGTTATTTTGTAGAAATGTTTTAAAATGTTGTTGTTTTAGACATTTCTAGTGAGTTTGGATTAATCAAATTTCGAGTTGAGTTTAAGCATATCGGGTTTCGAATTAGATTTGATTCGTACTATGAGGTAGGCCAATCTTGCTCAGCTCGAGCACGACTCAACACTAAGTCAAATCAAGCCTAATATGTTGACTTTAAGCTAGGTCAGGCCGAGCTGATTTGCCAAGCCTATGCTTTATGACTACTATAGAAATAAAAGCATTGTCCTGTGTCCACCTGATTTTGCAACTGCAATAAAATGAACTAAAGACTATTATATTAAACAAAACATCATCTTAATGCTCCTTATAACCCCACTGAAAAAATGTTTAGGGGGAGGAACTTAGTGATATTGAGTCGCTTTACATTGAAAATAATGTCATGTTTTTTGTTGATGAATTTTATGATAAGCTTTCCTTTAAAATAAACCATAGATTAATTGCTTCCTATTCTTAGAATGCATGAACAATGATTATGAATTGTTTGAGAAAGATATTCTCCTTCACTTTTTTTTCACATGAAAGGACAAGAAAAACTGAAAAGATTACAAAACTAAATGAGGGAAACAAATCCCGACATATCCTCTAAGAGGAATGAAAGGTACCTTGTGGGTGTATTTTCTAAAACAGTGTTCCCTAGCTTAAACTAAGCGACAAACTTGACAATCTAGTCTGCACATCGGTTGTCCTCTTTGTGAATATGACAAGGTAGGACGACCCATTTCTAACTGAAAAACTCATTGATGTTCAGTACAAAAGGATCGAGGAAAATTGAACGTGTAGATGGGGACGACAAAATATTTATCACTGCAATCGAATCCACTTCTAACACAATCTAGCAATATCCCAGATTCTAAGCAAGGTTTAGACTTGATAATACTCCCTAGAATTTGGCTGAAATAAGGGAGCACCTGCCAATTTTGTGCACAAATCCGCCTAGCCATGCTCCTAAGCTATCGCAAAGAAGGCCATCATAGGATGATCGTATGCACGCGTCATCCGTATTTAATTTAACTCACTCGAGAGGAGGTTTGCACCAGCTTATCAGTTGTTCCATCCGCGGTCGATTGTTCATATTGGCTCTTCCTTGCCATTCTGAGGCGTGCTGAATCTAATGAACGTACTCCAACATGTGGTGCTGACGCTGAAGTTAGCCAAGAAAAGTACTCTTTGAACAAGGCTCCGTTCTTCCAGGACCATAAAAACCAACAAGCCATCTCAAAATTGGTTGACCAACCCAAACCCTGTATACCATGATGTGTTTGGAGGTTTTTAAGAAATCACTCATGAGTTTGCGAGGTGAAGAAATCCGACAATATTCTCCTTCACTTGTTAGAACATTAGTTATGCAAAAGTTCCATCACAGGCTAATATTAATTTGTATCTTAGAGGCAATTAATTAGTTATAATTTTTGTGACTCTAAATTTTTGTATACAAATAACTAATGTATACAAAATTTATGTGATAAAATATATATTACAAATAAAAATATAATGAGATTATAATTATAAGATTCATATTGTATTTAAATATTATCCTTAATAGTCATTACTCTATTACAGTTGAACATTAATATAGCAAAAATTAATAAACATTATACTTTTCCTTATAAAAGTAGTAAATCTCATAAATTTCATAGATTAAATACGAAGATACTTGAAAAATACAAACATTTATTAAAAGACAATTTCACTATACATATTAGATATAAAATTCTATTTGAATACTACTTATATACGTAATAATTGTGCAAAGAATTCTAAGACTTTCAAAACATCTTATATAAAGATTTATGTATTTTGTTATTATTTATTCTATTAAAACCATCTTACAGTGTAGTCATTAAATATAACATATAGATAGTTTTCTCACAGATATCATCTTTATCTTTTCAATTTACTAGTTTTCTCACATTTATCATCAGTCTTTTTCATTTTACTTTCCAATTTCTTGTATAGTTCTCCCATTATTAACTTGTTCTCTAATTGACACGTTTCCAAAGGTTAATACTTTCCTAGCTTGTTATTAATATGTGTAAAAGATCATGCTGTCTACACTTTTCATTAGACATTCAAGTTTCTTTTGCGTTATTGAGAAGTGTTCTTCGATTGAACGTGCAAGAAGAAGTCTACCCTACCCAAACAAACACTCCCAGGAAGTAATATTCTCAACCCCCATGGCTGTAATTGCAAGCAGATAAGAGGGCCAGCGTTCAATCTAACTTCAAACATGCAAAGGCCGTCACAAAAAGTGTACAGTTGTTCGTCGAATCAACATTGAACATATAGACATTCATTCCATGTCAGTGTTTTATACCAAGTAGTAATTCATTTTTGGTTATCTAAACAAATTCATGATTGTCCATTGGTAGTGCATGTATCTCCAACTTACAGTGGACGCAAGTACAAAAAAGGACATTCAGAACGTAGGCCAAAGCTATATTATGCAACCAGTGTAATAGCATCATGATAAAGATCTGTATCAGAAGAGAACCACATTCAAAAGTAAATAACTAATTCTCCCATAACTAATTGCAGCAGGGCACCTGCAATTTGCAGATAGGGACATTCTACAGAGATCATCTATCAGATACAGATAAGGCGATTCCAAATTAGTAAACTTTTATATGATGCATAATAAATGCTAAAATGCCAGACGTAGAACAAAATCAAAAGTTCATATAATCTGCCCAAGTAACAGTTCTTCCAACGCCTCTATCAATTTTGATCTGCAGTGAAAATCTCTCAAGGATAAGTGTTCCTTTTATCAACTTTCTCAACTCCTTGCAAAGAAACAAAGATACCCTATATCGCAAGGTCTAACCAACTCAGAACAAGAATAATCATTAACAACCTCCTCTGAATTACTACATAACATAATCTGTTTACTAAGCAACCAAAATATGAATATTCAATATATAACTCCAAACCACTCCAAGCTAAAAAAGGAACGTCAGTGACACCTCAAGCAGTCAAAGATCAGGCCTTCGTTTGAATATGATTGGACTTAAGTGTGGTAGGCAAGGGTTCATAGGATCCCAATCTCCTGACCCCAACTAAAAGCACAAAGTACTTAATAATAGTAGTCAACACCAAAGAAAAAACATGAACCAGAAAGGGAACGGCTTTCAAGCTGTACTACACTAAATCACACTGCATAGGTCATTCCAGAATGGCAACAGCATCCGGTGATAACTTTCATGAATAAAGGCTTCAACATAAAGGGAGACAGGCCCAGCAAACAGAGGGACTCACCCAATCTGATTGGCATTTGGTTTGGAGGAAATGGGAGGTCAGAATAAGGAAGACGAAGAGGGAAAAGGTGATGATGAGGCGGACGATGAGAAGCAGAGGAAGAGAAATGGTGATAGGTTTCACTGAGGAGACTATAAAGTAGTAAAACTGAGGCGGTACACTCTACAAATAGGGCAACCTGAAAGAGGTTGAGGAAGAAGAGGGAAAAAGAAAAGTCATGACATTTTAAAAGTTCATGGTATTTGCATTTTCTTTCTATATACGAAAACAAATTTAACATAAAGGTTCCACCAAGATGTTAATGTTAGTGGAATCTTGCAAAAATATCAAAATTCAGTTGAAAATTTCTGACCAGAAGTTATTGTCACCTTTGCCTCTGCAAATTGATTCCATTTTTCATTTTACAAGATTAGTTCTTACTTCAACCCAGTCTAACATACATATATATATATACACGCACGCGCACGCGCACGCGCACGCGCATTCACACACAATCTTTGTATTCACAATCATGGCACTCTAATGTATATTCAAATGGGAATATACAAAATATCATTCACCAACATTATGTATCGTAGTCCCAAAACCAAACTAAAGGGCCAAATTCGAGGAGGAAAAATAAAAAGAAAGAGCAATCCACTCTTACACAGCTAAACAGGCTCGACAGAGAAAACATTTAATTAGTTGGAGATTCCCCACAACTAATATAAGGGCAGAGATGGCTGGTAACACAAAAACATTATAGTGGAAAACAATTAGGAAAGCACAGCAGAGCCACAAATATGTACTTGTGCTTACACATTACAAAATGATGATGAGCAGAAAGATAACGAGCGCCAAAACAATGATTCCCAACAGCCACCAGCACTGTCAAAATGAAAGGCCAAAAAAAATCAAAAAGCATAGCCGCTAATTAGATGACATAGTTTTCAATCAAAAGGCTGTAAATTAAGTGTGTATTACTTAATTATTTGAGGTTTTCTTAGATTTAATGGTAAAAATAAATTAACAAATAAACATAAAAGAATAAAAATAAAAAAAGAAACAATATCCATATTGTAGTTTTGTTTCTCCAACACTCATCATTAGGTACATCTATCCATTTTGAAGTGCCAATAACTAATGCTCACTCTCAAGGCTTTTGCATCATTCTAACATCATATCCCCACTAACCCTACTGCAAAGTAGTTCTTCCACCACAAGTATCGAGCTTAAACAATACTTTGTTTCTGTTTGTTAACTTTCCACTTCGTCCTGTTTGTTAACTTGATGTTTTAACTTCAAATCCAAACTCTATACACGAAACCAGCTTATTTAACAAATAATACAGGGTTACAGATTTAACCAATATATGTTAGTCAGAAGGTTGTTTTATCATTAATACTATGTGATACAATACCAAGAGGAAATATCAAAGTAATACACACGTTTGAGATTTTACGTTTATCCAAGTAAGAAAAGAATTACTTGCATCTGGAGAAAAAACACGTGATGCCAAAGCCAGTTCCTTGAGCAGTAATCTCCAATATTTGTATAAAAAACATCTTATATATCACTCTTGAAATGCTTGATCTTAAATGGGTTGGCTAACTTACCCATGAGGATCTAGATTTCACACTTTTTGATGCCTTGGCTAGCTGGACTCTCGCTTGGGTTGTTGCAGCAGCAGAAGTCTCGACGTTTGATTGAATGTCATCTGTTGCAACAAAACAAAGCACAACATATGTGCACGAAATAGGTAAAATGGTCCATGAGTTATAATCCTAAGGATAATAGTTTGATATCAGGTTTTCGGTCATCTTACCAATAACCACACCCTGCTCATGAACTAGAACAGCAAGATCCTTGAATATGTCATTTGCTTGAGCAATTTGTTCTTCTATCTCTCTAATACCCTGGTCTCTTTCCTCAATTATGGCCTCGTTGAAGGCAATTTCGTTATCCAGCAGCAGTACCTCCTGCCTGTGAATATTTATTGAGTAAAAAGATCAATCAGAAACGAACCTCCTTCAAGTTTCAAATTTTGTTTTCTGATACAATGTCATATTTCAGAGCAGTTAGATTCAATCAGGACGAGGCACATGAAATTGGCGTTGATAGCAAAGCATTGAAATGACAGAGAGCTTGTAATGCAAGTAAATATACCTTCTTTGTCCCATAAGAAAAGGTTGTTTATCCTGATCGATACTGGGCTCCACATATTCACTAGAGGCAGAGCTGAAACAGTTCAAACATTTGTTGAGATAGGAAAAATGTTCAATAAAATATTGAAATGAATAAAGGGAAAGGGCACAAAATACAGACGTAGAAGAAGGTGGAACAGAGGGAGAGAAAGAAGACTCCTTCTCAGAAGCAAGTTGCTGCACTTTCTTGAATTCCTCTAGGGTCGTCTGGAAATCTCTTGCTAGCTTCGCATCTTCCACTTTCTTACTTGGCTGAATTCACATTAGAGTGAAAAATAAATGGAGGAAGTGTAATTAAACAAGAGAAAAAGAGAGAGTAGAGAGCAAACATTGACGTTGATTTGGTGATCAGATTCGCTCAAAGATTTCAACTTGGCAGAAGTGTCCTTCACCAACTGAAGAATGCGTTGCCGTGTATTATGGCTGCGTGGAATAGCTTTGTTTAGAGTGAGATCATGAGTTAAAACTAATAATTAGAAAAGAAGCAAAAAGTAATACATCTTGTGACGGTGATCGGGAGTGTCCTTGACGGTGCCTATACCATCAACGAGACGGCGAAAGGCGGAAACGGCAGTGTTGATTTGGAAAATACCGGCGGCGACTGCCTGGGATGGGGTTTTGGAGAATGAAGATGAAGATGCAGAACTTTTCCCATTCTGCAGGTCCTGGAAGCTCATCTTTCTTTCAGACTGTGTTTTTTGGAAGGTTTAATAAATTAAGTTGGCATAACACAGCGTGTGTGCATGTGGGTATTGTCTTAGGCTTCCAACAGTCTCTGGCCCAACCAAATACAATTTACCTTGGAGCCCACAATAATTGTTTCAACTTTTAAAAAAGAGAATATAAAACTGTTTGTTTTTTAAAAAATTTAGTAAAAAAATTTGTTTGTTTAAATTTTTAATTTCTTTTTTGGTTTTAGTTTCTTTTAATTTTAAAATTATGAGACCTATAAAAAGTGATTTTATTATTTCCTATTTTGCTGATTTATTACCATTTAAATATATTTTATTTAATTATTTAATTTTCAATAAAATTATGAATAATTTAATTCAACATTATATTTATATATTTGATAAATTAGAAGTAATTATCAATAAAATTATGAAAATTTTAATTTTACAATTAAATTATATAATTAAATTTAAAATATATAAATATTCAAATAAAATTTGATTTAATAATTAAAATATATTTCAAATAAATATTAATTTTAAATAAAATTTTAATTTTCAAATTGTTTATTTTATTAAAATAACATAAATTTATTAATAATTTGTTAATAAATATTATATAAGAGATTAAATAAACTTATTTAATTAAAAATAATTTATCTTTAAGTTTTATCTAAAGTATAATTATTATCAGTGATAAAAATATAACTACATAAATATTAACAATCAATTAAGTTTTGTTTTATTTGAAACAAAAAATTGACAATAAAATTGAAAACCATAAACAGAAGTAAAATCAAACGACACTTTAATATATTATTATTACAATACATAATATATAAACAACCAGCTTCTATATTCAATGCCAATGGTAATAACAATGAGGGAAATCCTAGAATCCCAAATTCATACCCAAAATCTTGCTCAGCTCCGCATCCATTGTGAACTTCTGTGTAATGCAGACGTACAACTACATTCACCACCCACCATTACCACTAGTATCCTGCACAGGCAACAATCATCATCAGACCCAAAAGGAGTAAAAAAAAAAACAAGAAAACATAAGCTTTGTGCCTTACCTTGGAACGGTTAACCAGTATGTTTTATCAGTATTAAAACCAGTGGAGAGAAATTTATCTATTGTCCTGGTACTTGGTTTAGCTTCTACCATCTTCATCTCATCTTCTACGAGGGATTCTTGGACTATAGTACGCTTCTTCCATGACCAAGAACACTAATTCATTCTCACAGTTAGGAAAGTCAAAGTTAAAGATTTACGCCTTCAAAGTGAACTAGTATTTTATAAGGGCAGGTAGGCAAGCATGAAGTTCTCCCAGGCACTGAAAGATCCAATTCAGTAGTTGTTCACTAGGTAGCTCCAGAAGAAGTTCTGCCTTTGAGTGTGTAAGACATCAAAAAAGAAAGAAATATCAAGACAGAAATTCAGAAAAGTTTGAAACAAATCCCACCTAGACTCTAGCTATCATTTGTCTCAAACAGAAACCGAAACCTGTTAGTACTAACACAAACCAATGGCAGAAATATGGATCAAATTGCTTGGTCGTTTGGCATGTACATGTCTAAAGATTAGGGTAGTATTCTTGCAATTTGCTCAGCTTAGACTAGGAATATGAGATCCACAACCAAGATTGCTTGCCCTTTTTTTGCATGCTTTCTATAGCCACGATTCTAATTTTCCTTCATTGCGTGTGATTTAACACGACAAACAGAAAGAAAAACCAGCAACTACAAGTTACCATAAGTTAAAAAGGGAAGCATCAGAAGAACTACTTTTTAAGTACCTTTATTTGGTCTCCTTCAAAAAACAATGAGTTTCGATAAATGTCAGATGCCATTGAGTCCATTATTAGCTTGAAAACCTTTTTCCTCATATTTGTTTTCAGGCCAACCATCTTCCCTGAAGCATAAATTCTCTTGATCCCCAAATCTGCTGCCATTCTCCTCACATAGAGCTTCTTCAATAGGACTTCCATTGAATAAGGCTCTTTTCCATACTGGCAACGAAGGCTCTCTGTAAATTGCATCAGACTCCATATATCTTTCTCTGCAGCTTTCTCAGCCTCATGAATAATTTCCATGGGATTCTCCAGATGATTTATGTACTCAGAAGGGAGATGAGGGTTTATACTCAAATCAATCTGGATTAAGGCAAAAATAAATAAAATGAAAATTTTTGCAAAGTTCTTCTAACAATGTTTCAGAAATCAAGTTAACTCTTTAATGGTGTTAGTTTGTCATACATGCACTGACGAAGGTTCTGTGCTTATGTCTTTAGATTTGCCACCATCTGAGCTTGATATATTTCTTATCCCCAATAAAGGTTATCCGACTATCTCATTTTATGCCTTATCACTCTGCATCTCTTCAGCATACTACCTTTATTTTTACCTTGTCATCTTAGTCTATAGACAATTGCTGAAACTTTGGCTCATTATAAATACCATGCTACTAAAGGGGATGCAGCTTTTTATTTGAATGCTACGATGGTAGATGAGCTTTCACTGTTAAAATCCAAATTTTTGTTAATTAAGGTCCAATTGCTATGAGTAAACACAAGTTCCAACTTACTGTACATAGTGTATTATAAAGTTTTAATTTAATTTATCAATATTTATACCTACTTGTGTATGGTCAACTACATAGTGAATGGGATTAAGTTTGACATTATAAATGATCAACAAATAATATATTATTTCTGTTTTTGTGTACTTGTGCGCTGATGTGTATGTCCGTGTTGCACATGTACTAGTAACTACAGACTAACATGTCCAGATTATTGAGCTGGTGGAGAATCTTGTGATCATCCTACTGACTAATTGGTGGAGATTCTTTAATTTCATTTCCTGATGTCAATCTCATGAATATGTAGCTTGCACCTAATTGATACAGTCAACCTGTATCCAAGATGGGAAAAGCTGAAGATGATGAACTCTGTACAAGTTAACATTCTGAATATAATATAGGTACCCATATCAAGAAAGGTCAAACATCTCTTTTCTTTTCATCATAAATTCTTCTATCATATACCAGAGAATAATGAAGTACCTGGACTGAATTGTAAGGAATCGAAATTATGCGGTTCTCTTCAACCTGGAACCGAATGCAAAAAATACAATGGGCAGTAAAAGGGCAAAGCAGAAGCAAGCAAGAGCAAATCATTTATTCATAATAAATGAATAAGCTAACTTATATGTTCAACAAATGTGAATAAAATTGTGAATCTGGTATGCTTCATAGATAATGGAATCATTAATCCAGCATTCTTCAGCGATTGAAAGCACAATTAAGACTCAAAATGAAAACAGGACAGTGCTCGTAATTGATAGTGCTCCTTCCTCACAACAAAGTTGATAATGAAGTATACCTTGGATAAACTATCAAAAAGCATTTCAAAGAATAGATCAATGCCAACATTGCCAATGTCCCCAGTTTGTTGTTCACCAAATATCGTACCAAATCCTCTGATAGCCATGTCTCTCTCTGCAAGCTGAAAACCTTGGCCAAGTTCTCGACATTCTTCAAGTGCTGTAAGTCTTTCCTGATATGTCAATACCTCATCAAAATCACTATTACCATCATTAATTATAGGATGAGGATGAATTATGCTTAAAAGCACCAATTAAATAAGTGGAGTTTGATAATTGCATTGCACCACATACTCGTGCTTGATCAGACAACAGTGACTTGTCAGGATAAAATAGGTATGCATGAGCTTCTTTATCTGCACGACCCACTCTTCCTCGCAACTATACAATTAAATAAAAATAGAAATTAAAACAAAATTTGATTCAAATATCTTTTGTATAGATCACCTTAGCAACTTATGAAGTCATGACCAATATAAGGGAGATAATCAGGGAAAACCGAAATCTGCTCAAAATAATCTTCCACTATTATGTACAAAAGACATGATAATTAAAAGAACCAAGAAATTTGAAACAAACAAATTCTATAAAGGTTCAGATGTCACCAGTCTTGGAAGAGTAAAAAATAAAAAAACCAAAAAAAGTGTTTGGTTGATCGTAAGGTTTTTAATATAATGGAATGGTTTATAATGAAATGGAATGTAAGTGGATGTAATATTAGAAAATCGTTGTTTGAGAAGGATGGAGTGGTTCATATATAGTAAAATGTTATTTGGAAGAAGGGATTCATAATGTAATATAGTGAAATGTTGTTTATCATTTTACATTCAAACCTAAACTCTCCAAATCGGAGGTAACTTATTTTTACTATTTAGGATGGAATGAGATGTAATGTGAAACCCTTCCTTTTATCCCATTACATTTCATTCCATTATAAACCCTCCTCTCAAATATAGAAAACTATTATATTCCATTCTATTCCATTAATAACCACCCAACCAAACATAGCCTTACTAACTTGTCATCTTTGCAATTAGTTAGAAATACAAGAAAGAATGAAACCTGATACAGTTGCGCCATGCCAAATTGTTGAACATCCTGAATAATGATGGTGTTTGCGTTTTGAATGTCAAGCCCACTTTCTACAATGTTAGTGCAAATGAGTATCCTAATATCACCTCTGGCAAATTTCTCCATCGTATCCTCAAGTTGTTTCGAGTATTGCTTCACAAATAAAAACATGCCAGAATGAGTTTTAAACCTGAAATGAGGTTGGTATAAATTGGAAGGGTAATCATTGAAACTACAAATAAAATGTTAACAAATAATTAATCCATAGGACACCCACCAACATATAATAGTGCTAAGCAACACATTAAAGTCTATATGGAAAATAAATGCTCTGGCTTGGGAAAGATAATATAACCATATCCCTAGTAGTTAAAATTTGGTGTCATAAGCACTGGAATTGACAGGATAATATCAGAAAATGTTATGGCTAATAATAATGGAAAAGACACTGAAAGAGATAAGAAGTGCATAATCAAGATTTCTGATAGAGGTAACTGTGGAGATTGTATTATTTACGTATATTATAAGAGTTACAGCTATAGATTCCCCCTAAGAAATCTTCCCAGGCCAATACACTAGACAATGATCAATCGATAATTGGTATCCTTTCGACTATTTTTCATATTGGTTTTTGATATAGACAAAAAGGGGGAGTAAAATTGGAAATTGATAATTGGTATCCTTTAGTCACAGTGTGTTACAATGTCTTTGAATTGAGACTATCTTGATTTCAAATTCTGTTTATGCAATTATTTTTTACAAGGTCATTAAATTCATTGGTTTATTAATTAAGGGGGAGACAAACTAACCATCGAGACAAGGGATTAAAAACCTTGATCAAGTTTCTTGTTTTCAATTTCTAAATATTTTGTCATTATCAAAAAGAGGGAGATTGTTGGACCAATAGTGGTTGACAAATTAAATTCCTTTATGTTTTGATAATAATAAAATATATAGAATTATTTCAGATAATTTGGATTGCAATAAAAAGGATTACTATCTTTTAAGATTGACAAATATACAAATCAAATCAAGTTAGTGATCTTCACCAACGTTCAAGGTGTAAAAGATGATCTTAGTGAAGATTATGGATAAAGATCTTCAAAGATATGAATCCCAACAATTAAAGATCAAGATTTTCTGCAATATAACCGTTGAAGCCAACATAAGTCGACTAGTAAATCATAAGTCGACTAATATATCAAGATCTGTCAGGTTGAGAACAACACAAGTCAACTAATAGACTATAAGTCGACTTATCGAAGGTTACAAGTCGACTTACACTGCATAAGTCGACTTATAGAAGAGCGGAGATAAAGTTTTACGAAAATCGTTGTTACAAGTCGACTTACACACCACGACAAGTCGACTTACGAGTACAGCAAACTGATTCTGACGAAGTCAATTAGTCACAAATGGAAAGGAAATATTCATGCAACGGCTATAAGATAATCAGCAACGGTTATGAGACTCTCCAACGTCTATAATCTTCCAAGAGGCTGAAAATAAATTGATTAAGATCAAGGGATAAAAAGATGTGTCCAGATAGCCAAAAGATAGAATTATAACTCCAAACTTGCTCTATATTGCTCTTAGCTCATTTTCATATCTGTATTAAGCATTGTTCTTTCTTCTTTATCTCATTATCTTTGTGAGTTGAGTGATTTTTGAAAAGTCACTTGTGAGGTAGGATTTGTGCCGGAAAACAAATCAATTGTAAGGGTAGCTTGAGCCGGAAATCAAGCTGTATTGTAAGAGTTCACACTAAACTACAAAGTGTGTAATAAAGTGGTTTACAAAATCCTAAGTGGGAGCTTAGGTAGAGGACGTAGGTCTTGGCACCGAACCTCTATAAAACAGTGTTTGCTCTTCTTCCTTACTCTTTATAATTAAATTTGTTTAAATTGCTTTTATGTGAATTAACTTCTGATTTTATTGTAGAATTTTACAAAAAACTCTAAAGATCTATTCAACCCTCTCTCTAGATCGTTTACACAACATCCATATCTAGCCAAAACGGAGCTGAAATAGCTAAAAGTAGCAATCTGTCTTCTTCCACCCTGGAAAGTGCATCTGTTGCCCATTTTGTTTGCCAGGTTTATATATTACTTCGAAGTCTAACCCCAACAGCTTGGCTTGCCAACATTGTTGGTCTATAGAAGGAATCCGTTGGTCCAATAAGTGCTTCAAGCTCTTATGGTCGGTTTAAACCTTGAAATGCCTCCCAATTAGGAAATGTTTCCAGTGTTGTATAGGCATTACCACTGCCATAACTTTCTTTTCATAAACTGATTTAGAAAATGTTGATTCAGCCAAGGCCTTGCTAAAATATGTTAGTGGGCGACCCTCTTGAATTAAAACAGCACCTAATCCTCTACCCGAAGCATCACATTCAAGGGAAAACTCCTTGGAGAAATCCGGTAGAGCAAGAATGGGAGATGAAGTCATCCTCTTCTTCAATTCATCAAAGGCCATTTGGGACTCCCTACTCCAGCTAAAACCATCTTTCTTGGTAAGGTCAGTAAGAGGCTTAGCAATTTTACCATAATCTTTAACGAACTTCCGATAATACCCGGTGAGACCAAGGAATCCCCGAACTCCCTTGACATTCTTAGGAATAGGCCAATCTAGGACACTTTGAATCTTTGATGGGTCCATTGCTACCCCTTCCCCAAAAATAATGTGGCCCAAATAATCCACAGACCTTTGGCCGAAGACACATTTTTTCTGATTTGCCAATAACCCATTGTCAAGTAGTAATTTCAGCACACAAGCTAAATGCTCCAAGTGTTGCTCCCAACTGGAATTGTAAACCAGAATATCGTCAAAAAATACTAAAACGAACTTCCGTAATAAGGGTTTAAAAATCCAATTCATTGTGGATTGGAAAGTAGCAGGAGCATTCATGAGACCGAAGGGCATCACTAGGTACTCATAATGCCCCTCATGCGTATGGAACCCCGTTGTATAAGTGTCCTCCTCCCGGACCCTAATTTGATGAAAACCTGGTCGTAGATCAACTTTAGAAAAGTATCTAGCCCCATTTAATTCCTCCATCAACTCATCCACTACTAGAATTGGGAACTTGTCGGGTATGGTGAGCTTATTTAAAGCTCGGTAGTCGACGCACATTTGCCAAGAGCCGTCTTTCTTTTTGACAAGAATAACTGAGCTTGAAAATGGGCTTATACTACGCCGGATAACCCCTGTTTCAAGCAAATTCCAGATCTGCCTCTCAATTTCATCCTTGTGGTGGTGTGCATGTCTATATGAACGAACATTCACCAGTACCGCCCCCTCCTTTAAGTTAATAGCATGATCATGAACCCTCCTAGGTGGGAGGCCCTTAGGTTCTAGAAAAACTGACCCAAACTTAGACAAAACAGTCTGCAACTCCTTCAGCTGGTCTACTTCCAAGGTGCTTCTTTCTTTAGTTAAGGATCCCCCAATTCGCATCGACCATAACAACCCTTCCACTTCCAGATTTTGATATTTTAAAATCTGTTGTAGAGCATGAGGGGAAGAGGCCTTCATGTTAATCCCTTGCAAGGTGAACTCCATTCCTCTTCGATCAAAAGACATATACATCTTCCTCCAATCAACCTTCACCACCCCTAAAGTTTCCAGCCATGCCACACCTAGGATTAAATCAGGCCCTCCAGTATCAAAAACATAAGCATTCACGGTGAAGTCTTCCCCATTCAGTTCTAACTTTATCTCATTACAGATTCCTTGTGAAAAAGAGCGGTGACCATCTCCTAACCAAACTCCAAATGTCCTAGTTGGAGTAACAGTAATTCCCATAGTCTCCACCAACCTGCTGGAAACAAAATTATGACTAGCCCCGCTATCAACCAAAATAACAACAGGCATTTCCCAAAGCTTACCAATTAAAACCATGGATTTTTTTGGAGAAGATGGACCCTTCTCTAACTCTCTGAACTCCACTGAATTACATACCAACTCCCAATCTTCTTGCTGCCCTTCATCGACTGGTTTTTCTTGTCTACCCTCTCCAACTTCCTCTTCATCATCCTCCCAAATTATCAGCCGAAGCTCTTTATCTGGACAGCGGTGGAGGGAACCGAAAGTTTGCCCACATTTAAAACATAAGCCTTTTGCCCTCCTTTCCATCAATTGATCATAGGACAAATTACGTGTTCCCTTCCATTTTGAGTGCCCTGGTCGGTGACCATCAGTGGTGGGACCCCTCTACTTGTTGAGTGGCTCCTTCATGTCATTTTTAATAGTTCCCCCTGCATGATACGGCTGAGCTGGGCGAAACGTGTTGGAATTTCCTGTACGGGGCCCAACGTTTGCATGAAACCCGTCTGGTTTTCTCCTTCCCTCCCATGGCCGAATCACACCCTCACCCACTAATTCCCTTTCAACCTTCCTTGCGATTGAAAGGAGTCGAACCCGAGTTGGGGGGTCGTGGGTTCTGACCCTGTTCCGTATTTCTTCTCGTAGACCCCCAGAAAACAGCTCATATACCACTCTTCCGGGAAATGGCCTATTTGAGACGCCACCTTCTCAAAATCGTCAATATAGCCGTCTACTGAACCCTTCTGAAATATCGATTTAAGTTGTTCAATCGGGTCTCCCTCATCCCTGCTTCCATAACGATCGAACAGTGAGCGTTTGAATCGCTCCCAAGTCATACATGGTTCTAGCTCCCGTAAATTCATGAACCAATAGAGAGTCGACCCCTCCATGCAAATCTGAACCATGGGTATACGAAGCTCAGTAGGGATTTCATGAATCAGAAAATACGATTCTGCTCTCGTAACCCAAGCGAAAGGATCATCCCCGTGAAAAGCAGGGAGATCGACCCTACGTGTGATGTTCCTATACTCCTCCCATGCACGTTCTGCGGCCACCGAAGGAGTGTGGTCACCTTGTCGGCGTTGCCCAGCTCCCATTTGTCCACCAGTAGGCCTATCGTTGCCAGCGGTAATCGAAGAGAAGTGTGCGGGTCTGTTGCCACCTGCTGAGGATGACACATTATGGGTAAACGCCGATGGCTCTTCTTCTTCACCCACTTTCTGTTTCTGCGAGTTCCTAGCCATCAAGGAAAAAATACATCCTTCATTTCCGACTGTAGCAGACTTTGTGACTTGGCCAACGTTTCCACACTGGCCATCAAGGTACTCATCTGTGATTGAAGGTCCTTTAGCATGGCATCGTGCGACTTCACCATTGCTTCTTGAGTCGACAGTGATGTTTCTTTTCTCCTAAAAGACGCTTCTACAGCAAACACTCTACCCTCCATTCATGTTTGCATACAATCTTCACCCTCTTGGTCTCTCAACGAAAGCACCAATTGATAGAGGTAACTGTGGAGATTGTATTATTTACGTATATAATAAGAGTTACAGCTATAGATTCCTCCTGAGAAATCTTCCCAGGCCAATACACTAGACAATGATCAATCGATACCCCCCCCCTTTTTCCTAAGTTTAGACCATATACCCTGCACTTTACACAATCTCTCTCTGTCCATAACAAACTCCCAACAGATTGCCTAACAAACCTGCCTATGTGGCCATGGTACTTTTCCCCATCTTACCCCTACGAATGTAGGTTTGGATGGGCTTAGGCTGTTGCACTATGGGCTGGGATTGAGTACTAACAATTTCTAATACGTAAAATTCAGCAGAGCACAGCCCAAAAAGCGTGTGGTCAAATTAAAAATCCAAAGTTCAGAATGCAACAAAATGTCAATTGATACATGTAGTTTCCTATTTCAGATTTACGCCCACTAATAGATAGCAGCTCATTGGATGTGTAACATACTAAGGTTATTAGAAAGTACCTTCCCATGGGCCACAGCTATCTCAACATCTGGAAGAGACTCCTCAAGGAAATCCCTCACTTCCTCAAGTCCTGCATGCATTTATAAAGGGAAAATCATATAATAAAGATCAGGTATAGATCATCTTTGGATGTAATATTGGAAGGAAAACCGTTAGTAATTATAAAGCAGGTCTGAGTTATTCCAAAGTTTTACTTGTTGGGAGTGGAACAAGGAACCTGTTTTATATAGTTCATCATTGATAAAACCGATTGCAACTCTTTCTGGGATAACATACTCGTTAAGTTTCTAAAGCCTGGGTACAATGCATGATCATGTACCAGAACAAGATACATAAATATAACCACTAGAATACATAAGCCATATCAATCTTCAGCTACAAATTCAAATGGAAAAGAGATACCAAGCTTTCAACTGTACACACCTTTAATACGAGGCAACACATAAAACACTTGGCCTCCACGATCCAGCTCATATTTGATTGCTGATATTACCTTTTCTTTACTATATCCTGAAAGGTGGGTTTTTATAGGAACCCTTTCTGGAGGTGGAGTTGAAATTAAACTGAAAATTACATTTCAACTTTATCAATGGTAAGACCAGAAAATTGAACTTTCAATGGACAATAACTTCTTAGAGTTAGATATTTAACATGGCCATGGAAGTAGTTTTTAGGCTTAAAGATGTAGAGGATATGCCATGCATGGTCTAGCCATTGAAGTGGACTGGCCTTGCACACCACCTGTACCTTACAAGAATAAAACCCAAAACCCTCCATGGGCCACAATCCATACTGATAAGCAAATGGATGGAAATATAGTAATATTATTGATAAAAGCTATAGCCTCGTAGGAAATCAAAGACTAAGCTCCAGCCAACAATGGCCCCTCAAGCTTCTCAGCCGAGATAGTACAATAGCCGAAAAGATGCCCTACTCTACTTCCCCCTCCCATACATAGTATCTCCTCTCCCTCTCTCCTCTAACCGTTAGCTGACCCCACCCCTTTGACTTTCCTAGAATAAGTCAACAGGGGTTTGAGGCCCTGCTCCCTCTTCTTCCTAGCATAAGTCACTATGGGTTTAGGATCCATAGTGCTATCTGGGTCCATAGTGCTATCAATTCCGCCTCTTGAAATCGCCTTGTCCTCAAGGCGAAGGATGGGAACTATTTGTTGGAGTTGAGCAAAGAATCGCCCAAGAGGCCTCTTCGATGGGTTTTCCTTCCAAAGGATAAGCCATTCCACAACTTGCTCTTGATGTTTCGGACGACTGTTCACCAAGATCGCTTCAGTGCAAGAGGCTCGGTGGAGTCAACCTCAAGGTAGGAAGGAAGAGTGGGCTCAGTACATGATGCCCAATTAACTTCTTCAATCGCAAAATGTGGAACACGGGTGAATTCGGAGGTGTCCTAAGAGCGAGCTTATGAGCCATCGTCCCAACCTTAGCTGAAACTTGAAATGGGCCATAAAACCTGGCTGAAAGTTTAGGATGATTCGCCGAGCTATGGAATGTTGCCTGTGGGGTCAAGTTTAACATAAACCCAATCACCTACCTCCAAATGAACATCTCGTCGCTTAACATCACCTGCAGATTTCATGACTGTTGAGCCCGACGAAGATGAAACTTAAGTCGCCTCAAAGCCTCATCTCTATCAACCAATACACCATTCACCGCATCAATAGGGGACTCCCGATGAGGAAATGAGGAACTTTAGGTGGAGGTCGACCATACACCACCTCAAAAGGGGTCAGGCGGTTCTGAGTGGAAAGAGGTGTTATACCAAAATTCGCCCAAGAGAGCCAAGTATGCCACAGCTTTGGTTTCAAACGAAACACCGAGATAGGTCTCAAGGCATCGGTTAACTACCTCTGTTTGGCCGTCTGTCTCCGGATGATAAGAAGTGCTCATTCGAGAACTGCCCTTGCATCCTCCAAATCTCCTCCAAAAGTTACTAACAAAGATGGGATCCCTATCACTTACAATGGACTTTGGAATGCCATGGAGTTTCACCACCTCTAACAAAGCAATCAGCCACGGATTTAGCAAAGAAAGGATGTTTAAGAGGGATAAAGTGTGCATACTTGGATAACCGGTCCACCACTACCAAAATAACTTCAACCCTTGGCTCTTTGGCACTCAGCTATGAAATCCATCGAGATATCTTCCCAAACCGATTCTGGTATAGGGAGTGGTTGTAGTAACCAATTGGGCAAGAGTCCGATATTTATGTCTTTGGCGGACATCACATTCTGCACAAACTGTAAAATCTGCTTCCTCATTCCAACCCAGTACAAAGTCCCTACTATCCGCTTATAGGTTTTAGTAAACCCGGAGTGACCACCTGTGGGGGTAGAGTGAAACTCTTGTAAAAATTCGGGTATGAGGGTGGAGGTTTGGGGAAGCACCAGCCTATGTCCTTTAAACAAAAGCCCTCCTAACAAGTGGAAATCAGATTCTACTGTTGGTTGAGTTTTAAGCTTCTGTATAATTCCTGACAGCCACGGATCTTCTAGGTACTCCTCTTGTAACTTAGCAGGATCGACCCAATTAAGAGATGATACCAGATGGTGGAGTTCTGGCGCCTCAGGAACACGTGATAGAGCATCTGCAGCCTTATTATCGGGTCCAGGCTTATAGAACACCTCAAATTGATAACCCATCAGCTTAGATAACCAATGGTGTTGATCAGGAGTATTCAACCTCTGTTGTAGTAGATGCTTCAATGTTTGATGGTCAGTATATACCTTGAATGGTTTCCCTAGAAGGTATTGCCTCCAATGTTGAATAGCTAGCACCAAAGCCATGATCTCTTTCTCATACACGGATTTGGACTTAGAAGTAGCTGATAAAGCTTTGCTAAAGTAGGCGATGGGTCGGTTTTCCTGCATAAGGACAGCCCCCAATCCGAATCCCGAAGCATCACACTCCACAACAAACTCCTTAGAGAAATCGGGTAGGGTGAGGACTGGAAAAGACATTAGGCAATTCTTCAGTTCTTCAAAAGCTTGTTGAGCTTCTGGGCCCCGAGAAAAGTTATCCTTCTTTGTGAGTTCAGTGAGAGGCCGAGCAATCTTCCCATAATCCTTGATAAACTTCCTATAATACCCGGTGAGTCCGAGGAATCCTTTAACTCCTGTTACATTCTTTGGAATCGGCCACTCTTTAACACTCTTGACCGTGGAAGGATCCATTGCCACCCCATCAGCCGAAAGAACATGCCCTAGATATTCAATTGACTGCTGCCCGAATAAACACTTCTTATGATTAGCATAAAATTGATGTTCAATCAAGAGCTGTAAGGCTTGTTCCAGATGTGTAAGATGCTGCTGCCAACTGCCACTATATATCAAGATGTCATCAAAAAAAACCAGCACACTCTTCCTCAATAATGGTCTAAAAACCGAATTCATAGTAGACTGAAATGTAGATGGGGCATTCATAAGCCCAAAAGGCATAACTAGGTACTCATAGTGACCCTCATGAGTTCGAAAAGCGGTCTTATGAACATCCTCGCTCCTGATACGGATTTGATGAAATCCGGACTTCAAATCAATCTTAGAAAAATACTTAGACCCATGCAATTCATCAATAAGCTCATTGATGGTAGGAATTGGAAATTTATCCGGACTTGTTACCTTGTTCAGAGCACGGTAATCTACACACATTCGCCACGAGTGATCCTTCTTTTTAACCAAAATGACTGGGCTGGAAAACGGACTGGTGCTGTGTCGGATAGCCCCTGTGGCAAGCAATTCTCCAACTTGTTGCTCAATCTCGTCCTTATGGTGGTAGGCATACCTATAAGGACGGACACTAACCGGATTAACTCCACTAACCAATGTAATAGCATGATCGTGACTCCTTGAAGGAGGAAGTCCCTTCGGTTCCTGGAACACCTGCAGATTGGCCTGCAAAACCAAGGTCAGTTCTTGAACTGAGCCGAAATAAAGAAAGGTGAGTTTCAAACCAAAGATTCCATTGCCCTCCTAATCGCTCCTTGTGGGACTCCATAGCAATAGACTGAAGCATGCCCTGCAAGGCCGAAAGCTGCTGGAAATGCTCACTGCCCTGTCCTTTTAAGGTGATCATCTCCTTACCCTGTTCAAATTCCCACTTAATTGTTTTTTGCTTAAAATCCACTCTAACCTCTCCCAAGGTTTCCAACCATTCAGCACCCAAGATCAAGTCTATGCCTCCCAACTGAAGAATATAAGCATCGACTCTCAACTCCACATTCCCCACTAACACCGTAAGCCCTCTGATCGACCTTGTGAGAAGCATTTCGTCTCATTTCCCAATTTGACTCAGTAGTCGCGGTTGGAGTAACAACAACCCAAGGTAGTCACCAAGTCTTGGGAAACGTAGTTGTGACTTGCCCCACTATCGATGAGGAGCAAGATCGGGACCCCTGCTAATTTTCCCTCGATTTTAAGAGTCTTGGACTGAACCACGTCCCCGTATTCAGCAACTTGACATACCATCTCCCATGCCTCCCCCGTCTCAGTCTCTTCCTGGTTCCCCATACCCGCAGGTGCTTCCTCGTCTTCCTCATTCCCCTCCCAAACCAGAAGTCGCAGGTGCTTATCAGAGCAGACGTGATTAGGGCTGTAATGTTGGCCACATTTAAAACACAGTCCTTTGATTCTTCGGTCCATCAGCTCCTGGTAGGATAGGTTTCTGGTTCCCTTTGGTCGGTTCTCGATGGGTCTCTCCATACCGGCACGCCGATCCATCCGTCCATCCCGATTAACCCACGGATGCGCGCCTCCCCCTATGGGCACTGGGGATCGGGCCGACCCAGTTGCGCCCTCCTACCGTCGGGTTGGGGGGCCCGACTCGTGGCCCATCCATGGGTCGCCAGCCCATAGTCGGCTTGGGGGGTACCGATGAAGAAAGCTTGCGCTCATCGCCTGTCTTGTTGCTACGGTCAGATCGAGAGGAGGATCCAATGCCACCACTTCCAACCTTATATCTTCTCGCAGACCCCAAGGAAGAGACCCATATCTCGATCGTCGGAAGAGGGGGAACTTGAGCCATCAGCATCTCAAACATCTCTACATACTCGTCCACAGTGCCTGTTGCGTCAACGACTTCACTGGGAGAAAGGATTCCGGTGAAGTGGTCTCCATACCGATCGAACAAGGCCCTTTGAAGGTCTCCCAATCCAGATTCGGTCATGACGTTAGGAGGACCTTAAACCAATGCCATGTCATTCCCTCCATGCAAAGTCGCCCACCGAACTCGCAGCCCGGAGGAGTCCGTGAATGGCGAAGTATAGTTCAAAGACGTGAGACCCACCCTCTTGGGTCGTCACCATGGAATGGAGAGAGTTTCTACCGTTTGGCTCGGGTGGTGTTCTTCCGATACCATAGAAGTGACACCGCTACCTTCCCCGTAGTATGTATCGACTTCCCACGCCCACCGAGCCCGACCACGCCTCGGTGTTTGATGAACTGCTTGTCATTGAATCCTCTCGCATTTCGGCGTGCATTTCCGCTAATGCTCGGGAAAGATCATCGACTCCCTTGTGTAAGTTTCCCAACTGAACCGTATGATCCAACATCTTTGTTTCTACTGCAGACAATCGAGCATCCATTGCTTCCCACTTTTGAGCTGCCATTCTTGTTTGCATACACCAGTAGCTCTCAATGAAAGCACCAATGATAAGCAAATGGATGGAAATATAGTAATATTATTGATAAAAGCTATAGCCTCGTAGGAAATCAAAGACTAAGCTCCACCAACAATGGCCCCTCAAGCTTCTCAAATGAGATAGTACAATAGCCAAAAGATGCCCTACTCTACTTCCCCCTCCCATACATAGGATCTCCTCTCCCTCTCTCCTCTAACCGTTAGCTGACCCCACCCCTTTGACTTTCCTAGAATAAGTCAACAGGGGTTTGAGGCCCTACTCCCTCTTCTTCCTAGCATAAGTCACTATGGGTTTAGGATCCATAGTGCTATCCGGGTCCATAGTGCTATCACATACAAAGCCATTTTAGAGCGACATGCTCACGTGGTACTCCCAGCACAGGCATGGCTAGGACAACTTAACCCAATTTTTCTTTAGGAGACAAGTTTCAACAGGAAATGGGCATATAAGTAGTACAATCTACATTTATTGAGTAACAAATGACTTTAGTACTTCCTAGTTGTCCCATAAGAATAACTTAAATCATAGAATAATTCCAAAAAACCATAGAAGAACAATTCAATGATTTCGATCACACTAAATATTAAAAATAATTAATGTGCTGACTCCAGATAGCAAATCCATAAGACCATAGATCTAAAATTAAACTGCAAATAAAATTGTCTTGATATTAAAAATTAAAAAATATAGAGAAGAATATTACTAAAAGAATGGTCTCTATGAGCCCATGTTGTTCATTTTGGGTCATGATATGCTAGCCATGGATCATAGCATGCTTGTAGCCTACCATGGTCCAGGGACCCTAACATACCTAGCACATACAAGTGGCAACTAAGCATAGCCCTAATTCTTGTTAGGCTATATGATCCTTTTGAGGTCATTGAATTTAAAAAGAATGACAATGGGAAAAGCATCTAGTCCTAAAGTTTTCAGTTTTAACTTTTACAAATTAATCTATAAACTTTTAGCTTTTAGCAATCAAGTCAGGAAGCCTCCTAAAACATGCTAATAAGAATAAGGTGTCAATAGTTTAGTAGGTCATTAATGAACTGACATGTTTAAGGTTCATGAATCATGCCATCTAAAACTTCTAAAAATTGACTCTCTCCTACAGGCTTTATTTTTCTTAAGATAAATATTTCCTTCATGGATAAAATGGTGAAACAAGTTAGTTGTCTTAGGTATAATACCTTGCATCACGAAATCCAGTCAATGCTAAATAAAAAGTGCGTGGAATTGGTGTTGCTGAGAGAGTAAGGACATCAACTGAAGTTTTGAAAGACGCTATCTTTTCCTTCTGCTTGACACCAAACCTCTGTCAAGCAAATAAGTATTAGAAAATCAAGTTAAAGACAATATCGTATAGCTTTATGGAAAAAGGTAATGTCTTGTTGCTTTCCAACATGCATCCAGTCATAGCATACAGTGTGGTGTATAGAAAAACCTTGTCAAGCCACAGCTGTGATAGCTTGTTAGGATATGTTTGCATACATCCATGCATGTCCAAATTTCTATAGGCATTAGACTACTTGCATATTTAACCATATTACAAGTGTAAAAATAGCAGCACATACCAACTATCTATATATATGTCCATGTTATACAAGAGAGTGGAAATGTGGTGAGATCTCCTATCATTGGGTGGTAACAAAGTAAATCACTTCATCATTCTTAAAATATTTTCATTAAAATAGACCAAACATTAATGTTCGAAGTATAAGCACAGTAAACAATGCATGTCAACTTGACATTATATTGCAAGTCTTAGATTAGTTGCAAAGATAAGATAAAGCCTACTGAATGTAAATTCTCCACCTTGTTTAGTTGGCAATAATAACAACTAATAATGAAGTCCTTGAGAACTAGCTTCATACCTTTTTAATATAAATTCTCATCTCCTTCATGAGTTTGGTTGTGAACTCTTATCACTACTATAAAAATTGAAGGGGAGGGCAAGGGGAGCAGGGAGGTAAACAATTTTGTTTTGAAATAGAATTAGAATATCCTTGATGCCACATTCACCATCCCTCGAACCTCTCTCAATCAACATGTACACCTGTTGCAACTTTGTAGACTTTTATAGCTGTCGAGATATATATTAGTTGTAAATACTATTATTATTTGATAAATATTATGGATGTTAATATCCCTTGATTTGAGGGATATTTGGTTGTTAATCGTATCCCTTGATTTGAGGGATTTTTAAGATTTTCTCTATTTCTAGACTAGGTAGTTTCCTATTCTGTATCTAAGACTTACTGTATATATTATGATGCATTGTAACCCAAAAGAGCAAGAGAGCAATAAAGAAATTTTTCCTCTCAATCTTCTTCAACATGGTATCAGAGCCCTAGGGTTTCTGTCAAAAACCTGCCGCTATACAACCTTCATTGCTGTCAGTTTTTCTCTAGTTTTCACAGCCTTAATTGCTGTAATTTTTACAAAGTCTTCTGTTTTTTAAACCATCTATTCCTTCACTACGTCTACAATTGAAACTTCCATCTCAAAGGAGGTAAATTCTGTCCCAAAAACTGGTGAGTTACAAAACATTAGAGCTTCCTACCGACTCAATGGAAAAAAACTATCTGAAGTGGTCTCAATTCATTTGTACCCTAAAGGGTAAAGGAAGACTTAGCCATATCACAGGAATGGACCAGAAAAGCAAGACCCAGCATTTGAAGCATGGGATGAAGAGGATTCAATGATTATGTCGTGGCTTTCGGATTCGATGGATCCTACCATTAGTGAAACCTACATGTTTGTTGCTTCTACAAAGGAGATTTGGGAGTTTATCTGGCATAACTATTCAAAGGATCATGTGCAGTCAGAATTTATGAGGTAAAAATCAAAACTGGAGCAGCAAAACAAGGAGATGCCAATTTTCTGCAGAATTTATGGCAGGAACTTGATTATTATTGAGTATTTGAGATGAAGTGTACAGAGGAAGCTGCAATCCTAATGAGTTTTATTGAGAAAGATCGGGTGTGTGATTTTTTGGCTGGTTTGAACCCAAAATTTGACCAGGTAAGAGTTCAAATTATTGGTAAAGAAGAGATGTCATCATTGGAAGAGACGATCTCGTTAATTAGAGCTAAGGAGAGTAGAAGAAACATCATGCTCGAAGTTCCAACAACTAAAGGGACTGCACTAGCAACAAAAGGAGATCAACAAGGAGAGAGGGAGGACTAACAAAAATCCTCAGTTGAAGGATAACAAAGACAACCTGTGGTGTAAATATTGCAAAAAGCCGAGACATATCAAAGAAAGAGGTTGGAAAATAAATGGTAAACCACCAAGTCATGAGTGAGGAAACCGTGGAGGGCAACCAAGGTTCCAACAAAGAAATCAACCTCAAGCTCACTCAATAGAACAATTCAATGAGGAAGTAAAGGTGGATAATAGCGGATTCAGCAGTGAGGACATAGAAAAACTAAAAAACTTGCTAGATTCCCGTAAAAAACCACCTGGGGCTTGTTCATTGGCTCTCTCAGGTAAGTCTTCATTCTCTCATATTTGATCAAAGAGCAAAATTTGACAGTAAGACATTGCCACGAGCAACCCTAGCTACATAATTGGAGATGACATATAGGCTTGGGCCCAACTTGAACCGACTCAAAGTCAATAGGCTTCACTCGAGTTGATCAGGTTTTGGGTGTAACTTAGGCTTTTCTTTGAAATTTCAGGTTTCAAGTTGGGCTTAGATTTGGGTTGCCTAGCAAGCCGACCTAACCTGACCTGACCCTACCCAAAGTTCAAAAGTTTAAAGTAAAAATGACGTCGTTGTTTTCCAAATTTTAAATTAAAAAAATCCATCCGTATGCATCAGGCGAGTTCGAGCCCTTCCCTAGGCATAGTTCATCGACAGCCTTATTTGTTTTCTCTGAGTTGGCTCAATATGAAAATTAAAGCCTAACAATTTGTTGATCCAACATTGTTGCGAAGAGGTAGTTCTCTTTTGTTTCAATAGGAATTTTAGGTTGTAGTAATCAATTTTCATAAGAAATGCCTCTCTTATAGGTAGGAGCATCAGTGGTGCACTGCCTTGATCAAACCAATTAGTTCACAGTTGTAAGCAGGAAGGTCAAAGCACCAATCTGCCAATTTCTTGTTGGAAAAGGCAATGGAATGGCCCACCTATTGCAAGATAGTCCCTATATCATATCCAGAGGCATCAAATCCCACCATAAAATCTAAAGAAAAATTGGGTAGTTTTAAGACAAGAGTAGCTACAAGTGCTTTCTTCAAAATTGGAAAGCAATGACTGCTTTTGTGTTCCAGCAAAGATTATGCTTCTTGAGAAGATTGGTGAGGAGGTGTCGTGATCTCACCATACTTTTTGATGAACTACCTATAGTATCCAATCAACACAAGAAAACCTTGTAGGAGTTTAGCTTTTTGCAGTTTAAGTCACTCTGTTACTGGTTGAATTTTGTTGGGGACTATCGACACACCTGCACTAGTGACAATTTGTACAAAATATATTACATTGGTCTAATCAAAGGAGCATTTGGACTTCTTCAAAAACAGTTGGTGAGAGCGTAAGAGATCAAAAATTATTCGAATATGATGGTGTCCCACCCAAGTCTTACTATAAACTAGAATGTCATAAAAATATCCTAGGACAAACTTATAGACGTATGCTTGGAATACCTCATTCATGAGAGCTTAGGAGGGGGAAGAGGCATTTACTTAGGCCTAATGGCATCGCACCATAATTTCAGAGTTGTAATGGTTACAAAAGGCAACCTTCTCAATGTTCGAGGAATCCATAAGCATTTGATGATACCAGAGCAAAGGTCAAGTTTGGTGAAGTGCTTGGAGCCATGAATTTCATCTGGTAACTCATCCACCATAGGAATTAGAAACTTGTACTTCATTGTTTTTCCATTAAGCTCTCTGTGGTCTACATAAAAACGTCATGATCCATCATGTTTCTTTACAGTGAAATTGGCAAGGAAAAAAGGAATTGTCTAGGAAGAATAATTCCCTTGTTAAGCATGTCTTCACATCGCTTCCCTATTTCCTCTTTTCACAAGAATGGATAAAGACAAGGCCTTACCACTGCATGACCCATTTCTGGTGACAAGGGAATGCGGGTGGTGTTTTGTGCGGGTGGTGGTGGTCCTTTTGGTTCCCAAAACAAAACTTTATACTCCACAAGTAACTTCTCTAGTGCCACATGAGAACTTATTGAATTTTGAATAGAAAACACCTTAAGCACAACTTTCATACTTTCCCCTCTCCATGTCACCTTATTCTCGTTGAGCCAAAAGGACATTCTTAAGGAAGAAAAATCACACACAATTGCACCAAACATGCAATCAATTCACACCTAACACCTAGACAATCTAATGGTATCATATACAAATCAACACAAAAAGAGTTGGAATAAACCTGTAAGCACGCCCCTTCACACATGCTGGGACTTGGATTTTTTTTTTCACTATTTGCTACAGAGAGTTTAAGACCTAACTGGTTTTAGTAAGGCAGACCAAGCTGATGTCCTAATCCATTTACAAAATTATATGTGTTTTCAAAATTCACCAAAACTAGAACCTGTTGCCCAATGCCTTAATCTACATAGTTTGCACTTTTCAACCTATAAATACATCGAGAGAAACCTCAGGCTCTAAGGATGCAATTATTCTATCCTCGTCTTCACCTTGTTTGATGTCCAATAATTCCAACCAAAAAAGGCGTTTGCATTTGTGGTCACTTATGTGTGCCTTCTATCTTCTGTTTTAGCTTGATTTAGATAGGTGATAAAGGCCAGTTGGTGCATTTTTCCAACTAACTCCGTATTGGCATTTTGCCTTGTTCCCTGATTTCTTGCAATAATCTAAATCTATTTCGATGTTATCTACCTGTAATTGTCGCATTTCACTTTCTTGAGCGGTAGCTTCCTCTTGAACATCCTAGCAAGGCTCATGGTTGCCATCAAATTTATAGGTTGAAGAATTCCACATCAAGGCGAATGGATTTAGACAGCCCCATTGCGAAAATATCCATTTGCTAACTATTTTAGATACTACTTTAGGTAATACATAATAATTGGGATTTAAACCCCTTTATTATTGGACTTAACTAGGAAATAAAAGACATAATCATAATAGAATTTCAGAATATTTTGTGAAACAATTTTGCAACATAATTAGTTGATATCATCTTAATTATTGCTTAATTTATGGGCTCTTAATTGCAGGCCTGAATCCTGTCATTCTTGTCTTGATTCTGTTTTACACTATCATCCTTCTTTCCTTTGTGAGCTTAGCCTTTCCACTTGACCTATTTTATCTTCTTCCATAATGCTTGCCCTAAATCAAATATTTTGATATAGCAACAAAAAGAAAAATAAAATATCTTTCCTATATAACGGTTAATAGTTATGTTAATTTTTCACATATTTTCTATTTAAAAATAGAAAAGTCAATTTAGAAGTAGAAGTATAATTTAGAAGTAACATAATTAAGTTTATATATATTTAGAAATACTTTGTGTTCCCACTACTTTTTTCTAGTAGGGCTTCTCCTATTCAAGGGCAACATGTAAAGAAACTAGAATATATAGTATATTGATTACTAAGAAACAAGTTGATCTCTTTATAGGTGGGGTACTTTTATAGTCCTCTCCTCTCTTTGATGTATATTACACTCTTATTCTCAATTATTTCCTTTTGGGGCTCCTAAAATTAACAATTAAAATTCTAAATCAGTGGAAATTCCCAAATTATAACATGATATAACAATATAAGAGCATAAATTCCTCATTGATCATAACTAATAGCATTTATATGGTAAGTATATGGTTCATTCTGACATCAGTACATACTCTACTAGAGTAAGTAAGTAGAACAAGATTCAATCTGAAGAGCCAAACACGTCAATTAATCTCAGGCAAAATTGGACAACCCTTATACCTTTTATGCTGCCAGTAAGTGGGGCGTATTGATTTCAAGCTCTAATCCAACAGCCACCTAAGTAATCGTATTTACACTTTGTGTATTTCTAAAGACCATCATATAAACAAACATAAACCACACAAGAATGCAATATGTACTTGTATTCAAATCCCTAGCCCAGCAAAATGAAATGACCCAGAACTTAACAAGTATCACATTAAGAAGGAGAAGATTCATCACAATCAAGAGAAACATGGTTTTGGGGACCAACCTGTTCCTCATCAACAACAAGAAGGCCAAGATTGCTATATACGACACGACTTCCAAGAAGTGAGTGAGTTCCCACAATAATGTCTAAGTTACCATTTTTAATCATTTCCAGACTTTTCTCTTTCTCTGTTTTGGTCTGCAGTAACAACAGCTAGAATCATTTAAGGCCAAATTATAGTAGCATGTTTTTCAAAATTAAAGCATTTTCAGAAATCAAATGCTAAGCAAAACATTTTCTTGGACCTTCATAACATTACAGTATTAAAATGTTCTCAAGACTAACTAGCTAACATAACTGTAGTGCAATTCTTTTCATGGATTGCCATTGGTCCAATACGAAATAACCAGACCATTAAAAACAAAGAGAAGACCCTACCTGAAACCGACTAAGAAGCCCAATATTAATATTTGAATTCTTGGAAAACCGTTCTGAGATAACATCAAAGTGTTGTTTGGCTAAGACAATGGTTGGCGCCAAAATCATAGCTTGTTTTCCTGCAGAAACTACACAAAAAATGGCACGTAGAGCAACTTCTGTTTTCCCAAATCCAACATCTCCACAAATTAAACGGTCCATTGGAGTTTCTCTCTCAGTAAAATCCCTCTCAACATCATTGAAAGCCTGGAAATAAAAACTTAAGTTGTAAGTTATAGCTAGACACAAACAGAAGACACCCTCCAACAAAAATATATATATATATTTCATCTAGATGAAAAAATGGGAAGGATGTATCCTTAAACCTGAAGGAAAAAGTAATTGATATCTTGTATCAGAAATTGAGCATAATCTAAAGTGAAGAAACTGGGAGTTTAATTAAATCTATGGCTATGGCCTCTCATCCAGTCTAGCATATTTAAGTAAGTCAAGACAACATAATCCTCAACAACAGGAATCCTTCAATCACACAAAGAGAGTAATATACTAAGGCCCTTCTAGAAAGAGTTCGTGAGTGCACGTGTAACTTTCCACTTTAACTTGACAATGGAATAAAGTTGTTTGTAGAAACCTGTTTTTGATCAGGAATCCTTCAATCACACAAAGAGAGTAATATACTAAGGCCCTTCTAGAAAGAGTTCGTGAGTGCAAGCGTAACTTTCCACTTTAACTTGACAATGGAATAAAGTTGCTTGTAGAAACCTGTTTTTGATCAGGAGTAGGCTTATAAGGAAATTGTGCAGCAAATTCAGCCATGGCAGGACTCTTTGGGTAGGGAGGTCTTTTTTGTTTTAATCTATGTAAATACAGCTCCATTAAGTCCACAACCATTTTCTGAATTGCAATCTTGCCTTTTGTCTTTCTCCGCTCCCATGCATCAGTATCACTTAATTTGCTCAAAGCTCGAGGCCTTTTGTTTTCATTTGGGCTGGAAAAAATAAAATTTGAACTAATAAACCATGACTACATGAATATACCAAATTTCAAACATGAATATAACATTGACTAAATGTAAATAGTGAAGCCTTGTCCATTTTCAGGTACAGCAGTCAAGTAAAACATGAAAATGACCCAACCTTTTCCCCCCTTTTTCTTCTAATCTCTCAAGTTCTTGTTTTGAACTTTTCTTCCACCCTCCTGGACTTTGTTTCTCTTTTCTTAAATTTCTACACATCCTCAGTTTTGTTCGAGATGGGAATTAAAGTAAGCTGCAGGTTAGAGAAATGACTATTTCGGTGAAATCACTAATCCTAATTTGTGACAAGACGCAAATTTAATCAACTGTCCCATAATTCCACCAATGGACATACAGATAACTAATATCTCGCATATGCATCATCTCATAAACTTTAAGACTCCTCGTCCTGAGAAAACAATCACATATCCTGGACTGAGGGAAAAGAAAGCTAAACTTTTAATCTCAACCACAGCAGTCATGCACATGTAATCTAAGCGATGCGTAAGAGGAAAACCTACAGATTGTAGCGATAAAGTAAGCGAGAAGCTTGCTTAACAGAAAGTTTTGCCATGCCATCCGCATATTCAATGAACACGTACTCAATAGGCTCCGAGGAATCTTTTGGCACATCAAATTTAATCCCAACAAACCTCCCGATTCCAACCTTTTTATGAACAACATAATCCCCAGAACGAAGTGTATAAGGGTCCACCTTATAACTGAAAAACCCACCTTTATTAGCTTCACTATCTCCCTTCAACGTCCGCAATCCTCTCTGCTGCTGCTTCTTCACCAACTGAATGTACTTATCAGCTTCTTCAGAATCCAACGTGGGTCTGGACGCGTCTCTGTTGCTATTGTTGCGGCGGATTGTTTCGTTGAGGACGGAAATGGAATCTTGGTCCATCTGAATCTTTTCTCGACGTTGGCCCAACATTTTGAGGCTAGGTAGTGAAGGGCTTTGAGTGTAGACGGCGTTGATGACTGACAAAGATGAAAACTTGTTCTTGTATCTGTGTTTTCGGAGACGTGGACATTTCGAGGAGAAGAGCTTCCATAGCCGCGGAGAGGAGACAAACTTGGAGACGGGAGGCGTAGGAATATGAAGAGAAGCCATTAATGTCGCTGTAAAGAGAGAAAGCAGAAGCCTTACTCCTAGTTTTAGAAGAATGGAATTTGTAGAGCAACGAAGACTTGGAATTGGGACATCTTGAATTGAATTCTGACAGTAAACAGAAAAAACATGAACGAGAGGTTTTGATGGGGTTTAGCAGATAACAAAAGCGCAGGTGATGTGATGATGTGGAGAGACGCATTCTTGTTGGATACTTTCACGGTCAAAGATGGATTAGATATTGTGATGACGATGACGTGGTCACTTCACGAGTCCCGATGCTTTTTTTATTTTTTTGTGAAAAGAAAACATCGAAAGTTAAATGAGTCGATGGAAACTGATCCCCGACATATCTTCTAAAAGAAGATTATGACACCCTGAGGATGGTACATCAAAATAAGTGACGTCTATGTCGTCCTGACGTGCCGGGTCGGCAAGTCAGTCCACGCATCTGTTTCTCTCTCGGTAGATATGGCGATGAACAACAGACCAGTTCCGGTTGAGAAGTTCCCGGATACCCATAACAAGAGGGTTGCCCGACTAAGATCGGGAGGTCACAAAGGACAGGAGCTAGTGCACCCCCATCGAATCCACTTCCAGCTCAATCCGATGGAAGCCCAATCTCCAAGCTAAGGATAGACACATGTATACTACCTAAAGTTCATTGATCACACTGAGCACCAACCTATGAGCTGGGAGAACCCACTTCTCCAATCGCCATTCACTTTCAGATAAAACCTCCCACCGGCCACAGACTATGTAGGATTACAAGCCCCATCCGTGTTGAGCTTGACCCAGTCTACCTGCGGTCGACTCCAACAGATCTGTTGAACCCGGCGTGGGCGAGAGCCGGTGTGGCCCAGGCTGTGCCAGTCTACTACCTTCTGAACCTGATCTGCAAAAGACAAAATGAGAAACAAGGGTGAGGTGGGACGAACAAAAGTAGAATCAAAAATAGATTTGTTCCTCCAGGTCCAAAGGAACCAGCAGGTCAATCCAAAAAGCATGGTCCACTCCCGGCCATGCACGAGTCGACACTGGAGAAGGTTGGTATGCAGCCAATCACGAGTGAGAAGAGCAAAGGCAAACGAGGTAACGATGTCCAACAGAAAAATGTCCCACACTTGGCGAGCGAGCGAACAATCGCGAATAGCATGAAGAGATGATTCTTCGTGGAAGTAGTGAGGACAGGTACTGTCTGCAGTGAGATGACGCCGCATCCTTTGTTGATTACTAAGCAAGCGATCTTTCGCTAGTAACCATAAAAAGAATGCCCATAATCAGTGACGCCCCAGACGATCCTTTCACACCCTAAAGAGGAGAAGGAGGAAACATGTCAGCTATAGAGCTGCAAATGAAAGGGGAGAGGAACCCCCTTAAGGCAGCCAAGTTCTATTGTCCCGTGGGATCTACATAGTATCGAACGTTGTGGTTAATCAGGTGGTCCGAGATGGGCTACATGAGTCCAATGCTTTAATTGGAAACTTTCTTTTTTCTTGTTCAATAAATTGCAAACTAAAATTCTATTTCCAATTCCAATGGTTACTTGAGTTCTACAAATTCGCTCTCCACTCAAATATGTGCAACTAAGTTCAGTTTGTTGGATTCATTGACTTCAGGATAGTAAGGATTCGTTTAAGGGTTAATAGATCATAAAATTAGTAAATATTCAATAATGCACACACTAAGAATATTTTTCTTTACATGTTATAACACATGGATCGGTAACAAAATAAATAATTGATTGATTTAAAATTTAGATTAATTGTTTAATATGATAACTATAACAAAACTCCCAATTACAAACTCTCGAGGATTAGTCTAATTTCATTGTTATATATTAATGATTGCTAATTATTTTAAAATTTTATTTACTCCAAGATTAAAGGCTAGTTGTTGAAATTTGGGAGTGATTTAAGACTATATCTAATACATCAATTAAATTATACATTTTCACGTTACGTCAATTCAATACGTCATAAAGTGTTACCACTAGCCTTGGTATCAATGATAAATTATATGTTATAAAATTATAAAGTGTTACTTATCAAATTAAGAATCATAACATTTTAATATCTAACATTAAATATCAATGATTTAATATTTAACATTAAATATAGACTTGGCAATTAGGCTGTACCTTGGCCCAATTAGGGATTACCTTGGTCAGAAGTTAACAAGTTAGGTCCAACAAATATAGACAAAACCAAATACGTCATTTATTGATAAAGTTATTAAATATAGACTTGGCAATTGGGCCTCTAAAACTCTAGAACAAATACAAAGAGTATGGAAGCCCATAAGTAAACTATTTATGACTAATAAATTTGGTGAACTTATAGGATAGAGCAAATGACCAAAGAGGTAAATATAGTATTTAAAAGATTAAACCAAATCGACTAATTCAAATATAATAACCAGAAACCAGGTGTGTTGGAACCCATTATATCTAACTACTTAATCCGAAACCTTCATACTAATATATGAATCGGGTTCCAACCGAAAAACAAAACGAAAGAACAAAAACAAAAGCAAATCGAACAAATGGTTCAAACAAACTTGCGGGCAATTTTCCGACAAAATTCAACTAATCCGAAAATTTTACATTTTTGTGAGAGAGGTTAGAAAATTTTGTTGAGAAAACCAATGGTTCGAAAATCGGAAGTCAATTGCAAAAGTTATAAGAGAAAATGCATAACTTTTGCTTAGAATTTGAATTTGTTCAAACTTCGTGACCAAATAAAATTGAAGGAAACCTCTATAGCTTTCAAGAAGAAAGTAAAGCCTAATTTGGCCATTAAGGAGGTTCAAAGTTGTTTTCTGGCTACTTACCATATGAATAGGAAAAATGACCAAATGAATAGTAATTGACCATATGAATAGTGACAGAAATTTTCAATTGTTCATATCTTTTTATTCCTAGCTCCAAATAAGGCATACCATACCTTGTTGGAAAGGGAAAAAGATGATCTACAACTCTTATGAAGGAAGGAAAAGCCAAATCAATCACTAGGAGAGGTAAAAACACACTTGAAGTTTCAGCTAAAATGAAAAACCAATGGAACAGTAATTTTGCAGCATGAACAGTAACAACAATCTTCAAATGCTCATAACTTCTTACTCCCATATTCAAACATCACAAATCATACATCAAATTATAAGAGGAAAAGATAAGCTACATTTTCTATGAAGAAAGCAAAACTTGAAACTGTCTCTAAGAAGGTGAAAAACGCCTCTAAAGATTCTGCAAAAATGCAGAATGAACAGTATCCGCGAATAGAAATCTGAAAACTTTCAAACCCTATAACTTTTTCATTTTAAGTCCGAAAATGACCCATTTTATACCATTTTAAAGATCTTAACATTCTCTACGAACTTCTAGAAGACTTCCCATTCAAATTCACATCCTAACATGGTCTAAAACTCCAAAACAAGTGGCTGCCCATTTTTTTAAAAAATGGACAGCACCTCCCCTAAAAATGCATCTAGCCAAAATCTTCAAATTCATTTATCCAAACTACAAACCTGCATAAAACCACTTCAATCATCCATATTTTCAATCATCCAACTACCAAAACAACTCAATTATCTCAAATGGGCAGCAACATCACAATCTTAAGATTTTTAAACATTTCTCAAACTAATCATCAACTCACTTCCAACTCATAATTGAAATACAATCTCATCTTTGCTTTTATCAATTCCAAACATACAATCATACATGCTTAATACACTTTACCTTTGATACCTCAAATATTAAAGGAAACATATACAATACACTTTCACTTCAAACTCTCACATTTTCACAGAAATAAGCAAATACAATGCTTTAAAGGCATTTTAGCCCAAATACATCAAAGTCTAGAAGAACAAAACACAAAGTACTTCTTTAGCTTCAAAATGCTATCTAAAATCTAGTTTTCTAACATATGACTTCTAAACCATCAAAATACATCGGAGTTGCCTCAATCCCGAAGCGATGACCCAGTTTCTTGCTCAAAACCTGTGGAGGAGAAAAGGGGGGTGAGCTCGACTACTCCGTGGTAATAAGTTTATAATAGAGCGAAGCAAAAACACTTTTAAACTTATTTTCCATGTATTAACATTACGCAGAGAAATTTATCAAAGTTTCTTTTCAAATTTTCAACTTCCCAAAATAATCAAAAAATCATAATTCCTCGGTAAAGCCTAAAATACTTAGTTCTTCAAAAAATCTCAATTTCTTCGCAATTGGAACAATTCAACATATGAATGCAAGACCTTTTTCGAATGTAACACATAATACATATATCAATGCATGCACTATTCATAATCATGCAAAGATGTTGCACAATCAATTGGCTCGAGAGTTTCAGAAACGGTGACGGATAACCCAAGGTTATATCAGAAAGTGACGGATAACCAGAAGGTTATACCGTAAACAGGACGAGTCCGATTTCTCAGGATCTCGGAGGCCCACAAGCGGGCAGCCGGGAAAAGGCTATACGTCGACGTGCACGTGACTAACAGGACGTTACTCTCTCGCCCAAACAAAACACATAATCATATAATTCATGCTTGCAAATCGGATTGCCCGAAGGCACATTTCGTAACTTAACTTTCGCATATTATGTCATATCGTAAAATGGCATTCCAATTTCACATAACATTCACTTGCCATACAATTTCACAGAACATGCACATTGCATAATTTAATCACACATAATCTAATCACACAAAGAATGCAACACTTTCAAATTAGTCACATAAGCTTCAATTTTCTCAAATTTGTCGAAACATTTCAGATAATGATAATTTCAAATCATTTCAAAAACATTGGGTTTAGTCATTCGAAAATCATAATTTTCAACCAAATACTTTGTTTCTTGATTTCCAAAATCACACAAATTGGCCTCCAATTCAAAGTATAAACGCATTACCCACCTTAATTCCTTTAGCTCTAGGAGTGGTCCAAATACCTTGGCTCTTCCTCTATTTGCCTCAATTCACCTTCATCAAACACAAAAATCCCAATTTACCAAGAGAACTCAATGCTGAAATTTTAAAGAATGGGAATACTTTCACTTTCAACCTACTTAACCGTACATAATCTCACTTATACCTTTCCTATACCTCCAATTACCTTATTTGTCCTTAAACAAAACATAAAAGCCTTAATTAACACTAAACATCAAAGCTGGAAAATTTTAAAGAATGCAAAACATGAATTAAAACCTACCTAACTTTGCCTATGTCATTCATAAACTATAACCATCATAACCTCTCTCAATTTAATCAATATTTTCGAAAATCTCATGCTTTAAAGAGACCAACACCAATCTGATTTTTTTTTTACAACTCTTCTTCTTTCCTTTACTCTAACAAAACCTCTTAAACTTTCCTTTCTAAGCAAGAAAGGCAAAATTCTAACAAAAACCCATGAATTAACAAAAGATAAACATGTTGAAATTTTTAAGAAAAGGGGAAAACATGAAATTGATTCAACATCACCTTACCCATACTTTATCTAACCCATTAACATCAAAACCTATCTAAAAACTCCATAAATTTCGAAATTCCTCTTTTTTTAAAAAAAACTAAAAATAAACCTAACTTAATACAAACCTTAATCTAACCTAATCATGCATCTTATAGGTTAGAAAACTCAATCTCTAAAATAAAAATCCAAAAACTCTAGAAAACACTATTCATCTTCTTCTTCACTACACTTTCTCTCACTAAACTTTTCTACATCATCAACCTAACCCATTTCTTCAACAAGACAAGAAGGAAATGAAAGATCTTACCTTAAAAACCTTGAATCTCCTCCTTTGCCACGAATTTCTCCCTTTTTCTTTAGATTTTTTCCTTTCTTTCTCTTCTTTTCTTCTTCTCTTCTTCTCCTTTTTCGTATTCTCTCCCTTTCTCCCTAGCCATTCACGACAATCCCCTTCTTTTCCCTAATTTTTTTTTATCTTTTTATTCTTCTCTTGGATTTCCTATAATGCCCCTCACTTAAGGGCCTCTTCCAACTATGCCCTTGGTTGCTTTCTAACTCCCTCCACTCACTTACACTAACCTAGTTCCATTCTAACTTAACCTAACACTTCTTATAATTTACTCCCTCATCTTGGGCTTCCCAAAGGCTTTGGGCCCTTTTTCCACTTAGGCCCATTCAACTAACTTAACTTACTTCTAACTTAACCCAATTGAATGCTAACTCACCCAACACTTCATCAATTGATCAATTTCTAATGTTTCCCTCCAAATTTTAATATAATGGTCCAATCCTAATAATTTATCAAAACTCCAATTTAATCCAATCCTTCCATTTAATATTCCTAACTTAAGTAATAAAAACCTCAATTTATTCCAACCAAATTAAAAATCATCAAACTAAAACCTCAAAACAATGTAAGCATGCTTATTACGAATCGGGGCCCAACAAGGTGACTCCCTAGTTTGGTTTATTAAAATAACTCTTATATATAAACCTCATATGGTTAACTAATAAATTGATAAATTTTTTAAATTGATATTTTTTAAAAAAAGAAAAGAAGTGATTATGAATCTCCTTTTCGATCAAACTTTTACAACTTCTTATCTTATTTCAATTAGTTTTGGTTGTAATAATGTGCACTTATATGATCAAAACTATACTAAAATAATAAGGAAGGTGCATTTATCATTCTTATAGTATAACTTAGTGAATACGAGTGTAAATTCTATTAGGACTACAAATACTACTACCGAATGTACTTCATTATCTAATCTAATAAAACAAATGATTGAATTAAAAGCAATAATTAATTAAACTAATATAAAAACTAAACCAAAACAATGATATAAGACTAAAGTAACTAATAGATAATCAAGGTCCAAATAAACCCTAAAACCTTTCTATCCTTATATTTATATTGATTTAGTGGTTAACCTTAGTTTTTTTTGTAAGTAGGAATTTCAAAGTTTTAACCATATTTATTTTTTTGTAGGTAGGAATTTCAAAATTTTAACCATATTTTCTTAAAGAAATAAAACTCTTATCCTTACGTTGATTGATTAAAAAAATTCTAAAACATATTAATTTGTTCTTTGATTCCATAATAAAATTGGCTTTAACTAAGAAAATTTATATAGTCCTATCTTTAGGATTTCAAGCAACTATTATTATTTATGCCATGAACTATTCATACATATGATATCTCAATTCCTATATATGTTCAAAATTGGATCCAATGCTAGCATATTTCAATTCAATTATAATAAGGAATAATTCATAATTCATAATAAAAACATGGATCTTTTATTAAATCAAGAAACTAATTCAAAATAATAGTTCTAAGGCTTATCCCATCTAGATCTATATCCAAATTTGGTCAATATGAAGGTAAATAAAACAAAAAATAATCAAGAAAGAAAATAAGATAAAAGAAAGCATTCTCATAGATATTGAAATATTGATATTCTTCAGCTAATTCTTGATGGAATCCCTCCTTTACTCTAAAGTTGCTTTATTATTCTCCCAAGATGCTCTAGTCTAGCTCCTACTGCCCACTTTCTAATCTTGAAAATTCCTTTTTTATTCACGAAACCTTAAAAAATTCAAAGAGTTTTGTCAAATTTAGTCCAATATAAGCCCCCTTTTTGCTCATAATTTTTTATAACTACAAAAAACTCTAATTTACGTGCAAATCACCACCATTACAGGTCACAAATATGGGTTTGTGTTGCACTATTTTGGCTTAGTAGTTCCTTTATTATGCATCTAAGGGTTCATCTTTAGAATGAAGGCCATTAATATAGGTCTACATTCAAGTCGTGTTCCTCTATATGTCAAGTTATAAAAGAAGCTGAATGGACTATAGGCTAACATGAGTTAGAACACTAGTTTAGTTTTGATATGTGTTATAAACATAAGTCTATGCTCAACCCATGTTCACCCAAAATCTCATTGCAACTTCTCTAACTTAGTTCTAAATTTTTTGAATCCATTCCTTCTTCATTAGGGAGCTAAACAAGCTTGTAAATAGAATATAAACCATATTGAATATTAAATTATATGAAGATTAGTCAAAGTCAATCAACACGCTCTTAAGATCACGTTAGAAACAGAGTCTATTTAGAATGTATCAAGCTTCTCTACAAGAATTTACTTTCCCTCAAACAAATTAATTTCATTACTTAAATAGGTGGTAGCTCTACTAAAAAATTTAATAAATCAATTGCATCAATCAAAACTCTCCATTAATTCATTCAATTGCAAAAGTTCATCAATTTGTTAAGTATTTACTACTTATATCAAATCATACATCAATTCAATCCACTCAACAATCCTTCAAACCTTAACTCAATCAACAAAATTCAACATATTATATAAAGTACATACATATATACTTTTAACTTTCAAACATTTTCATACCTTTTATTTAAAGAAAAGCAAAACAATAACTTTAAATTAGGGAAAAGTCATATAACGTTTCAAAGTGAGAGTAAACATCTTGTCATAAATATTTTCTAATACTAAATTTGATCACCATCTCAATTAAACTAGCATCACGCTTTAACTTTAACTTCAACCTTTTCATTTGGTTTAAAGCCAATAGAGTGAATTTATTTTATGCTCACTTTTTCACACATTTTTACTAAAAATACTTTAGAAAGAATTCTCTTTAATTATATGTTAAAATTATAGAAAAGTATCATAATGCAAATCAAGTATTCATCTGTAAAATTAATGAAGCAAATTAAAATTAACTTAATCACCGGTGTTTATGATTGTTTGCCTAAATCACCAAATCATAATAATAAATCAAACTTATAGTGAATTATCTCAATTAAAATTATTTCAAGATTAAAAATATTTCTTAGAATTTTTCCTATTAAGTTAATTATAATAAAATTGATAAACAAAAGTAATTAATTCCTTCTCCACACCGGAGTTATATATTGCCCCAAATGTACAATCATAAAAGAACCAAAAAATTAGAAAATAAGGAGAAAGATGGAAATTAGGATAACTAGTACTCCCTTAATAATAGAAAGCTCTATAATAGTAGTATGAGAAGTGTGAATTGGCAGTGGGTATCACAAATCAACGAAAAAAACTTTGAAACAAATTTTAATATATGACTTTGAACTACTTTTAACTTAAAAACACACTAAAAAATTTAGATCTTGTAAAAACCTACCAAAACCAAGCTAAAGATCCTAAAAGCTACCAAGTTAAAATAGAAACAACTAAATCATTAGGTTGTCTCCTAAAAATCGCTTGTTTATAAGTTTTTTTGTTGGACTTCTTCTCAAGCTCTTCATCTTAAATTTTTTCTTAATGTATGCTAGTCAGACATTACTTTTTAACACTATTTTTATTATTATATTGCTTGTATTTTGGATAACAATTGAAGGATTTGATTCTAAATATGATAAGTGTTGTCATTTTAGGTTTTATTTCTACTTATACATGAACAAAGCAGCAAAATTGGAGAAGAATTGAACTAAATTGGAGCAATTTTAAAAGAATTAGAGAATGATTGCATAACACTATCCTACATGCCACTATGTTAAGGGTTGTGTTCATTATTGGTCACTTTTATTTCTCCTATACGCCCTACACATCTCCATGTTGCTCCATAGATGAATAACACAGTACCCTACACAGTCCCGTGTAGGTCCTTATATTTCTGTTGACTATTTTTGGATAATGTTTTAAAGAACACAGCCAGCTACATAAACCAATGTTTGGAGCTGTTTAGCTTGTTAAAAGTTAGGGTTTTAGTTTTTAAAGAAAAAGAGAACGCAAAAAAGAGAGAGTTAGTTGGTAAGAAACATTTTATTATTTTTCAGGTTGTTTGCATTGATTTTGATCAAGATTACATCATTCTTTGAGGATAAAGAAGATTTCATTAACAATTCTTTGAAGATTCAAGATTCAAGAAGAATGATTTTTTTGTTTTGTTTTTATCGTAAATGGTTCATGAATATTACATCTCTTCGTTCTCTCTAGCTTCATTATTACTTGGCCCCTGAAACTTTCTGTTTTTGGAAAGTTATCCTTTGCGACTGTTTTATTACTATCTTAGTATATGCTTTTGGTATGACCCCTTGCAGTGTCTTACCAACATGGAAGGCCAACCTATGTTCATAAAAATAGGGTCCTTATCATGTTTGAGGTCAACCTATGTTCATAAAAAAATGGAAGCTAGATATTGAGTGTTATATAGAAAATATTGATAGCATCCCTATTTAGGTTAATTTTCATAATGTTCCTTTGGTATTTTGAACTATTGAAGGACTTAGTGATGTGTGCTTGATTGTTTATACATTTATTCCATGTCACTTATTAATTAATGCTTTGAAATGCTTAGGATATTCATTTTAATTCATATTTGATTTTAGGTACAATTTGGAATCATAAGACCTAAAATGAGTCCAGGTCATACTCCTTAAGCCAACCTATTGATTTCTAAACTCAATTATCCTTGTGGAACAAGAAGGAGACAGATTAGAGTGAGGATGGATAAGAAATTACAAGAAGAACAATAATTCAGCAAAACCTGTGAGATACACGACTGTGTATATACTTATACAGTCCTGTATTCATTCAAAAGATAAATTTTGGTTTACAGGTTAGATACATGGTCATGTATACAATCTTGTATCGTCGTGAGTTTCACATTTTTTTGACTTATACTATTTGATACACAGTCATATATCAAACCATGTATATGCATAGAAACCTAATTTTTCATATAAATAGAACATTTAGATGACAAAAAGAGGGAGAATCAACTTAGGACTTCGTGAAGGGAAGAAAACTTACTCTTTCAAGACCTATGGAGGGCTACGCTTCTCTATTTCAATTCAGAGGTGAAATCGACTGCGAGAAGCACGTCTAATTATATCGTTTTTGTTTATCGTTTTCTTTCCCTCCTTAAGAATTGTTTGCATTATTTTATGCTTGTTGAATTGTGTATTGTGTAAGAATGATCTGAATACTCTATTGGATTGTTTTCATGTAAACCCATTGCTAGAATTTCGAATATGATACGTAATAGTTGTGTCTGTATTCATTTGTGGCAACAAATGACATTGAATCATTAAAGATACTGTAACATAGGCTAAATAACTAAAACTTGTGTGGTTATTTCTTAGATTGATCTATTTTTCTTACTCATAATGTGGCTATCTAATTAAATATAGAGAGCTCTAGGTTATTTGATAATTAGGTTTATTAAAAGTTTTTTAATTAAACTCAATCTAAAGAAAATTGGGGTTGAAAAAGCTTATTGTTAACTTATGATCAATAGTTCTTAGAAAAGTGTGAAAATGATAATGCAATGACATATGTTTATTTGTGTTTAGGCTAAGATTAATCTAAGAACTAGATTCTAACACATTCATCATTTCATCACTTTTGAGTGTTTTCTATTATTTGCTTTCATAAATTCAATTTTATTTTGTTTTCTAAATTGGATCAAACTAAACACCCTTTATATATATAAGTATAATTTAACAAAGTAATATGATTTAATCTCTGTGGGATCGACCTAAACTTATCACTAGCTATAGTTTTAAGTTTAATTATTTTGTGTAGTACTATGACATGCTATCAATTTTGACGCCGTTGTTGAGGATTAATATTGATTGCTTTTGTAAATATATTTATTTGTTTTATTTTTATTTTTGATTAATTTCTTTCCTTTTTTTGGTTTAATTACAGTGCATGACATGATCTTCTCATACTAATGAACTGAAATTTGATCCAGAAATTGAAAGAACTCTTCATAAATTGAGAAGAAAAGTTGCCTAAAGTTTCGAGAATCCGTCACCATCTGATACGAGAATTGATTCTTCACCAGGAATTCACATTACTTTAAATTTGCTTTCTAATTCTTCTAGTGATTCTATTTTTTAAATAGATTCTAACATGACAAAGCAAAATAATGATAATACTCTTAAGCAGTTGATTGCTCCTGATCTTAACCATCAACCCTTTGTGGGTTGATTTTCTTGCTGTTAATGTTGCTTTTGAGCTTAAATCTGGTCTACTTCGTCTTTTGTTTACTTTTTGTGGTATGCCAGGTGAAGATTGTCATAAACATCTCAAAATTCTTAAACTTAAAGTTTAAATTCAAACCTTCTTTAACTTGTCAACTCCCATCGCTAAATTTTGTAGAGTTTCCACGCCTTCTTTGATGTAGTTTCATTAACTAATTTTTGAATATTTCTTCATCCAAATCTTGATGGATGATAGTAAATGCACTTTGATCTTTCTTCCTTTGCTTCTGTAAGGCTTCTTTTTTAGTTTGAGTTAAGCTTTTTTAATCTTGATACTCATGTAACTTTGTTAACTACTTCCCATACACCTTGAGAATTGAGAATGGGCTTCATCTTAAGTGTCCAATCCTCTCTTTTGAGTTTGGTGAGTTGTAGATAGTAAAAAAACAAAGAGGTTCCTTTTTATGTCATATTTAGCTCTCGTAGAACTTGTAAAAAAAAAAAGATACTCATAAATATATACACACTCACAAAAAACAAAAAAAGAGAACTCTTACAATAAAATTTTGTTCTTTCCTCTATCCTTATAAAATGAAACATTACATTACTAATGGAGAATTCTAGGTACTGATTAATTTAAAACCACATAATGCTAAAATACAATGAGGGAAACACTTTCAACGATATAATAAAATTTGTATAACTAAAAAATCGACCGTTCTAGTTTTATGTCACCATAACTGTCTCTAAGTAACTTCAAATGACTCAAGGTTAGATTCATTTGAATCTAGATGTATAAAACTTTAGAAAGAATATAAAGAGTAATTGTTAATACCAATAAACAGTAATTGTTTAGCAGTGCAGGGAAAAATAGAGAGTCGTACTATTTGATCAAACAAAGATATGGAACAGTAGGAAGCACAATCGAACAAAGAGACCTCAGGCCTTTGTTTCTCTCTAAACGTAACGTACGTTCAACATTATATATACGAGTCACAGCTAGCTCCTGTATTTTCCTTAGGCAACATAATTACACAATAATGTGAAGCATCCCGATAAGAACTATGCTCCATGTTGCTGGTAACAACAAACCAGATGCAGAATTGTAGTCGGACTCCTTGTTGTTCTTACCAGAACCAACTGCCAACATATATAAGGAAACACAAAAAAAACACGATTAAGCTCCACAAGCTCAATAGATAAAGATCAATCAGAACGATTAATGGAAAGAGAAGCTAATGCAGTAAGGCACCAGTATTAGTAAGGCACGAGATAGGGTTGAGACGAAGGCCACATCTTCCAGGCAACTGCTGAGCTTCAGTGTTGTTGATGCCAGCCTGCTGAGCCTGTTCAGCACCTTGGTTGCTCATCATTCTACATAAACACTGTGGGTCGGATTCAACCACTCTCTTTAGAGGATCACAACAATTGCTGGGCACGTCCTTTGTCCCATTAAGAAAGTTTAAGCATGGCATAAGCTGGTTTACGCATGAAGTGCTTATTTGGCCACTTCCCTCACTCACCATGCTACCCAACACTAATACAGCTATTGCTAGCATCATATGGAACGACCACAAGCACTTCTCCATGTCTTTTGTTCAATTGCGTCCCTCTGTCCTTAAGTTAATCCCAACTTTTCAACGACTTGCCTATATATATTATATACTATGAACTCCAAAGGAGATGAGAGCTGGGGATGACGAGTATCAACCAGGTAGGAGTTGGGTCATCAAATTCGTCCCTTTTGTCCCTCCTTTTGGTTTTATTTAACTATTAGGAGCCGACTATGGAGAGTTAACTGGACAGGTGAAGCTACTTATTACTTAGTTACAACGAAAGCACTCTCATTGAACGTCGATCAAATCTAATTTCGAATGGTCAAATAATATTTTAATTATTAAGATGCAAGTTATTATATCTTATTATTTAGTTTTAAATATTATTTAATAATTAAACCTAGTTGTGTTTACATGAAATTATTTCGAGATAAGTTTGATAAGTTTCAAATTTCAATTAAGATAAGATTTAATAATGGTTATCTTCTAGAAAGTTTAAGTTGATTATGGTAGCAAGATTGTGGCTGAGATTCATGTGTGATATAGGCTGAATAATGTTAGGGAACGATTGGTTCACATGAGAGAATGGTAATAGAAATGAGAATGAATATAGTGAGGAATGAGCATGAATATTATCATTATAATTATTATGGTTGGTTAAGAGAAATGAATGATTACCATTACCATTTACAGTGATTGGATTATGAAAATATTAAGAAATAAACATTTTAATTTAATTAATTGTATTGTAATTAATTAATTACAATATGTTGATTAATTAAAATATTGTAATTAATTTTAATTAATTATATTGTAGCTAATTAATTAATTATATTTTAATTAATTATATTGTAATTTATTATTTTAATTAATAATTAAAATATTTTAATTAATAAATAAATTATATTTTAATTAATTATATCGTAGTTAATTAATTGTTAATAATATTTTAATTAATTAAATTGTAATTAATTAATTACAGTATTTTAATTAATGACTAATTATATTTTAATTACTTATATTGTTACTAATTAATTAATATTGTAATTAATTTAATTTAAATAATTAATTATATTGTAATTAATTAATTACATTATTTTAATTAATGAATAATTATATTTTAATCACTATATTGTAACTAATTGATTAATTATATTTAAATTAATTAATAATAATAATTTAATTTATTATATTGTAATTTATTATTTTAATAAATAAATAAATTATATTTTAATTAATTATATTGTAGTTAATTAATTATTAATGATATTTTAATTAATTATATTGTAATTAATTAATTAATTATAATATTTTGATTAGTTATATTTTAATTAATTGTAACAAATGCACCTTACATAACAATGATATCCATTCCTCTATATTAGGAGAGGAATAGGATATTACCCAAAAATAGGTAATCAAAATAATAACTCTATAATCATAGTCCCTTACCAAACTCAATCTTTCATTCTATACTTATTCCCTTTTTTTCATACCCACCAAACAAGCACACCCTTATTTGAGATGATTTGGCGGCTAAGATTCTTAGGGTGATTTTTGATGATTTTTAGTAGCTAATGGTGTAAAGATAGAACGCTATTTGGTGCAATCTATTATGGTGGAATCACGTGACTTATGTTGATCCTAGCAGCTACGTTTTACTTAAGTTGTCATTTCTTTTTTGAAGGATTTGCAGTTGTTTTTCTAATTAGTATTTTATATGATTTGACTCATGGTTATGTGATTGTTGCAGCTACTTCGGTTGTTCTTGAGTTACTCTCGTGAGTTGAATAATCGTTGATGACTAGCTCCATTCTATCTTGTTTTTAAACGAAAAGAGGGTTGTCTTGATTGTTGGTTTAAGAATCTTGACTACAATGATTTTTTCTTATGTTTGCGTGATTCTTGGTATATGTTTACTATCGGTGAAGCTTTTGATTATATGGCTGTCAGTTATGATTTGTGGGATAAGAAAACTTCGCAAGTCTTTGTGATTTTTGCAGCTATATTTTAGTGGAGTTTCAGTGGTGAAACACTTATTGCATCGTTGATTTGTGCTACTATTTTTGGGAGTGGCATTTTTCTCCAGTGGGCATAATTTTTCTAGGTTGTCTAGATATTACTTTGGTGTGAAAAATGATCAGGATAGGCATGGTGCTGTAGTTGTATTTTTGGTGATGTTTCGGTGGTGAAACATTTGTTCGATTAATGTTTATTGATGTTGCAGTGTGCATGGACTGATCGTGATTTTTTTTAATAGTTCACAACAGATATTGTTCTACCACTTCTCACACTTTCGATTGATGAAGCTACATATTTAAGAAAGTATTTTTTATTTCAAGTGTTTTTCTTGATTTATGACTTTATTGATTTAATCACTTGAGTTGTTCAATTATCTTCTTTATTATTAAACAGTATTCAGAAAATTCTTTATTGATGTTAGTGCGAGGCGATTGTACTATTGGGTGTGATTTACTTTCACCGGTAGTGAAGATAAAGGATAATGTCAAGGGTTGAGTGAGTCAGCTTTGTAATGCCTTGAGTATAACTATTGTTGTATCACAGGTGAAAATAATTAAACTAGGTGACAACCCCACAGACGTAGGTAAGATATACCGAACTACATTACTAAATTTCGGGTGTTGATTTGTTATTTCACTTTTAATCATTTTTGTTTTCATTTTTGTCAAAAAGTTTATAGCGACTGCGACCATTCATAATTTGTGTAAAACTACATCCTTTTGAAAATTTTCATTAATTATCATCAGCACCTACTTGATTTTCCCCCTAACTCTCTTTGTTTTTCTTCTTTTCCCCTAGTCAAAGCTCAAATTTCTTGGCTTTTCTTCAGAGGAATAAAACCCTTGCAAGATAACATTCTTTTCTATAGTTACATTTACGAACATGTCTCGACTAATTTGATCACCATTATCTTGGTGAGGACATATAAGTGCAATTAAATTATCCATTATTCTTGCTGACAATGTCTGAGCTTTACTCCTTTTGGGTGATTACTTTATAATTTTTTATACACTGCAAACATTCCACATGTCTTAATTGAATTGATGCATTAATAACAAAAGAATATTAACAATACCTAAATTAAAAGATATGATTATATCTCATGCGATTATTTAATCACTTATTATAATTTAGAGGATGTCCCTAAGTATGCCAAGGTCTAGCATCTATCATCATTTGTGCCTTTTCCTTTAAGGTGAATTTAAAAATGAATTAAGTCATCCTTATTCATCATAGTAACCTCAATCCCTATGTTCTTCCAAATGTTATTTTCCCATCTTGCACAACTGGAAAGGCTAATCTCTTTTTTAGGAAGAAACTAATGGCAGAGACTCTCCATTTCCTTCCTCCTATGTGAAGAATCTCTAAAGGAGAAGCCACGAGTTCTTCCTTATAGGTTGAAGATATGTATCTTAAATTGTCAAAGCTTTTAGGGTCTCCATTTACTTTGCTCCAGGTTACCTTAATAGAAGTATTATTATCCTTATTAATAGCCTTATTCAAAGGATAGGAACTCACAGTAGTTCTCTCTATATTAGGGACTTTCTTAGCAAGAATGGAGCCTGATATGGGAGGGAGGTGTTGGTATGAAAAGAGATGAAGCTCTTCTTTTTGAAGCTTTGCTTGAGGCAGTTCTTAGGAATCCATTTTGTTAACGGTAAAAAATATGGAAATTGGAAGGTGGGAGCTAAGAAAAGAACGTGTGAGACTAGTTCTGGAAAGTAAGGTAGGTGTTTAAGTATTTTAAGTGTTTAAGGGTATTAAAAAGCAGAGATTGGTAACATGAAGTAAAGGGGAGGATAAAGGATCTCTTAAAAATTCCATTCATTGAGGAGTGATTTTCTCTTTTACAATGTCCTGTAGTGGATGCATAGGTTGTTGAGAAGTAAATATAAGCTTCCTCCTGCATCTCCTATCAGTTAATATTCTTTGTATCATCAACCCTAGAGAGGGAAACTATTTTATTAAGATTCTTCCTAGCCAAGACTGACTAAAAGTAAAAATTGGAGCATTTTCACCCTCAATGAGCCATAAAATTATTGATCTCTGCTTAAGAAGTGAGTTATTTATTTGGACAACTTGAGTGTAAGACTCCAAAGCCTTAGTTTCAAGTGCCTTAACACTAAAAAAAAATAACACAATCTACGATGTTTTATTGATAAAATTTCACTAAATTTGAATACTTTTCATGACATTTTTTAAAGTTCAAATTTTCCATGATGTTTTATGAAAACGTCACAAATTTGTAATACTTTTTTCGACGTTTTTTAATTAAAACGTCACAAAATAAAAACCGTGACGTTTTGTTGAATAAAACGTCACTGTTGGCGTGGTAGAACTACCTAACCCAAAATTATACCCGACCCTAGATAATAACCCAACCCATCATCTCCTAAACTATCCTTTTTCGTTTTTCCCCAATTCTTTTCTTCGTTTACACAAAATCCCTAAAACCAAAACTCCTTTGTTGAGTAGTTTTTTTATTTCTTTGTTTCGAATCTTATCTTTCTACTTGTGCTTGCCTTTTTTTTTTAATCTCAGAATGATTATGTAACTAGGGATTCATATCAATCTATTTGGTTTTAAAATTTTCAGAGAAAATCTTGGGTTGTATTTTATTGTAACATAGTAACAATGAGATTGGAGAAGTGTTGGTTTTGTTCCTTAACTGTATATCCAGGCCATGATATTCAGTTTGTCCGCAACGATGCTAAGGTAAAGTTCTTTTTTTTAGTAATTTGGTTAATTTCAATGCCCCTTCATGGGTTTGTGCCTTTTTATGTTTTAAGTTTGTTTCTATTAGTTTCTTATGGGTTGATATTTCTTCTATTGTAAATCCCTTTATTATTGGATATATGAAGAAATTAAGCAACTAATGTCTGTAGAATCTAATTGAAAAAGCTTCCTCATTTCCTTGTTTCTTCTTCTAGCCCTTTGAATGATTGAGTTATTGGTTATTATGCAAATATGACAGATATCGAATTAGTTCTTCAATCAACTCCTTAAGGAAATGTACGTAGTGAAAATGAAAACTTTTTAAGTGCTTTAAGTTGTATAGGAGCTGTTCATCTAGAAGCATACAATCATATCTTGGAACCATAGTGACAAATTGCTCTATAGAAACTAGATGATTGTGACTGTCACTACTTCCTTAACAGTGAATGTTTTTACAGATATTTCGTTTTTATAGATCCAAAGGCCACAAGAATTTTAAGATGAAAAGGAATCCTTGTAAGGTAAAATGTACCAAGGCATATTGGAGTTAAAGCATGGTTTCTTTGATCCATGTTTGTCATTTGAAACTTCTTTATTCATGCATGCCTGGTATTTTGTTTCTTCTTACTTCACTAGTTATGTATGGTTCTAGGATTCAACCTTTGAGCTTAATAGGAAACGCAATAGACCGGAGAGATATGACATAACTCTTGCCGAGAACACTTCGAAGGCCATTAAAAACATAGATAAAATCAGATCAGACAGGCTTGACAAACATATTGGAAATATGTTTGTTGTCTTTCCACATTATCTTTCTTTTGAAAGGTTAAGAAATATGATAACTCACAAGTTCTTAAATCTTGTGCAGATTGAAGACTAATAAGAAGAGAGAACACATGGAGGTAGCAAAACAACTATAATAGAGCATCCATCTGATCAAGGCCCCAGCTGCTCTCTTGAAGGATCCCTCTCTCACTGTCCCAAAGATCCAAGTCAAGGTTCACTAAGCAGTCACAGAGGAGAATCAACAAATGGAAGACTAATTTTGATTCTTTCTTCACTGGCCAAAATTTTGTGTCTGCTATCTTTTTGGTCGTGGTCTCTATTGTGTGGATTTATCTCTAGTAAATCATAGAACATAGGATATATATTATTAAGTCTAATCTTTTTTGTTTTATTTTGAGAATTGCGAGTTTGAAATGTCTAAGTACTTGTAAGGACCGTAATTTTGATCTTGTGTTGGAATATTGTACTATTAGCATGTGATCCATAAACATTTTCACTGCGAGGGTCAATTCGGCAGGTGTTTGCAGCAGTTTATTTCCCTCCTCTCAAACTCCCCTTATAGTGGAATATTTGTATTTTAAAAAATAATTAATAAAATTTGTATTTTAAAAAATAATTATTAAAATTAAGAATTATTAAATTAAAATGATTTTTGAAAAATGGAAAAAATAAAAATAAAAATAATACAACTAACTGCGATGTTTTTGTATAAACATTATAGAAAGTCACATTACGCGACGTCTTAAAAATGTCACGGAATGTGACTTTCTGTAACTTTTCCAAAAACATTACGGAATGTTTTCCATTGTGTTTCCAAAAACGTTGCAAAATATGACTTTCTGTGACGTTTCTAAAAACTTTTTAGAATGTAACTTTCCGTGATATTTTCAAAAACATCGCAGAATATGACTTTCTGTGATGTTTCTAAAAATATCGCAGAATGTGACTTTCTGTAATGTTTCCAAAAATATCACAGAAAGACTAATCTTTCAGTGATGTTAATTAAAACATCACAGAATGTTTGTATTTTTCGTGATGTTTTATGGGAAACGTCACATACATCTTTTGCCTACACTACATTTGACAATGTTATTTGTAACATTTTTTAAAACGTCGCAAATTGTATTCTGGGATGTTTTTTATATTTGTGACGTTTTTTAAACATAACAAATTGTGTTGTTTTCTTGTAGAGTAATTCCCTGGTCCCAGGATTTAAAAAAAGAAGAAGCAAATCATGTATCCTTGACAACTTATTTCTTACTTCCTTTAAAACTCTTGAAGAGCTATTATGGTGAATCTTATTCAGTTTTTTTATTCCTCCTTTATCTACTGCATCTTATATATATATATATATATTGTGCCTGTAGAAATGCCCCTTTTAGTTCAACTTAAATAACTTCCTTAAATCCCCCAATCTTCTCTTGATAATTATTGAATCTAAATGTAATATGCTTCCTTCTACCTTGGTGCATTAATCTTATTAGGAAGGGTAAGTGATCAGAAATAAGGGATATGGAAAAAGTAGCAGTACCATTCTCAAATTGTGTTAATCATGTGGCATTAACAATGGCCCTAATTTTCTGAGAATAAACCATCTTCCCTCTTATTTATTGGACTATATAAAAAGTAGCAATTCTTCTTTAAATCTATCATTTGTAAATGAGCAAAACACTCCCTCATATCCTTACTATAGTTTCTCAAATTCACATTCCCCTCTGCTTGGCTTTGAAATCCCCCAGGATAATCTAAAGGGAACCAATTTTTCTTCCCAAGCTAGCTAAATAATTCCACAAAACATCCCTTTGACATATATGATTATAGGCATAGATGAAGGTAGTTTGAATGCTTACATTCTCAAGTAACAACTTAATCTCGAGGTGGATGTTCTAGTTTGAGCTAGAGGAATCCAAAATTACAACCTTATTAGGGTCATATATAGCCAAAATCCTTCCATATAAGTGATCCTTATGATCGATGATGATCTTTCATCCTTCTTTAAAAGCAATAATTTCCTATATTTATTTTCTAGCAATTTGGTTTCTAGTAGGCCGACCATATATGGATTTTGTTAGGGCTATTGGGCCCTTTGATATTCTATGTAAATAAAGTCATCATTAATTCTTAAGGAAACACTTTCCTTCCTAATGGATTTCCTTTTAGTTACTATCCCAAATTGAGTTCCTTCATCCTTAGCCTCTTAGATTACTTCTGGTATGTGAGTGATGTTTCCTTCTTGCAGGCTAGGGCTGCTCAACTCCTTTGAGAGAAGACCTTCATGTGTCTTTCCTATGTTAGCATATGAGACTAACAAGGTATTCCCAACAGTTGCTTTATTGGAATTTGAAAGACCTGATGCTTCCTCTGCATTAAGGTGGTGTTCACAAATGGTATCCTTTCGAGTCTTATTATTTTCCTTCCCCAAATTATAAAGATTATAATGACGCTCTTCCTTTTTAGTTATATGAGCTACATGGGAGTTAACTTCCTTACTCTTAAAAGTCTGCATTAGCTCTTTATACTAGCTTGTTTTGAATTTGCATTCTATTGGCTTTTAGCTTAATTCCTTGTTATTGCTTGGAGGTCTCCTGGAGTAAGGGACTTCTACTTGATCCTCATACATATTTCCTTTTTTATCAAAACCATAATAGGAATGATCTTTGGGAGTTTCTTGTTAATGTCTACAAAGACACAAACCCTAGTATGGTGAAATTTGCACATGAATGTAGTAGCCTTGTCTATGTAAAGGGATTTCCCTATATAGCTTGATAGATAGCTTAGCCCCTCTATAGTCCAATATTCAAGAGGGATGTTTAATTATATGTTTATCCACACTCCAAATTTCCAATTGTACTCCTGGTTTCCATTTTCGAAGGAGTAATGGCCTGGAACTGTAATGCCAAGGGCTTGCCTCCATCAGTTTTCGGGTAGGAAATGAGAGGGGAGATAAATTTTTTAGGCTAAGTTTTGAGAGGACATTGTTACTAGAAATGGTAATAAGGAGAGAGAAGGAAGAAGAAGGATGGTGTAGAAAGAAGGAGGGTAAGAGTAATCCAAAATTAGGAACCTTAAGGCCAAAGAGAAAAGGGGATGTAAATGGACTTGCAACCTACATCCTAAGTTGAAAATGGGATGGAAGTAAAGAGGGAGTAATAGGGTAGGAAGAAAAAGGGGAGAAGATAAGAGCTTCTAGAAGTTAAGGAGCAAGTAGAGATCCAACTAAGAATAGAAGAATTCACCTGATGCTATTGCTTGAATAAATAGGATCAAATACTTGTTGCATATGCAATAATACAAAGGATCAGTTAGAGAAAAGCAAAAGGTTATCCCTGTATTGAGTTTTCCTAATTAATAACCTATATTACTTCTTAAACAGAGAAACAAAACATTAATTATAAAAAATAATATAAGAAGTCCACACGAGTAGTGTTTATAAGACTATCGGCTAAAAATGGTTTAAGGGTTGATCTTATGACCAAATTTTTTTAAAAATGTTATTACATTTAAAAATTGTCTTATTCTTCACTACATTAGTATAAATTGCATAACATTTTGATATGTAGTACTTAAACCATGCTATGATAAGAAAGTAAAAACTTAAAAAATAATTAAATATAAGTAAAACTTGACCGAAGTAGAGGAAAAAGAAAATAGTAAAATAGTAATTTTTCCTTCAAGTTAATTGATTATTCTTTATAAATTAACGTAAAAGTTTGAAAGGCTTCCTAAGTTTAATCATTTCTTTCAATCTAATTGATTAATCTTTACGATTGTACATAAGAAGTTTGAAAAACTTCCTAAATTTATTTATTCTTTAAAATTTTTATATGTACGTAATGAATAAAAGGAAATAAAAGTGTTACTGGAATCAAAATTATTGCAAAGAACGAACATAATATGTTTCGATGCTTCAACTTAAAGTTCGTCAAGTCATCATAAGCTTAGCAGCCAAGCAATCAAGAATCTCTAAAGATTGCACAACTTTGTTTTCAATAAGAAAAGGAGTCCGTTAAACCATTTTAAATCTCATCTCAATCAATGGAAGTGATGACGTGCTTCTTCTTTTTTTTTTTTTGGTTAAACCATCCGATATCCGACGCCATACGAGCAATCGACTAATCCGGATTCGAGCCAGATTAGACCCTTGCGGACGGCAAAATTTTCCCTTATAAATGCGACTTCATTCTCAAGACTCGAAACCGCGACCTTGATAAAGGGTAAAGGAGCCTAAGCTACTCCACCACAGCACTTATCTCTTTCTGCTACCCATCCTTAATTTTCCACGAGAGAGAATTCAAAATCTTGCCTTTTAGAATTCAGGACCTTCAATTCTACTTTTTTTCTTAATCAAGTCAGCTTGCTTTGTAGAAAGATTATACCGCTGGAAATTGTATGGCTACACTGACTTTTGAGGTCTTCGAACATTTTCACTTTTATGTTGCAGATAAAGATTCCAAGCGGAAATTTCGTGTGCCTTTCTAATATATCCCTCCACTAAAAGCCCCGCAGTCTTAGCTTATTTGAGCTTGAGCTTCCTCAAACATGGAAACTCCCTGGTTGTCCCAGCTCCAACATACTTTGTACTTTGTATTTCGTACTTCCAACGCTCTATTAGATGTTTAGATAGCTTGAGGTGCACTCTATTAACAGGGATAAGGTCTTTTGTCCAATATTACCCAATCTTTTAACAGAGATAAGGTCTTCTCTCCAGTATTACCCAATCTTATTCTGTTTCATAAAATCTCCACTATTTATTTTGCGAAATTCACATAAATAAATAGCTGAGATTTATTAGATACAATAAAACATCATAATATTGAACGGAAATCTAGACTCCTATTTACAGAGTCTTAAGATAGTATATGCCCAATTTTGAAAGGTCATACAATCTAGGTTGACCATGTTAAATTTTTATCACCATTGGTGTAACGGTGAATATTCTTTTAATTAGGTTAACGTCTAGCATTTAACTGGTAGATGATTTTATTTTTACCTAAATATGACAGGATTAATGAATTTGGCAATTACTTCTCATCATCAACCGGAAGGTAGCTTGTACAATTCTGAAAACAAGAAAGTTATGTTCCTAACAGGAACTCCTGTCAGGACCCATCGTACTAGGTAAAAGCGTTCCTTTTCTTTTTGTCCTTATTATAACTCTCATATCAATGGCATGCTCTCGGTAACCACTTGCCAGGGCAACATAATCATGCCATTGATGGCATGATGTTGGTTGCTCGAAGGCTTTATGCAGCAGTTTGATGAAATCATTGTGCATTCTGCAACTTCTGCCACTGTCATACAAGAGGGTTCCACCGACGCTGATGCTGATTCTTCATTAATATCATGTGTATCTTCTTTTGACATGATCTTCAGAAACTCTACAAGTGCCTCGCGCATCCATTCATATCGGCACAGCTCAAAAGCATCTTTTATGTTTAGCTGCACGAAAGCATTAGTTTTATGGTCAGGGTCAGGAGTCAGGACATTAATCGCTCATGTCAGAACCTCTCTTTCAGAGTTGCATAATATCGTAAGCACAATAAAAGCTAACCCATTTCCTGTCACGGTTTTCCTGTTCAGGCCAGGTTTGAAGCTCCTCAGTCACTTGTAATGCAAACATGAAGCCTTTGCAGCCTCCTTCCAGGCTGCACGGATCCTGACTACTCTTGCTTCTGAACTCCCAAACCCCAAGTTGTGCTTCCTGATGAACAGACATATATATGAAACTAAATTCGTATAAGAGGAACACAAGGATCATCAAACAGCATATATACATGATACATCCAAGATGTACAAAAACTCAAAACTACAACAAGATGAAGATCTAAGATCCAGTTAACCAGCTCCAACTGCAAAATAAAATAGGTAAAAAGGATCTCACCTTTAGTATTCCCTTCACTCCTGCTTCCTCCAAGGCTTCTCGGCATGCAGCTTCTTCCATAGTCTCGTCGTCCTCCCATCCACCCTGAAGACAGGATGAGATAGCAGAATGTTCATGAGAAATACAGAAACAATGAAAGAAGTAGTATTAGTTCTTTTCTGTCCAGATGGGAGATATGAAAGAGACAAGAAAACACCTTCGGAAAAACAAGATCGGTCCGGTTTGGTGAGGAAACCATAAGAACCTGTAACATATTCTCCAAATCATTACCGCATTTCTCTTTGTCCATCGCTATCCTGTAAGGAATGCACCTGTTTGCGCATATTACGAGAAAAGGAGTAAATGACCGATTCACTTCCAGGGCCCATTATGAGACAGTAGTTGCACTACTTGGAGACCATGATCTGTGCTCAATTAAACGCATATAGATGATTGAGGACTTCACCGAGAAGGTTTCTCAAACTGAGAACTTTCCCTTGACTACTGAACATCCATGTTTTCAAAAACCAAAATTAGAGTAATTTTTGTCTTCTTTCGGAATTCGGACACAAGGTTATCTCATGGAAAGAGAAAAGGCCTCAAGAAACGTAAGGGCATAACAGCAAGCCTCTACCTAGTTCCAATCCTTGTTAAAGAAGCATCCTGCCGTTTTTCTTGAAATGTATGTCTCTCTTCTGCGTTAGAGAACTGTATTCATACTAATAAACTTCAATATTCAGATCACCACTGTGCTCGGCTACTTGTTTAGATTTACTTGCAATATTCGGTAATGCTCTTTCCTAATTTACACAGGTATCGTCTCCCGAGCACATACCAACGGTATCAAGTACGTGCTGAAGACAATGTTACAATGTTAAACCACCTCTAGTAAGGTTCTGAAAATTTTCCATGGGAATCAAGAATAAAGCCACAACTACACCACTAACTTCTACAACAATAAAGCAAGGCAGCAAGCAGTAAACCCTCTCTCTTGGTGAAGAAATGTCAGGATCATGGTTTTACTTAAAACTAGACGGTGATTTAGTTTAAAATATTAGCCATTAGAGACAAAATAGATCACGCCAAATCCAAGAACCCTATAAAAGAATCTAAAGTCAACATTAGCCCCCACCCGAGCAAAATTATGCTAACTAGATTAGTCCCTGAAACGCAGCGATATATACCAAGACAATCAAAAGAAGACAAATGGGTGATCCAACTTGAGATGCTTTGTTGGATATCACGGTTAGCAATTATTTGTTTATGGTCAAGTGTATGTCTGAAATAAGGTCAAAATGGCTTATTTTCTTGAGGTTCAAGCCAAAGGAAACTCATCCGCTTCTTCGTTTGATTTAATAGTAAGTTTCCTATTCAAGAACTTGAACAGACCAGAGATGAACGGTACGTAAAGAGTTAGTAGGCAAAAGGAATTCCAAGATGGCATGCCAAGGTAAACTAACAATGGTCCAAGGAAGGATGCTACAGAACATGAATACAGCCCGTGCAGTCAATAGAGACTTGTTCAAAAAAGGATTTTTATCCATATAGGCATTGATAGTTCGTCAATCCTTCTGAATTTAAGGGGAAAAAAGAAAGATTAAACGGGTTTGTTCTCTTCTTTAGTATCCGTTTGATTGTACAGGGAAGCGTCGGGAAGGGGAACAGTATGAATATGATGATGGAAAACACAACTGGACAAGACCGCATAACTGGGTGCGTTTTGAAGAAAATTGAAGTAACAACATGGATACTTTACCCAGAAACAAGCCGAACATTGTTCTCGTAACGTTGTCGCTCTCGCCCTTGTCTTGCAAGAATACAAGCCATGTTCTTTTTTGTTTCCATATAACTCTAAGAACCTTCAAAAGATTTAACAAATGAACATGGAACTGAATGAGAACGTCAAATAACAAGACTACAATCGTCTACGGAACATCAAAAACGGTGAATAATGGTACAATAAAAGAACATGAAAATGGAGAATACGTACCAAGAACATTAAAAAAGGAAACAGTAGGTAGTTTGTCAAAACCACCAACATTGAAAGTAAACGTTTAAGCTGTGCAATAACGCAGAGATAGACAACGCCATGGCGGACAGAATACAGAATCCTGAGTTAATGAAACAAAGTACTAGGGGAGAAAAATTAGCTCTCCATCTATGTTTTTGGAATCAGATATCCCGAATTAGTGCGAAATAAATAAGACCCTTCTTTCTTCATCTGTTTGTTTGTTCGTCAACGAATTAAAGTGAGAAGGATGGATGAAACAAATTGTCAGTTGTCTGTTGAAAAGAAACAGAGAAAAACAGAGTGAAGGGGAAGAGAAGGGGGGAAAGAAACAGAGGTCTCTGGCGCAGTCTAAGCAACGGCCTATAAGTTACATTTATAACAAACTCATTAAACCTTCCTTTTTGTCTTATCGTTCAACATATTAGGCCATTAGTTTTTTGTTCCCTTCTTTCTGTAAATCCGTATATATTAATATTATAAGTAACTTCTAATCTCTTTTCAAAAAAAAAAAAAAGTAACTTCTAATTTTGTGCTCTCCCGTATTCAAAACAAATGTCGTTTTAGAGAGATTTTAATTATTTAAAATAAGTGTCGTTCACAATTTTTTATGCATGTTTATAATTTTATTTTCAAAATTATCTTTTAATTTCTCTCACATCTTAATTATATAATTACATTTTCAAGATATAATTAATAAGAGATATCAAACATTTCACTAGTTTTAATCAGGAGGAAGTAATTTTTTATACACGAGTGGCAGAAGACTTTTAACCTCTCTTTCTGGGTAAACCATAATATATATATAGAATATTAAATAGGTTCATTTCAATTCAATTAATTTAAATCCGATTGCAGTGATTTTCTTACTCTTCAGCTACAAAGGGTACTGGTCAGCTTTTTGTAGTCTTTGTTATTTAATTTTTAATATAAAATAAAATGAAAATTCTTAATGATAAGATGTGTTAGAAATAATTATTTAAATCACTTTGAGATAAGTCTTAGTTATTAATTAAATGGTAACTTGACAAATACTTGGATGGTCTCTTGCATTTGTGATTGCGACGTCAGATCGTAAGTCTTGATTCTAATCATTTCTTATCTCTTAGTTTCGTTCTTCTTTTAATCATGTAGGTTCCTCTTATTGAATTACATAGGATTAATGAACGGATATTGTATTACCAGACGTCATTTTGTTTTTTTGAAAAATAAAATACTCATTTATTTGAGATTTGTAATATAAAATTGAAAACAAAAATAGTTATCCTATTTCTATTTTTATAATTATACTCTTATGTCAATAATTTTAATATATTTTAATTAATTATTATTATTATAGTTAAAATTAAAATATATGCAAATTGAATATCATTAATTGTATATAACAAATTAGAAAAATATAGTAAGTCATACTTGGAGCAGAATTATTAATGCGAGAAACTAAGTAAAATTATTCCAAGGTATGATTACTTTCCCTTGATTAATGTTGCAAGTTCCTCCTATCAAGTTTGTAATAAGGTTGAGAATACGCATGTATGGCTTGTTTTTGAGCCCCATGCGTACATATATATATAAACAAGGAATAGGCAGAGCAATATTTATATCATCGCTCGCTGGTGTATCTAATCCCGATGGAGTCAACCCAAGCATGTGTACATGATTACAAACAAGAAAATCAGAAACTTTGGGAGAAATAAATGCATATATGCCCGCCAATAAATATGAGAATAGACATGAAACAGAACTCCACATGCATGCCGACATTTATGTCTCGTACATAATCACATGCTCACACACTCCTCAATTTCATAAATGTCTTATTCTACCAAAAATAAATATAACATTTTGATGCGATTTACTATCTTATCTTATTACCCTATTTCTTAGAGGTTGTTAAGCACGTTGTCGCCATTAATCACTTCACCGAACTGGGATTTTATTTATGTGCCGGCCAACACCATCGGTCTTGAATTTGACCAACTTAAAAGCCATTCAACATGCACTGTTAATATATACTCCTTGTTAATAGACAAACAACACAATACTAACTTCTCCTATATAGTTAAGGATTGCCAATAATTAATTATCGTTCCATCATCCCATGTGGACTTGATGGTTGGGAATTGGAATCCAAACACCGGCGACTCTTTATTGTGGATTCCATTGACTCCAACTATTCTCTCATGTCATGTATTTGAAGATAAAGTATGCGTGCGCCCACGCGCGCGTACACACACATATATAAATGGTACAATGACAATAGAAATTAATGAATCAATTACCGATTAGTCAAGGATTAACTATAATAATCCTAATAATTATAGTAAAAATTACTCAACAATCCCTTTAAGTTGGTGGATGGTCGTCACATACACCCAAATTAGTAAGATAATTTTGATCTTAATTTTATAAGAATATCAGCTAGTAAATTGTCATAATGAATCTTCCATAACTCTATAATTTTGTTATCTATAATAAAGAATACACTGACAAGCATGTTATATAGGATTGTGAGCTATATTACACGTAACTTTGTTGTCACTATACAATCAAATCGGTTGTTTCGATGGGTAACTCAAATCCTATAAAAGTAGTCTTAGCCATAAACTTTCACATAGTCTAAGTTTCGTACCTTTGAATATCGATATTTTGTTTCTTACTTCTTTACATGACAAGATTGTCACCTGCAAATAATAAATAACCAGAAGTTGATCATCTATTAGTTATTGCACCCAACCAATAATAATTTATATAAATATTTCTGTTTTACTAGCTTGTATTTTTAGTAAACAAAATTTCTTTTTTAGGAAAAGGTTTCAAGTAACTTAAAATTTGCATAATTGCAATAATATGTTATTCTTTAAGATTGTGCACAAAATGGCTAACAATGCTTAATGTCTAAGCAAAAGTATCAATTGATTGACATGTTGATATCTTAGGTTCTTTTAACAATCTAATGCATACTTTCTTTGGGATAGAAATTTTGTTTTCTTTGATATAGAAACTTTAGTCCCAAGGAAATGTTTCAAGCAACCAATATCTTTCATTTTAAACTCTTTGGATAAATGTTCTTATAATGCCTCCCTTTTTTTAGGATTTATAAATGCTTGATTGATTATATATTTACTCCCTAATGTTTAGTGATTAATGTTATGTTGTGCTTAAGATACTTATTTTGGTTTATACTTTATTTTAGGCGTAAATTAGAGGAACAAGAACCAAATTGAGCTAAAAACATATCCTTAGAGCCATCCTACTGATGCTCAATCTTATTTGCCTTTGAGGAACAAGAAGGAGATGAATTAGAATGAGGATGGGATAAACAATGAAAGAAATGAAGTTATTGCAACCTACATCATTGTGTATGGGACCGCGTAACTTATTGGAAGTGTGTAGGAAGGGGAAGATGTAGTTCTAGCCTCTGGTACAACCTACATGGTCGTGTAAGTGAGCTACACCATCATGTAAGTTTCGGTGTAGCTCACTATAACCGTGTAAATTCTCTATTCTTGTAATTTCACACACGGTCACCTACACACCCGTGTATTATGCCAAAACCCTAAATTTTACTATAAAAGGGCATTTAAAAGGCCAAATAAGGCATGAAGAGTTTAGAGATATGAAAGGGGGCAGATTTCTCACCCTTTAGAGAGTTATTGTAACATCCCGTTACCGATGCGATGAGCATATTGGTACGGGTAGTGTTGTGATTGCATATTTAGTGGTCGAGTGCTTTGTGGTCTCTGAGATAGATCATTTTGCACATGCATATACATAGTGACATGCATTCATGATTGTTCCAGCATTTAAATTGTGATTATGAGTTGAATTGAGAATTTTGAGATAATTGAGTTAGATTTGATTTTAAAGTGAAATTAGGGATAATTTGAGTGGAATGAGGGAATTAGAGTGAGAATTGAATTTTAGAGAATTGGAAATTGAAAATTTAGTATGCGATCGAGTGTTTTATATTTTTGAGGAATTATGGAAATTTTTCTGGAATTTTTAGAGTTATGAGTTCGGACCGTGAAATTAGCCTAGAGACTGATTTTAGATTTCGCCCAAAGTGAGTGACAAATGGCTTGGAAAATTTAGAGTTATGAGTTTAATAATTACTGTGATAAGCCATTGAAATTAGAGATTGAAATCAAGTGAATTTGAGGACTTGTGGATTTTGAGTTTAGGTTTAAATCAATTCTTATATATATATATATATAGGTTTTGATGTTGGGAGTTAGCATTTCTTCTTCCTCTTATTACTCACCGTCGACGATCTTGCTTTTTTTTTTCCCCTTAGAGATTTCTCTTGTTCCTTCTTCTTTGTGGCTAAAGATCAGCTGGAAAGCTTAGTGAGGATGATCTTTGGCATGGCTTGGGAGATTACCATCGTTGCTTGAGGCTGAAAGTGGATTTTGGGGATTTAGGGTTTTCGTTGGATTTGCGATTTGGTGAGTTTATTGTGTTTAATGTTGTATTTATGGTTATTTATGGCATTTATGGTATTAAATGAGTTAGATAGGGTAGTTGAATATGTTTTATGGAGGTTGATTGAGTAAACATGGCGGAAATGGCGATCAGAGAAGATGAAGTTTGGTCGCACGTCGCGACGTCTGGAGTAGGCCACACCACGGCGAGAAAAAGGGTGCTCGCCGCTGCGAGGAGCAGGACACGTCGCGGCGAGCGGGTGGATTTCACGCCACGACGAGCTCCTTTGTGGACGTTGCGGCGAGGTGTGAAGAGTCACTTGGCGTCCTCAGGCGCCATGCATGAGAGGTCAGAGGCATGGCGAGGGACAGGAATTTGAGATGAGATTGATTTGGGTTTTTAGAGCATATCTTTTGGTGTAGACCTCTAATTGGGGTGATTCTTGTTTCGTTATGATCTAGAGAAAGAGGTCTACAATTGAGGTAAAGATTGCGAGTTCAAATTTTAGTTAACGAGATATCGATTATCGAAAGTGAATCAATTTTAGTTTCTAGTGTAACCTAAGGGTTATGTGTTGACTAATTTGAGTTTTAATTGGAGAATTTTGAAATTGATAGATGTTATGGACCTAGTGAATAGTGAATTTGGTTGTGAATCGAGAGATAGCGGAATGGGACTAAAGTGCTGGGAAATCATGATCATGCACCATATAATTTTAAATGTGAGACATGTGCATTAGTGAATCTTATTGATTGAGCATATAGTGATGAGAATGCGTTTGTATTGTTATAGTGGCGCCGTTGGATCGTCAGTTCATGGATATTGCTGGTACTTCCAGGCAGTAGCTCGGAAGTTACAGGTGAGTAACCTAGTTGGTTCCTCGATCTTTGTGTGATAACATGTGTTGTGAATATGTGAATTTAATTGCCAATGTGAGTGATATAAATGTGAGATAAATGTGCTGCAATTATGAGTAAGTGTTCTGATTGTGGGTGATTGTACTGAATGTGTTGCGAATGTGCATACTTGTGATTGTGAATCAGTGTATAGTATTACGAGTAAGTGTTCTGATCTTGACAAGCGAGTGAAGTAATAATATATGTGCTAGTGACTGCGCAAGTGTTAGTGCATGCTAGGCATGATAATAAGAGGTAATTAAACAACAGGATCAAGCATGTAGTGAATGAGCTTTAAGCTCGAATATCCGTGAATGGGCCTAAGGCCAACAAGGAAATAGTGCATACCCAGAGGGCTCTCCTATCCCTAATATGAGTGGGCAGTAGTGCATACCCTGAGGGCTCTCCTACTTGCCGAATTTGTGATTAATGTGAAAAGTGCCCGGATCGGGATAGTGTTAACGCTCAGTCACAACAAAGGCATAAAATGAGAATTGGCATACATTGTGCATCTGACTGTGTAGTGAAATTGAGAATGTGTGCGATTTGTGACAATCGTGAAGCGATATTTTTATTGTGTAAATGTGTAAATTGTGTTTAGTGTTCCATATGCTTTAAAGTATACTATGTGATATATTATGTGTATATGCATGAGTTGGGTGAACCATCGATGATGGTTTCTCATTGAGTTCGCAAACTCACCCAACATTGCAATATATTTTTCAGGGCAGCGTTAGTAGGTTCTAGCTCCCGAGATAGACGTTTTCCTGCTGTGCGAGTTCTTGGACAAGTGAAGCGATGGCACACAGGTCGGTCAGCTGAGACGATTTTGAGGATGACCTAGTATAGACGTTTTTATCAGTTTCCTTTTTGGGTTATTGTATTGAGACTTTAGGGGACTGATAGACTTGTCTATATTTTGGATTGATATTATGAAATGAAAGATTATTATTGTGGTTTTTTTTAATTTTTGTGATTTTCATAATGCTGTTTTTTTTATATTGATGCCATGCGAGTATTTAGCGATAGTTGCGAGCGGTAACACTTCCTTTCTGTGGGATACGCGTCGGCACGACCCACGGGCGTTCTGGTGTGTACCCTATGGTAAGGGGGCGTTACAGTTATAATCCTATAATCCTATTAATTATAGTAAAAATTACTCAACAATCCCTCTAAGTTGGTGGATGGACGTTACACACATCCAAATTAGTAAGATAATTTTGATCTTAATTTGGTAAGAATATTAGCTAGTAAATTGTCATAATGAATCTTCCATAACTCCATAATTTTGTTATCTATAATAAAGAATATGCCGACCTCAATTTTATTTGATCATGTTATATAGGATTGTGAGCTATATTACATGTAACTTGGTTGTCACTATACAATTGAATTGGTTGTTTTGATGGGTAACTCAAATCCTTTAAAGTTGTCTTAGCCATAAACGTTCACATAGTCTAAGTCTTGTATCTTTGAATAACGATATTTTGTTTCTTACTTCTTTATATGACAAGATTGCCAACTACAAATAATAAATAACCAAAAGTTTATTGTAACAACCCAGATTACCAGCTCACAGATATTGTCTGCTTTGAGTCTTGGCCCAACCAAGCTTTCACAGTTTTGCTTTTCCCGAGAACTTTCTAAGAAGTCACCCATCTTGGTACTAATCTTACCCTAGCATATTTAATTTCGGAGTTTTGATGGGATTCAATGCGTTAGGATATGAAAAACATATCTGTAAGGGAGAGGTATCTGTATCCTTATAAGGCGTACTTCGTTCCCCTCTCCAATCGATATGAGATCTCACACTCTTCACCCCCCTTAGGACCCAGCCTAGTTGGCACAAAGATTTGGGTATCGGCTCTGATACCACTATAACAACCCAGATCACCTGCTCATAGATATTGTCCACTTTGGGTCTTAGCTCAGCCAAGTCGTCACGATTTTACTTTTCTCAAGAACTTCCCAAGAGGTTACCCATCCTGATACTACTCTTGCCCTAGCACATTTAACTTCAAAATTCTGATGAGATTCGGTGCCTTAGGGCATGAAAAACGCGTATGGAAGGGAGAGGTATCCGTACCATTATAAGGCATATTTTGTTCCCCTCTCCAACCAATGTGGGATCTCACGTTCTGCTCTAATACCAATTTAATTGTCATGACCCGGGACCACATCTGGCCCATGATAATTGTCGCATAACCGAGCTAAGGATACTTACTGTAACATCCCGTTACCCATACTAGGGCTAGAATTGTGAATTTTGAGAATTTGTGAGAAATTAGGAAAAATGCACATCATGCATTATTAATTGTGACCTGCACATTTATATGATTGTACATGAATTCCTTGACATTTCTGGGTACAATTGAATTATTAATTGTGATTAAAATGTGTTTTTGGTGATTTTGATATTATTTAAGACATTTTGGGATTTTTAGTGAATTTTAAAAAAATATTTATTTTTGGACTAATCCTATTGTGATATATGGACTTATTATTGTGAGACAAATGACTTATGTTAGTGATGATGTGTAAGGCATGCATAGCCGAGTATGAGTTGAGTTAGGAAAAAAATGCATGCAAGTACTCTCGGTGATGAAACACTTGAGATCCGAAAGAAAACTTTGGGACTTTTGCTGTCTTTAATCGGTTCTCCTTGCTGGAATTCTTAGCCGATTCAGGTAAGTTATGTTTAAGTTGGGTGTTGTTGTTGTTAAATGATGTTTTATTGTGGAGATGAATGCATGCATGTGAGGTTATGGAAGCAAAGTTTTGGTGATGAATGAACTAGATGGTCGAATCTGTGAAATAGGAATGTGTTCATCAAAGTAGGAAATGAGATCTGTTTCAATTGAAATGAGTTACAGAAGAGTGCCTGAAAATCTATGAATGCATTTACACTCTGTTCGGGTTTTGAGATAGTCGAAATGATACATGCATGCATTGTGTCCGTTGTTTATCAGTAGAAGTGAAGTTGATGTTTAAGAATGAATCTTGAGTTTGATCTTATGTAAATGTTTCGAACTGGATTAGGAGTTAATTGGAGTGAAGTTTTAGAGATTATTTTGGGTATAGAAGTGAAAAATCTGGAAAAAGAAATCGAGGAAGACGAGTTGCAAAACCAGACGTCGCGACGTGTAGCTTATTTTGTTTATTCGTCAAGGCGTCCATTTTCTTCCTCGCCGCGACGTAGGAGACCCCCCCTGAACTCGTCGCGGCGAACGTTGCAAAAATCCTGAGAAAAACTGAATTCTAGGCTGTTCGTCACGACGTCACTTTTTATCCTCGTCGCGACAAGCAACCCATCCTTTGACTGCTCGAACATGCTTTCGTATTTTGACCATAACTTTCTCTATACTGATCCAAATTTAGGTGATTCTTGATTCTCTGTAAACTAGAGACATAGGGCTACAACTTTTATGAAGAAATGAAGTTTTAATTCTGTCTCTAAGAGTTTCAATTTTTGGTTGGAAGTTGAGGTATGAATTTTTCTGGAACTTATGAACCGTATGGAATATTTTGAGGATATCTCTTGGTATACTGATCCAAATTAAATAATTTTGGTGTCTTTAGAAAGCTAAGAAATGGGAGAACAACTTTACAGAAGGAAGTTTTGTCTAATTTGGTCATTTACCTGATCTAATTTAGTATGGAAAGTTGACCCGAATATGTTCTATAGGAAAAATCTGAAGTGGTCAATGAAGCTATGAAATTATTTGACATTTTTTGGTCCAATTCAATTGTAAGAATACATGGTATTAATGAGGGCTTTGATTCCTAAATGATTTTTGATAAGGATCGCATTATTGCACCTCGGAATTGTCATTGAACATGCATTGTGCATACATTCTATACATTGATATTTTTATGAAAGAACATTTGTGCAATTGTGCAAAGTGTGATATTTGTGAATGTGTTTTGCCTATTTTAGAGGAGCATATCGGACGCCAATCGGACATTGCCGGACCATCCAGGTAATAACTTATTGGAGTGTACTGTGAGTCAACCTAGATGTTTTCCTAGGATTGATTTAATTTGATTTGTTTAAGCTTCCAATATTGTTGTATTGCTTGCGATTTAATTATGAATTCCGGACTTCAATTGTCTGAGGAGATCAATATTTGGGACTGTATTAGAAGTGCTCTGATTGTGACTTTGTTTGCTATGGAATTCTGAACGTGATTATGAATATTATGTGAATCCTCAACGAAAGTTGAATGCCGGATTTAGATCCGATGAATATGAGTTCTGTTGAATATATGATTGTGATACATGTCATATTCAGATTGATGCATTTCATAAAATGCATGCTCAGATAAAGGCGTTGTGACTTGAATTGCCCGTATGAAGCGCTTCCACGTAGAGCTTTGCTCCGTGATATATATGTGCACGAGAGCTATGCTCCGTGATTCGTTTCGATTGAGCCCTACGAGCCAGCAATTGTATAAGTATGTGATAGGCATTCAGTCACAACAATAACAACGAATGTGAGTCTCATATGCATATGTATTTGTTCATATATGATATGTTTGGCAATGATTGAATGTTATACTCTATTGTATGAGTTTTGAATCATATATGTATCTGTTTATGAATGTTTGTGTAATATGTGATGTGTGCTTATGATCCGGTGAATTCATCGATGATGGTTCACTCATGGAGTTTGCAAAACTCATCAAAATTTGCAATGTGGCTTTTCAGGTACTAGTCAGGAGACCTAGTTCTTTAGTCAGGACTTAAGGAATCTTTTGGTTAGAGATATGGCTCAGAGGTCTCATCACCGACACCGTAAGTGTTCTAGCCTTATTTTTGTCGTTTTGTTGGATATTGTATAAGCTTTTATGCTTAGTCTTTTGGTGGTATCAGTGTAAGCTTTATGAATGAAAGGATTTGAATGGTTTTTAAAAGTTAGTGACTTTGAGTGTGTTAGATGATGCCATGTGTAGGTTGGATTGCCATGTGTAAGTCGGATATGTTTTGCTCCAACATACCATTATCATAAGGTATGTACTTGAATGTCCTTCGGGTGTTCAGGTATTTGCCTTATGGTAGTGGGATGTTGCACTTACGGTATCTTTAATTCGACTATGCAAAGTTAACTGAATATTTATTTTTTTAAAAAAATTGGGCAACACAATGACTGTGTCTTAAAAATCCCAAAACCTGCAACATTTTTTAACACACTTCTATAATCTATCAGTTATTGCACCCAATCAATCATAATTTGTACAAATATTTCTATTTTGTTGACTTGTATTTTTAGTAAACAAAATTTCTTTTTTAGGAGAAGGTTTCAAGTAACTTAAAATTTTCATAATTGCATTAATATGTTGTTCTTTAAGATTATGCGCAAAATGACTAACAATGCTAAATGTATAAGCAAAAGTATCAATTGATTGGCATGCTGATATATTAGGTTCTTCTAACAATCTAATGCATACTTTCTTTAGGATAGAAAATTTGCTTTCTTTGATATAGAAACTTCAGTCCCAAGGAAATATTTCAAGCAACCAAGATCTTTCATTTAAAACTCTTTAGATAAATGTTCTTATAATGTCGCTTGATTGATTATATATTTACTCCCTAATGTTTAGTGATTAATGTTATGTTGTGCTTAAGATACTTACTTTGGTTTATATTTTATTTTAGGCGTAAGTTAGAGGGATAAGAACCAAAATGAGCTAAAAACATATCCTTGGAGCCATCCTATTGATGCTCAATCTTATTTGCCTTTGACGAACAAGAAGGAGATGAATTAGGATGAAGATGGGATAAACAATGAAAGAAATGAAGTTATTGCAACCTACATCATTATGTATGGGACCATGTAACTTATTGGAAGTGTGTAGAAGGGGGAAGATGTAGTTTTAGCCTCTCGTACAAACTACATGGTCGTGTAAGTGAGCTACACAATCACGTAAGTTTCGATGTAGCTCACTATGACTGTGTAAGTTCTCGATTCTTGCAATTTCACACACACGGTCACCTACATGACCATGTATTATGATAGAATCCTAAATTTTACTATAAAAGGGCATTTAAAAGGCTAAATAGGCATGAAGTGTTTAGAGACATGAAAGGGGGCAGATTTCTTACCCTTTAGAGAGTTATGAGGAGCTAACCTTCATTCTTCTTGTTCAAATGGGATATCAAAATCGATGAACATGTTTGGATGTTTCTTAATCCAGTAATGTTTTTCTCACTCTTTTTTGAAATAGATTGTTTTAATGATTAATGTTTTAGGATTATGTATGAATGATTTAAACACTTCAAATAAATTATTTTTGTATGAACCCATTGCCATAATCTACATTGCAATATGTAATCATTGTACATCTTATTCACTTATGGTAAACTAATGGTTGAGCATCATTAGGGATAACATGAAAAATGCTAAATGATTCGAGCTTATGTGGTTATTGCCCATATTAACCTATTTTCCTATTACATAATATAGTTGTCACACTAAATCTAGAGAGTTTATTTTAGGTTATTTGATAGTTAGGCCTAATCAAATAGCTTGTTTTAATTAAATACAACCTCAAGGAAAACTAAGGTTAACATAGTTTGTTGTTAATCTACAATTAATATTTTCAAAGAGAGGTACGAGAACAATATGATGATTGATTATGCTCATTCATATGAAGGTTGAGATTGAACCACGAATTGGATTCAAAACCCATTAATTAATTTTATCACTTTTGTACCGTTGATTTGATTTATATTTAATAGTTTAATTTAAGTTAATTTTTTAATTGAATTCAACCAACCCCCCTCTCTCTCAATCAATCCTAAAAACTGATTTATTTATTATAAAGGCTAGACACACACTCTCTGCGGATACGATTCTTGCTCACCACTACTACAAATTTAGTTGTAAAGCATTAGGTTATTTTTTTTGGTATGTTCAATGAGCATAAAGAATTTTGGCATCTTACCAGGGAGTGAAGTGATTTAATTTTTATTTTTGATTTTAATTGGTGTTTTGTATATATATTTGTTTATAATTGTTTTTTTATAGTTATTTCTTGATCTTTTTTATGTTTGTTATTGTTTGTGTATGACAGTGACGAGATTTCCTCATCAAGATCCTATATAATTTAATCCCAAGATCGAAAAGACACTGTGAAGGTTACGTAGGAAAACTAGAATAACTCTAGCAATACAACAAGGAATTGAACTTAAGGAATCCATAGCCAATCCAAGAACTCTAAGAGAGTTAGCTGCCCTTTATTTGACTCAAAGGCTTTTATGCATCACTTTTCTAAATCTTTCTAAACATATTACTTTTGAGCTTAAGTCCAACTTAATCCACCTTTTGCCCAAATTTCATGGTTATGCAGGTAAGGAGTTCATAAGCATCTTTTGGCCAACTTTCATGGTTATGTAGGTGAGGATGTTTGTAAGCATCTCAAGGAGTTCGATGTGGTCTATCTTAGTAGGAAACTTCATGGGTGACAAAAGAACATATTATGTTGAGAACCTTTCCATTTTCATTGAAGGATGCAACAAAAGACTTGCTTTTTGATCTGCATATAGGGAATGTAAGCATATGGATCAGAATGAAGAGGTTGTTTCTAGAGAAGTATTTTTCAGCACAAAAGACAACCAATATAAGGAAAGAGATTTATAGAATAAGGCAACATCATGGAGAATCCTTTTACAATTACTAGAAGCAGTTTAAGAAGTTATGTGCTAGTTGCTTTCACCATAATATCATGGAACAACTCCTCATCCAATACTTTTACAAAGGATTTTTGCCTATAGATAGGAGCTTGGTAGAGACAATAAATAGTGGAGCATTATGTGAAAAGACTTCTATGGAGATCAAAATTTTAATCAAGCATATAATACCAAATATTCAATAATTTGGCATTCGTATTGATGTTCATCGGGTAAATAAGGTAAACAATTCATCTATAGAACATTGTTTAGATGAACTAACATTCTTTGTTAGGAAAATTGTTGTAGGGTAGGCATATATGAAAACTTATGATATATGTGTAAATGTGAACCATCCAATAAATTGGTGTCCAACTTTGTAGGATGGAAACATGGAGTATGTCAATTGTGCAGGGGCAAATTTTGCCCAACAATACAACTCATATTCCTAAACCTACAACTTAGGTTGTAAAGATCACTTGAACCTAAGTTATAAAGGGAATAAGTAGCAAAACTACTTCCCAAATAGGCTGCAAGGTGCACAAGAAATTTTATCTAGACTAAAAGCTCCCTCCTCGAACTCAAGTACGTCATTGGAAAATATAGTTAAGTCTCTTACAATTAAAACTTTGCAATTCCAAGAGGATATGTGGCTGCTTTAGTAGGATACCAAATTTCAATTTTAAGAGACAAGGTCTAACATTCAGAATTTAGAGAACTAGGCGAGTTAAGTGGTAGTGGCTATTAACTGTAAATAGGAGCAAAATGTCACTACAACCTGAGATAAATGTGAAGAACGTTATTGAAATCACTTTGAGGAGTGGTTAGATGCTTGGGGATCTTAGGAAGGCTATAAAAAGGATAGGTAGTGAAGAAGAAATTGAGAAGGAGCTTCAAGGAGAAAGGGATATACCATTTAGCTCAGAGTTAAATACTGAATTCCCAATTATTGTTAAGATTAACTCTCCACCTTTTACGAGCATGTTAGTAAAGTCAAACAAGGAGATCTAGGGGATTTTTCGAAAAGTTGAGGTGAATATACCGTTATTGGATTTAATCAAGCAAGTGTTGAGGTATGCAAAATTCTTTAACGAATTGTACACCAATTAGCAGAAGATTAGAGGTAATGAAAATATTAGGACGAGTGAAACCGTTTATATGATTTATAAAAAGAAAATACCTCATAGAGTAAGGAATTAGGCATGTTTACCATTCCTTGTAAAATTAGTAACATTAAGATTATATAGGCCATGTTAGATTTAGGAGCATTGATTAAAGTTACGCCTTGTTCTATGTATGCTTCTTTAAATTTAGACTCTTAACAGAAACTAGTATTATCATATAATTGGATTATCATACTAATGCTTACCTAGATGTGATGATGTGATGATTGAGGATGTGCTTGTGCAAGTGAATGAAATCATATTTCCTGCTATTTTTTTACATGGTATATATGAATGATGAGACTTCCTATAATTTGATGCCTATCTTAATAGAGAGATCGTTTCTTAACATGACCTAAACTAAGATAGATATTGGTGAGGGTACCCTTATGATGGAATTTTATGGGGAATTTACACATTTCAATACTTTTTTTATGTCAATAAGCACCCCAAAATTAACATTCTATTTTTGCGATTAATGTGACTGGCCCTTTAGTACAAGAAGATTGTGAGTGAAAGTGTACAGATAAACTGGAAGCAGTTTCAACTAAAGAGAAGACTAAAGCTTTCAATGTCTCAAGAAAAAGCTTTATTGTTTGTCAAAAAGGGCTTCTTTATTACTCAAGATATAAATTGTTTCTATATAAATTATGACCTTATTAGGTCGATCCTTTTGTGATTACTAATGTCTCTCCTATAGTGTAGTAGAGATTAAGGGTCTAAAAATAGGGAAGACATTGAATGTAAGTGGGCATCGACTCAAGCCTTATCTTGAAGAATTTCAAATGGAAAATGCAAAAGTTATGATCCTAAGAGATCAAAAGTTTATCACACGATAAAGGAGAACATAAAGTTGAGCCAATGATAATAAACAAAGGTGCTGCTTAGGAGGCAAACTAAGGGGAGTGTGTTCATTTTCCTTTACATTTTGCAATTGTTGTTTTTATTGAATGCTTCATTTCTTATATTTAATTTTACATCAACGGCAATGTTAGTTCTAAGCATGGGGGTGGGGGTGGGGGTGGGGGTGGGGGTGGGGCAATGCTTGTTTTAAGTTCTTTTTGGTTGTTTTAATGTTCTTTTTGGATATTAAAAAGCTCTCTTTTTTTTATTGCTTCTAGAACTATACAGTCACAGTTAGAGAGTGGAATTAACTAGAAAAATTTATGACAACTTGGGCATATATTTGACTCCTGTGATTGGTCAATGTACATTTTCTTTATAAGAATAGTAACTAGTAGGTAGATATAATTTAGTGAGATTTTGAGCCTTTTAGGATGATACATCTATATGAACCTCATTGGCTTTTTGTTTATATGTGACCTTCATGACATGTACATCCTAACTTTGCCTTGATTTTCTATTTTTTTATCATATGTGTTAGCATGAAAATGAAGCAGATATTCTTTGTTTGTAAGTTATATTAGCGAAATACCTTACCCAATGACATGATGTATCCTATCATTAATCCCCTTAATCTTTATTAGCCTTTTCTTTTTATGTTAATGATATTACGAGCCTTTAACCTAACCAAATGTCTTACCCAAGCCTTAAAGCTATTGGAGCATTTGTGATTGTTGATGTTTGTGGAAGCATAAGAGCTTAAGTGAGGGGGTGTACATATATGCGGTTAGTCATAATTGATAGAATGCGATTTTAATTACCCATCATTGAATTCCATCGTTGATATAGTTTCTTTCAATTTTTGTCTTTAATAAAAAAATAAAAAAAAAAGGAAGAGAATAAAAGAAAAAAATAATCAAGGAGGAAAATCATTTGTTTTACAAAATAATTCATGTTAGTATTTTCTCTTAAAGTTGTATGAAATAGGTGAATTGATTATGATATGAATAAGGGAGAAGTTATTGTGAAGGGTTACTCATTATGGTTATAGTGTATTGTTCATCATTTTTTATGACTGATTCCTTCTAATTTTATATGCTTCATGTGGTTTGTAGTATGAAGGCTTGAATCTAATTTGTAAAATAGAGTTTTTGCATTCATCATAGCTAATAATACCTTTTTTTTAGTGGATGTTAATTTTTGCACTTGATACACCGTTGATTATTTTTTGCGTTTCACTAATTTTGATGGCTTTTAAACTACATGACCTAAATATTTCTAACCTTAACCTTTGGCCCTATAACCTTAACAGGGTGTTTGGTTAATTTGTTGGAATAGATAAGGAATAGAATAGATAAGGAAAGGAACGAAATGAGTATTGTTTAGTTTGGTTTATTCTTAATAATTTCTAATGATGATGTAATGTCGATGTTTGGTTTGAAAACATAAATTTAGAATAAAAAAGGAATAATTAACAAAAGACCAAAATATCTAAATAGTCCCACTAATTACATGATGACGACGACGACTAATTTACTTCTTCTTCTTATTATTAATTTTATTATTATTATTACCAATTTTATTATTATATTACTACTACTACTGCTACTACTACTACTACTACTACTACTACTATTACTACTACTACTACTACTGCTGTTGCTGCTACTTCTGCTACTGCTACTACTATTACTCCTGCTACTGCTACTACTACTACTACTCCTGCTACTACTACTACTAGTACTAGTACTAGTATTACTACTACTAGTAGTAATAGATAAAGATAAGGGATGATGAGTTTACATATTCACTAAACTCAAGGAATAAGTAAACCCTTGGATTGTATATTTTGTATGTTTTCTTCAACCAAACAAAGGAATAGCCTATTACAAGAATATATCAAGAATGGAATGGTTCTTCCAGTTAACTAAACACCTCGTAAAAAGTCATTTGATTCATGATTATGCATGTGAATATTTAGTGGTGGAGACTGAAATGATATGTAAATTCATAGAATGTCTTAATCATGAAAGGTGTTTAAGTGTACCTATAGATTTATCTTATTTTTAAACACAATTTGTCAAAGTCTACCCCTAGATTACTCATTTTTTAAAGATAACAATTTTTAAAAACATAGAATGTTTAATTCTTTACCATAAATTTGAAAGTTCTTCCTCTTTTCTTATAAATATCTATTCTTAGGAAACACGGAAACAGAGGAAATGTTTTAGATTTTGATTTTTAGTTTTAGTTTTGTTTAAGACAGTTAAAAGCTAAGTGTGGGAGAACTTAATAAGTGCCTGATGGACTATATATTTACTCCCTAATGTTTAGTGATAAATGTTATGTTATGCTTAAGATACTTATTTTGGTTTATATTTTGTTTTAGGTATAAGTTGGTGGAACAAGGATTAAAATAAGCTAAGAATATATCCTTAGAACTGTCCTAAAAATGTTTAATCTTATTTGCCTTTGTGAAGCAAGAAGAGGATGAATTAGGGTGAAGATAGGATAAAGAACAAAAAAAAAATAAAGTTATTGCAACTTACACAGCTTTGTGTGGGATCGTGTAACTTACTGGAAGCATGTAAGAGCATGAAAATGTAGATTTATCCTCTCTTACAACCTACACAGTTAAATGTGGACTTACACGACAGTGTAGCTTCACAATTCTTGTAATTTTCACACACACATTCACCTATATGTGGATGTAGCTCACCATATATTGTGAACCCTAATTTTTAATATATAAGGGCAATTAAAAGGCTAAATAAGGTATGAAGAATCTCGTGACGCAAAAGGGGGAAGATTTCTTACCCATTGGAGAGCTATGAGGAGTTAACCTTCATCCTTTTGGTTCAAAGGGGATATCAAAACTGACAAACATGTTTAGTCATTTCTTAATCTAGTAGTGTTATTCTCACTGACTTTTGGAATTGATTATATTATTATATAATTTATGTTTTGTGATTATATAAAATGATTTAGACACTTCAAATAGATTATTTATGCCCATTGCCAAAATCTAGATTACAATATATAATCATTGTACATTTGATTCACCTGTGGTAAACTAATGGCTGATAATTATTTGGGATAACATAACATGTGCTAAATGACCCGAGCTTTTACGGTTGTTACCTAGATTAACTTATTTTCCTATTATGTAATTTGGTTCTCATACTAAACCTAGAGAGCTTTTTCTAGGTTGTTTGATAGTTAGACCTAATTAAAGAGCTTGTTTTAACTAGATACAACCTAGGGAAAAAATAAGGTAAAAAAAGTTTATTGTTAATCTACAGTTACTAGTTTCAAAAAGAGATATAAGAACAACATGAATTTGATTATGTTCATTCGTGAGAAGATTAAGATTGAAACATGAACTAGATTCAAAACCCATTAGTTAATTTTATCACTTTTATACTGTTGATTTGATTTGTCTTCAATAGTTTACTTTGTTTTCTTAATTGAATTCATCCAAACCTTGCCCCCAGCCAATCTTAAACATTGGTTTATTCATTACAAAGGCTAGACACACACTCTCTAGAGATAAGATCCTTGCTCACCAATACTACAATTTTTGTTGTAGAGAGTTGGGTTTTATTTTCTAGTATTCGATATGCATCAAGCTCATTACATATGACCACTATGTCATCTATATGTATAATAGGAGTAGTGATTTTACCTTGTATAAAATAAAAGTGTAGTCTGAATTGCTTTAATGGTATCCAAAAATTATCATAGACTTTGTAAATCTTCCAACTTATGTTATTACAGATTTTTTCAGCCTATATAATAATTTCTTCAATTTACAAACCTTTCCATTCTGGCTATTTTTACCATACATCTCAACGGAAGCTCCAATTAAACTTCTTAAGGTAATTCACAATATAAAAGGCATTTTTTACTTCAATTTATAGCAATGGCCACTCTAAATCTACAGTTATGGATAAGAATAACAATATTGAATTTAGCTACAAGGGTGAATGTCTCTGTGTAATCAATCCCACAAATTTTAGTGTATCCTTTTTCCACTAATCTTGTTTTGATTTATTCGAATTTGTCATCTACTTTATACTTTATGGTGTAAATTCTTCAATATCCCACCATTCTTTTTCCTAATGGACAATTAATATGGTCCCATATTTTGTTCTTCTAAAAGGAGTTCATTTTCTCTTCATTGTAGTTGTTGGATGGACCCCGTCTTTGAGGCCCAACATTCGGAAGCACACAAGCATAGAAGACCCAAAACTGACAACATATAAAAATGAATGTTGGAACCCGTCTCCGAGGCCCAACATTCGGAAGCACATAAGCATTGAAGACCCAAAACCGACAACATACTGGCCACAAATTGGGAAACCTCCAAACGAAGGATTTGGATCAGCTTTATAAGAAAAAAATTTGTTCCTCATGATCTAATGATTCTAACGCTACTGAAATCGCTCAATTCGGATTAGAAATAAAAAAGTTATGCTCAAAATACTATCTAAAGAAAACAGTCAAAATTGACACTCTACTGACTTCATGTCAGAAATAGAAAATCTTAGAGGTAAAAAAACAGCTCGGCACCTTCATATAACTTGTAGGTTTAGGTCTCTAGTTTAATTTAAAACAATAATCGCCTCAATCGGAGCTCTATAGCTCAAGATATTTCAGAATAAGTGAAGTATATTCAGACTTTAACTGCTGACCATCACACTTTGTTTCAAACCACTTTTTACAATTTAAAAACAATACTAACTAATCAGGTATAAAAAGATACAAAATTTTCTTAGGAATCCATCGCTTCAAAAATCAGCTTAATCGGAGGTCTATGCAAAAAGTTATGGCCAAATGAAGGTAGGGAGGTCGGTTTGCCGCAAGTCGGCCCCAAAGGTCGCTCGGCAGACGCAAGAGCCGGTCCCCGCGCATAACCCAATAACCCAAAATCATCTTTTGACTCCAAACTTCAAACCTCTATATCTTTTGACTCCGAGCTTCGAATTAGACACGGTGTGATTCATTGGAAATCTAAGAGACAGCTCTACCATCTTCAAGAAGGACTCTATGGCAAGCTCGGAAACTAAAGAAATCAAAAGTTTACTCTAAGACCGATCGACTAGCTCTCCACGAACAGTACCAGAACTTGCAAATACCATAACTTTTGATCCAGAACTCCAAATTTAGCAAACTTGGTGTCTATGGAAAGCTAAAAGAACTTCCTACAACTTTCATGAAGACCACCGACCCAACTTCCAACTCTAAAAGGGTCAAAAATGGCCTCAAAGCTTCTGCTAAGAATCTGCCATCTTAGTCAGTACCTACATTTAATTCTAACGACTCATATCTATCAATCAACACATCAAAATTTGTTCATAACACAACATGGAAAAGCTCTATAGCTCACCTAACACCCTCAAGAAGTCTAATTGTTCCCAAGCATCCTATAACAACCCAGAAATTTGCAGCACAACACAATATACTCAAATTGACCTCATCAATCCAAAATTTGCAACCTTCAACAACTCATAAACCTTAGCAAACTTTCCAGCAAGCTCTCCCAAGCAAAACTCAACAGCAACTCAACGATTAAAAAGGCTCACACACATACCTTTTTCAAGGCCACACACAGTTCGCAAATCAACATAAACACATGATGAAGAGAGTACTAGAGCTCTCATTCTCTTTTCAAATCATAAAAGAGTTCAAGCATGGCTTTAATTACATATCAGCATATTCATCAAAATCAAGTACAAAATACAAATATGAGATGCTCAATGATCGATATTCTTATAAAGCCATCCAAAAGCTAGTTACTAACTTAATACAAAAATTTCTAGAATTCTTGGAGTTATGCCCGATGCCTTGCAAGGTTCAGCGTTCAACTTGACTTTGCACCTGAGGAGGGAGAATGGGGTGAGCAAACATGGCTCAGTGGCTAACATGCTTATAGCCATTGAGTAATGAGCCACACAACACACAATAATAATCCGAAACAATAGCAATTTGTCATATGAAACACCAATAACCCAAAATCATCTCATAAGGCATAACATGAGAGTTTATATCAATTAAGCACATATTATGTATCATAAACACAATTAAAGGATGGAATGCACATAAGTGGCTCGAGAGTTCCTTAAACACAACGAATAAACCAAAGTTTATCGTAAACACAACGAGTCCATTTTCGGATCTCATGGGCCACAAGCGGACTACCGGGAGAAGGCTAGGGGGTCAACGTGCACGTGACTTAACGAAATAGGTTCTCTCTCGCCCAATCACAACTAATTTATGCTCACATATTCAAACACAAGAATAGCATTTTATGCTTCTTTCATTGCATCGAATCATCATAGTTTCATTCTTTTCTTTCAAATCAAAGGAATACGCTTTCAATATACCCACAATTTAACAAAGATAGCACACATAGGGCATTTGCCCATTACACAACAACCATAAAAATGTTACCCACCTAACGTCGGAATCCGAATTTAAGATTGCCCTTCCTCCTTGTCTTGAGTGGGGTTCTCTTGATTTCCTTCAATCAAAACATACTCCATTCACTAAATACATTCCAAAGGAAAGTCATAACATTCATAAAATCAAGCAAAGGTAAAATAAACTTTAAACCTAACCTACCCATAAACCATCTATGCTAGAATAACCATAGCCTTAGCTTAGAAGTCCCAAAAATCCATAGATCTCACCTTCTCTTCTATCTTTCTACAAACCCTACACAAACCCTAACTTCCATTTCATCCCATACTTGAACCTAACACAAGCAAGGATGGAACTTACCTCTCACAAGTAAATTTCTCTGCTTTTTCCTCTTCTTTCTTCCTCCCTTCAAGCCTCCTACGGTTCTCCTTCCTTTTGGCCGAAAGCTCTCCTTGTTTCCTTGCTCACGTTTTTGCTTCTCTTTTCCTTTCCTTTTGGTTTACGACAATCTCTTCTTCTTCTTCTTTAATTCACTTATTCTCAATTTTAAAGCTTGCCTCAAAACTACGTAGTTTTAAGCTCTCCCTTTTCCTCTTACAAGGCTTTTGGGCTCTCCTCCTTCTACTTATCCCATTAACCTCTAAAGCCCATTCTTTCTCATAAGCTCTTATTTTGTCTCATATGGCTCTACACATATCACAAGCCTACTACCAATTAATCCAATTAATTCTAACCCTTCACTTTAACTTCAAAATTTCCAATTCCCAAACATACTAACTAATTTCAAGACTCAACAAATACATATATGTATATATATATACATAATTAAAACAATTAAGGCAAAGATAAATAATAAGTCAAGTAGATCGATAAATCAATAAATAAATAAAAATAAAAATTTTCGGGGCCCAACAATTCTCCCCTCCTAAAAGAATTTCGTCCTCGAAATCCTTACCTGAATCCATAAAGATGTATGGATACTTCTCCTTCATGGCTTCTAAAGGCTCCCAAGTTGCCTCTTCCGTCGAATGGTTCCTCCACAAGACCTTTACAGGCTTTACAACTTTATTCCTTAACACCTTTTCCTTTGAATCTAAGATCTCCACAGGTTTCTCCTCATAAGTCAAATCCTCCCTCAACTGAACCTCTGAAGGTTGAACTATATGCGAAGGATCCGATCTGTACTTCCTCAGCGTCGATACATGGAACACATTATGAATCTTAGATAATTCCAATAGCAAATCTAACTTATAAGCCAAAGGCCCAATGTTGGGCCCCGATCCGCTTTAAGCTTGTTTGATTTATTTTGAGGTTTAGATTGATAATTCCTTTTAGTTAGAATTATTTAGGATTTTAGTGTTTAGATAATGATTATAAATTGAAAGGATTTAGTTAAATTAGAATTTTAATAAGTTGGTATAATTAAAAAGAATAAGATGGAGTTAGGGTAAATTAGGAAGTTTGCTTAGGTTTTAAGGATTAAGGTTTATCAAGATGGGCTTTTAGCCCATTTTACATGTTATTAAATGAAGAAAGAAGGAATTAAGTGATGAATTAAGTGGGAAACAAGGGAGATTGCCGTATGGAGAGGAGGAACTTACAAAATTTGCAAGGAAAATGAAAGAGTTAGTGAAATGACGTAGTTTTGATGCAAGGGCTTAGGTTTTTAAAGTTTAAGAAACAAAGTTCCTTAGGTTATTCTAGAAAACACACGTTACAAGAGAAAGGAGAAAAAGAATGGTGACTTTTGGTTAAGGAAAAAGAAGAAGAAGAAGAAGAAGAAGAAGAGGAAGAGGAAAAGAAGTAAGAGCTTAGGTGCTTATGCTTTAGAAAGGAAGGTTTTAAGAGTTTTATTCAAGAAGAAAGTTGAGAGGAAGGTTTAATCCAATAGAAACAAAAAGAAAATTTCGTGGGTCATCTTCTAAGGTAAGAAAATTTCGAAATTCTTGGGTATTTTAGGTAGGTTTTGGCTTAAATAGCTTAGTTTAGGTATGGGTTAAGTTAGGTAGGTGTTAATTCAAGTTATCCTTTCCTTAAAATTGTTCGATTTTGATATCCTATGTTCTTATGGGATAATTATGCTTAATGAAGGTGAAGTGAGGCATTTAGAGGAAGAGCCAAGGCAAATTGACCATCCTACAAGCTAAGGGAATTTAAGGTGGGTGATTTCTTAATACTTGAGATAATAGGCCTATTTAAATTTGATAATAAATGTAAAATAATGTTTTCCAATGACTTTGAATCTTTGTATAGATTACTCTTTGTTATGTTTTTCATTTGTATGAGGTGTTCTATGATTGCAAATTATGTTAGAAAGCACTTTTATCATGCTTCATTATGTGAAAAAGACTTGAATGTGTGATTTAGGAAAAAATTTGCCAGTTTGGTTTAATTATATGAAAGTGAATTTGTAATAGCCAGCTACGGCTAATAATTTCGAATTATGTGAATTATGTGATTTCTTTGGGTTTAGGGTGATCCCATCCGAGTCAGTGCACTGTCTAACCATAGGCTTCTCCTTTGCCTCATGAAGTGGCACCGAATTCCTTTCAAGGACTTCCATCAGTCACGGCTACACATAACCGCTTCTCAAAAATGTGTAGTACGTTCCGTTTCGGATCCACCCGAACCACTCTATTTGTGAATTTGTGATTTCCTAGGTTATCATTGTGATATGTTAAGTTTGTAAATTGTTCGAAGTAGTAAATTCGGTGAAAAGAGTTGTAAAGTGAAATTACTTTTATGAATGTGATATTGTTTGAATATGAAAGAATGTATAATGGTTTCTGCTTATTTCTCGTTTATTAAGTTATTACCCATGGAGCAGTCGAGCTCACCCTCCCATTTTCCCTCCACAGTGTCGAAGCGAGTAATGAGTCACCGTGTCGGATTGAGGCAACTCTGATGCATTTTGCTTTTGAAGTCATGTTTTGAGAAATCAAGCATTAGCTTGTTCTTTGTAAATTTTACTTTTGTTGTTTTGGGATGTAATCGGGCTAAATGCCCTCTGAAGCTTTGTATTGACTTGTTTTTATGTAAATATAACGGTTTCGAAGTTTAAATGTACCTTGTATACGTTTTCAAAGAATGTATAATTGTGTAGGTTAACTTGATACAAGAAAGAGTAAAATTAGATTATGTTATGTTTTGGAAGCAAATAGAATCCTAGGAGTGTGTTACTGCCCTTGATTTGAAGTGTATTGGGTTTGAGTTGTGTTTTATGGAAATTGGAAGAATGAGTTTTATGCAGGTTGTGTGTTGGATTGAAGATTTTGGTTAGAGCATTTTAGAAATCTTGTCCAATTTCCCCAAATTGGACAGCAACTTGTTTTGAGTTTTAGAGTATCTTAGAGTGAGATTTTCATTGAGATGCCTCTTGAAGATTGTAGTGCATGATTAGATCTTTCCAATGACATAAAGTTTGTCACATTCGGACTTAAGATGAAAAGTTAGGAGAGTGAAAGATTTCAGCTCTTGTTGATGAGGGCTGAAATTTTGCAGCACCTTTAGAAGGCTTTTTCACCCTCTTAGAGGCTGATCTGGTTTTTGCTTTCTTCATGAAAAATATAGATTATCCTTCTATCTTTAAAATGAGGTATGATTTGCAATTATTGGAATTAGGAATAAAAAGTTATGAGGTTGGGAATGTTGACAGTTACTGTTCATTTAGGTAAAATTACTGTTCCATTGGAGAATTTATAGGCTGAAACTTTGAGTGTATTTTTACCCTCTTTAATGATTGAATTAAATTTTGCACCCTTCATGAAACTTTTAGAGAATCTTTTTATCTTTCCAATGAGGTAAAATGTGTTATTTTTAGACTTGTATGATAAAAGATATGAATTTTCAAACTTTTGACATTGTGTAGGAAAATTGAGTTTTGGGCTGAAACTTTGAAGCAATTTATGACCCTCTTAATGGCTAAATTAGTTTTTGAATCCTTCTAGGAAGTTGTAGAGTTTCCTTTTATTTTTCTATTGGCACTAAATTTACGAAATTTCAATTTCGGGGTGAAAAGTTAGACCTATTCAAAGTAAGAAGGTTATTTCAGATTTTTCTATATAAAAAAAATGATATGAATTCCTCGCACGCAGCAGCAGAGTGCGAGGAGCGCACTCTGCTGAGTGCGACAGTGAGTGTCGCACTCAGCAGGGTGCGACACTGTTCCTTTTTATTTTTATTTTTTTTAATTTTAATTTCTGATTTTTCAAAAATGATAAATAAAGCCATTTTTTTATTTTCTTTGTCTTTCCTCCGTTTGACCTCCGATTTTTACAATTTTTGAAGCATTAGATTTCTTAAAAAATTTTATACCCCTTTTTAGTAAAATGAGGGTGTCGGGTTTTAGTGGAAAATTACAGATAAGATTAAAGCGAGTCAATTATGTGACGGAATTGGATATAAATCCGTTTTTGGGCGATTTTGTGATCTATAGAGATCCGATTGAGGCGATCTCTGTTTCTATTTAACCTAGAGATATGGAATTTCATTTTAGCTTAGGAATCGGATTTAATTGTGGGCCCTAAGCAGATTAATTTTTATTGGAAAAAAATTAGGGTAAAATTACCAAGATTTGTTTGGATGACATTAACATTAAGTCCGATTTAAGGTTTCCTCAGTGGTGAGGAATCCCTCCCTCATGAGATGCGCGTCCAGATGTCACGTAGGACGTCGGGCACGCGACTCACCAGGAAGGGGTTTCAACACTTATGGTATCAGAGCTTTCAGTTTAGGTTCGGGTAGAAAGCAAGAGAAATTTAGGGTTTTTGTGGATTTTTTTGAAAGTGACTTATGTGCATTGTGTGCATGAATTGTATTATTTTGAATTGTTTTAAATGATTTTAAATGTTGATTTTGCATGAGTTTGCATGAATTAAAGCGTTCAAGATACTTTGAAAAATTGTTTTTGCATGAACTAAAGTTTTTCACTGGTTTTATTTTGAAGGAGTAATATGCCACGTCGGGGTAGAACCCAAGGGACTCGATCTCGCTCAAGCTCTCGCCAGGGGAGCACAGATGGGTCTCATGTCCCACAAGCTGCAGGGACACATTCTGCTCCTGGCCCTGAGGCACCTAGTGTGCAACCTGAGGGGTTTCCTCCTCCTCCTCCTACCATGCCTGCGATGGACCCGCAAGTCTTCCAGGCCTTTGCCCAGGCTTTCACTTTTGCCATGGGTCAAGGGTCTCGAGCTTCCATGCCAGTTTATGATGTTAGGGGCGGACAGTTTGATAAATTGCGGAAGTTCGGAGCGGTGGACTTTCAGGGTACCACCAATCCTGAAGAAGCAGAATCTTGGTTGAAGAGGACAGAGAGAGTCCTGGTTCAGATGAAATGTTCAGATGAGGAAAAGCTGGAGTATGCTGTCAGTTTATTGCAGGGTGATGCTCTCCACTAGTGGGAGTCAGTCCCACAGAGTCAAGCTGTACCACCAGTGCTTTCATGGAGGGATTTTGGAGAATTATTTAGAAAGAAGTATCTTTCCCGGGTCTACATGCAGGACAAGGCCAGGGAGTTTCTTAATTTGACACAGACGGAGATGTCCGTTAGCGAGTATGAGCTGCGATTCAGCCAGTTATCTCGTTATGCAGCTCATATTGTGGCGATGAGGAAGATAAGTGTAGAAAGTTTGAGGAGGCCTTCACCGGGCATCGAAGAGAAGGTAGTACTTCATAATTTACATGATTATCAAGAATGGTGGATCTTTGCCTCCGAGCTAAAGCTAGAGAATATTAGATGAGAAGTGGCGGGAAAAGAAAAAGTAGAAGCGATCATTCAGAGAGGGGCGTGTATGCGGTCGGTTGATAGGGGTGGCAAGAGTGCGAACTTCGAGTCAAGTGTGATGAGTGCTCCTCAAACAGATCGGGGCGAAATCGGCCGAGCTTCGTCGATGGGAGGAACCAATGAATCGAGAGAAGCGAGAATCGACTCCTCTGTGAGCATTGTGGGCACCCGCATCGGGGAGAGTGTTACAGGGTATCGGGTGCTTGTTTCAAATGTGGAGAAAAGGGTCACATAATTAAAGACTGTCCTCAGATGATCAGGGGGGAAGGATCTCAGCCTCAGGCTTAGAGGAGAGCAGAGACAGTGGGGACCAGACCAGCTACTGGGGTAGGTAGTTCTGGATTAGTGCGGAGGCCCAATCCTCCAGGGAGACCGAGAGGGCAAGCACAGGCTCGGGTGTTTTCTATGACTCGAGAGGAGGCTGCGGCCATTGCGGAGGTTATTCTTGGTATGACTCGACTTTTCATTCTGATGTATACGTTCTCTTTGGTTCTGGTTCCACGCATTCCTATGTCTCTGCAAGTATGATATTGCCTGGTATGCAATCAGTACTGTTAGATGATTTCCTACTTGTTAGTACTCCGTTAGGGAGGAATGTTATTGTGAGCCGGATCTTTCGAGATTGTGAGCTTGTGATCGATGGATCTAGTTTGGTAGTGGATCTGCTACCTCTAGATCTGAAGGGGTTAGATGTGATCATCGGAATGGACGTGATGGAGAAGTATAAGGCGAAGCTGGATTGTGGTCGAAAGGAAGTGGAATTTGATCTGGGAGAGGGTCAGAAAGTAGTTTTCAGAGGAGATAGAAAGTTGACACCGCCAAGGCTCGTTTAAGCTTTGTTAGCTAATAGACTGATGGGAAGAGGCTGTGAGGCTTTCTTGGCGTGTGTAGTGGATACCAGCGTGCAGGAGAGCAGGGTGGAGGATATTTCCATTGTGAGGGAATTTCCTGATGTGTTTCCCGAGTAGTTGCCCGATTTGCCACCAGAGAGGGAGATCGAGTTTGCTATTGACTTGGCTCCTGGGACAGCTCCTATTTATATTCCACCTTACAGGATGGTTCCAGCTGAGATGAAAGAGCTTAAGGAGCAGTTGGAGGATCTTTTGGAGAAGGGGTTTATTAGGCCGAGTACTTAACCTTGGGGAGCGCCGATCTTATTTGTTAAGACAGAGGATAAATAAGGTGACAGTGAAGAACAAGTATCCTCTGCCTCGGATAGATGATTCGTTTGATCAGCTGCAGGGGCCAACGGTCTTCTCTAAAATTGATCTCAGGTCTGGCTACCATCAACTCAGGATTAAGGAGTTTGATGTGAGCAAGACAGTCTTCAGGACACGGTATGGCCATTATGAATTTCTGGTATACCTTTTGGACTGACCAATGCTCCTGCTACTTTTATAGATCTGATGAACAGGGTCTTTAAGGAGTTTTTGGATCAGTTTGTTATCGTGTTCATCGATGACATTCTGATATATTCCAGGAGTGAGGGAGAACATGAGGAGCACTTGAGAATTGTATTGCAGAGGTTGAGGGAGAGAGAGCTGTATGCCAAATTCACTAAATGTGAATTTTGGCTTCGAGAAGTGGTCTTCCTTAGCCACATTGTTTCTGAGAAGGGGGTGCATGTGGATCCCAAGAAGACTGAAGCTGTGGTGAATTGGCATGCTCCGACTACAGTGACAGAGGTGAGGAGCTTTCTGGGTTTAGCATGCTATTACAGGAGATTTGTTGAGGGTTTCTCGATGATTACAGCTCCTTTGACTAAGCTATTGAGAAAGAACCATAAGTTTATGCAGGTGATGAGTGTCGTGAGTTTTGAGGAACTGAATCATAGATTGACTAGTACTCCAGTTCTGGCTTTACCCATAGGAGAGGGGAATTATACTGTGTATAGTAATGCTTCCAGAAAGGGGTTGGGATGTGTGTTGATGCAGGAAGATAAGGTGATAGCATATGCCTCACGGCAGCTTAAGCCTTACGAGGTGAACTATCCGACCCATGATCTGGAGTTAGCAGCTGTGATCTTTGCCTTGAAGATCTGGAGGCATTATCTGTATGGAGTGCAAACCAGGATCTTTACAGATCACAAGAGTCTCAAATATCTATTGAGTCAGAAGGAGCTGAATTTGAGACAGAGGAGATGGATTGAGCTGCTCAAAGACTATGACCTGTTGATTGAATATCATCCAGGTAAGGACAATGTTGTTGCAGATGCTTTGAGCAAGAAGTCTTCCATAGCGTATGTGCAGACAGTCTATCTGTCGCTATTGGAAGAGATGGCTAAGCTCAGGATCAGTTTGAAGCAGGAGGAATCTGATTGCATGACTGCTACTTTCAGGGTAAGACCGATCCTTAGAGAGAAGGTGAGAGAATTGCAGGTTCAGGATCCCGAATTGAGTAAGCTGCGGAAAGGGGTGCAAAGGGGTAAGGAGTCCGGTATGGTGCTGAGTGATGATGGACTCCTGACAATCAGGAATAGGCTCTGTATTCCTGATGTTAAGGAGGTAAAAGATGAGATTCTGGATGAGGCGCACAATACACCTTATGTTATGCACCCAGGCAGCACCAGGATGTACAGGGATCTCAGAGAACATTTTTAGTGGAGAGGTATGAAAAAGGAAGTGGCCGAGTATGTGAGTAAGTGTCTGGTGTGTCAGCAAGTCAAGGCTGAACATCAGGCACCTTCAGGCCAGTTGAGGCCATTATCCATTCCTGAGTGGAAATGGCAGAGAGTCACTATGGATTTTTTGATGGGGTTGCCCAGGGACGATGGGAGGCATGATGCCATATGGGTGATTGTGGATAGATTGACAAATCAGCCCATTTTCGGCAATCGAATGCATGCATCCTCTGTATGTGCTAGCTAAGAAGTATATTGATGAGGTTGTGAGATTGCATGGGATCCCGGATTCGATAGTGTCTGATAGGGATCCTCGTTTTACTTCGAAATTTTGGGGTAGTTTACAGGAGGCTATGGGCACTAAGTTGAGTTTCAGCACAGCTTTCCATCCTCAGACCGATGGTCAATCTGAGAGGACCATTCGGACTCTTGAGGGAATGCTCAGGGCTTGTGTGATGGATTTTAGAGAAGCATGGGATGAGCACTTGCCCTTGATCGAATTTGCATATAATAATTCGTATCATTCGAGCATTCAGATGGCTCCTTATGAGGCTCTGTATGGGAGGAGATGTAGGACTCCAGTGTGTTGGGATGCAGAGAGAGACAGGAAACTCTTGGGTCCAGAGTTGATACAGATAACCGTTGATAAGGTCAACTTAATAAAGCATAAGTGAAGGCATTCGGGATAGGATGAAGAGTTATGAAGATGCCCACAGAAAGAGATGGAGTATGAGGTCGTGAAGGTGTTTCTTAAGACTTCTCCTTGGAAAGGATTCGAGATTTGGTAAGAAGGGTAAGTGAGTCCGAGGTATGTGGGGCCTTATGAGATTCTGGAGAGAATTGGTCCGTTGGCTTACAGGTTAGCGTTGCCTCCTGAATTATCCCAGATTCATGATGTTTTTCATGTCTCTATGCTAAGGAGATATCGATCAGATCCCTCCCATGTCATTCAAGCTGATGAAGTTCAGTTGAGTGATGATTTGAGTTATGAAGAGCTTCCAGTGCAGATCTTGGATACTAAAGAAAAGGTTCTCAGGAACAAGACTGTGCAGTTGGTAAAGGTCTTATGGAGAAATCATTCGGTGGAAGAGGCCACGTGGGAGCCATTGGAAGCTATGAAGGAGAAGTATCCCCATCTCTTCAGTATGTCAGGTACAAATTTCGAGGACGAAATTCTTTTAAGGGGGAGAAATGTTGGGCCCCCCGATCTGCTTTAAGCTTGTTTGATTTATTTTGAGGTTTAGATTGATAATTTCTTTTAGTTAGAATTATTTGGGATTTTAGTGTTTAGATAATGATTATAAATTGAAAGGATTTAGTTAAATTAGAATTTTAATAAGTTGGTAGAATTAAAAAGAATAAGATGGAGTTAGGGTAAATTAGGAAGTTTGCTTAGGTTTTAAGGATTAAGGTTTATCAAGATGGGCTTTTAGCCCATTTTACATGTTATTAAATGAAGAAAGAAGGAATTAAGTGATGAATTAAATGGGAAACAAGGGAGATTGCCGTATGGAGAGGAGGAACTTACAAAATTTGCAAGGAAAATGAAAGAGTTAGTGAAGCAGCGTAGTTTTGATGCAAGGGCTTAGGTTTTAAAGTTTAAGAAACAAAGTTCCTTAGGTTATTCTAGAAACACATGTTACAAGAGAAAGGAGAAAAAGAATGGTGACTTTCGGTTAAGGAAAAAGAAGAAGAAGAAGAAGAAGAAGAAGAAGAAGAAGAAGAAGAAGAGGAAGAGGAAAAGAAGTAAGAGCTTAGGTGCTTATGCTTTAGAAAGGAAGGTTTTAAGAGTTTTATTCAAGAAGAAAGTTGAGAGGAAGGTTTAATCTTCTAATAGAAACAAAAAGAAAATTTCGTGGGTCATCTTCTAAGGTAAGAAAATTTCGAAATTCTTGGGTATTTTAGGTAGGTTTTGGCTTAAATAGCTTAGTTTAGGTATGGGTTAAGTTAGGTATGTGTTAATTCAAGTTATCCTTTCCTTAAAATTGTTCGATTTTGATATCCTATGTTCTTATGGGATAATTATGCTTAATGAAGGTGAAGTGAGGCATTTAGAGGAAGAGCCAAGGCAAATTGACCATCCTACAAGCTAAGGGAATTTAAGGTGGGTGATTTCTTAATACTTGAGATAATAGGCCTATTTAAATTTGATAATAAATGTAAAATAATGTTTTCCAATGACTTTGAATCTTTGTATAGATTACTCTTTGTTATGTTTTTCATTTGTATGAGGTGTTCTATGATTGCAAATTATGTTAGAAAGCACTTGTATCATGCTTCGTTATGTGAAAAGACTTGAATGTGTGATTTCTAAAAGATTTGCCGCTTGGTTTAATTATATGAAAGTGAATTTGTAATAGCCAGCCACTGCTAATAATTTGAATTATGTGAATTATGTGATTTCTTTGGGTTTAGGGTGATCCCATCTAAGTCAGTGCACCTGCTAAACCATAGGCTTCTCGCTTTTGCCATAGTGGCACTGGAATTCCTTTCAAGGACTTCTATCAGTCACGGCTACACATAACCGCTTCGCGACAATGTGTAGTACGTTCCGTTTTGGATCCACCCGAACCACTCTGTTTGTGAATTTGTGATTTCATAGGTTATCTTTGTGATATGTTAAGTTTGTAAATTGTTCGAAGTAGTAAATTCGGTGAAAAGAGTTGTAAGGTGAAATTACTTTTATGAATGTGATATTGTTTGAATATGAAAGAATGTATAATGGTTTCTGCTTATTTCTCGTTATTAATTTATTACCCACGGAGCCGTCGAGCTCACCCCCCCATTTTCCCTCCACAGGTGTCGAGCGAGTAACAGAGTCACCGCATCGGGATTGAGGCAACTCCGATGCATTTTGCTTTTGAAGTCATGTTTTGAGAAATCAAGCATTAGCTTGTTCTTTGTAAATTTTACTTTTGTTGTTTTGGGATGTAATCAGGCTAAATGCCCTTTGAAGCTTTGTATTGACTTGTTTTTATGTAAATATAACGGTTTCGAAGTTTAAATGTACCTTGTATACGTTTTCAAAGAATGTATAATTGTGTAGGTTAACTTGATACAAGAAAGAGTAAAATTGGATTATGTTATGTTTTGGAAGCAAATAGAATCCTAGGAGTGTGTTACTGCCCTTGATTTGAAGTGTATTGGGTTTGAGTTGTGTTTTATGGAAATTGGAAGAATGAGTTTTATGCAGGTTGTGTGTTGGATTGAAGATTTTGGTTAGAGCATTTTTAGGAGAAATGCTGTCCAATTTGCCCAAATTGGACAGCAACTTGTTTTGAGTTTTAGAGTATCTTAGAGTGAGATTTTCAGTGAGATGCCTTCTTGAAGATTGTAGTGCATGATTAGATCTTTCCAATGACATAAAGTTTGTCACATTCGGACTTAAGATGAAAAAGTTAGGAGAGCTGAAAGATTTCAGCTACTGTTGATGAGGGCTGAAATTTTGCAGCACCTTTAGAAGGATTTTTCACCCTCTTAGAGGCTGATCTGGTTTTTTCTTTCTTCATGAAAAATATAGATTATCCTTCTATCTTTAAAATGAGGTATGATTTGCAATTATTGGAATTAGGAATAAAAAGTTATGAGGTTGGGAATGTTGATAGTTACTGTTCATTTAGGTAAAATTACTGTTCCATTGGAGAATTTATAGGCTGAAACTTTGAGTGTGTTTTTACCCTCTTTAATGATTGAATTAATTTTTACACCCTTCATGAAACTTGTAGAGCATCTTTTTATCTTTCCAATGAGGTAAAATGTGTTATTTTTAGACTTGTATGCTAAAAGATATGAATTTTCAAACTTTTGACATTGTGTAGGAAAATTGAGTTTTGGGCTGAAACTTTGAAGCAATTTATGACCCTCTTAATGGCTAAATTAGTTTTTGAATCCTTCTAGGAAGTTGTAGAGCTTCCTTTTATCTTTCTATTGGCACTAAATTTACGAAATTTTGATTTCGGGGTGAAAAGTTAGACCTATTCAAAGTAAGAAGTTTATTTCAGATTTTTCTAAAAAAAAAAAGATATGAATTCCTCACTTTCGGCGAGAGCGCTCCTGCTTTTCTCTTTGAGTGACGATGATGTCGCACTCAGCAGGGTGCGACACTGTTCCTTTTTATTTTTATTTTTATTTTTTATTTTTTTTTTAATTTTAATTTCAGATTTTTCAAAAATGATAAATAAAGCCATTTTTTTATTTTCTTTGTCTTTCCTCCGTTTGACCTCCGATTTTTACGATTTTCAAAGCATTAGATTTCTAAAAAAATTTTATACCCCTTTTTAGTAAAATGAGAGTGTCGGGTTTTAGTCAAAAATTACGGATAAGATTAAAGCGAGTCAATTATGTGACGGAATTGGATATCAATCTGTTTTTGGGCGATTTTGTGATCTATAGAGATCCGATTGAGGCGATTTCTGTTTCTATTTAACCTAGAGATATGGAATTTCATTTTAGCTTAGGAATCGAATTTAATTGTGGGCCCTAAGCAGATTAATTTTTATTGGAGAAAAATTAGGGTAAAATTACCAAGATTTGTTTGGATGACATTAACATTAAGTCCGATTTGAGGTTTCCTCAGTGGTGAGGAATCCCTCCCTCGTGAGATGAGCGTCCAGATGTCACGTAGGACGTCGGGCACGCGACTCACCGGGAAGGGGTTCCAACACCCAATCCTCTCAATGATCTCATATGGGCCTATGTACCTCGGGCTAAGTTTGCCCTTCTTGCCAAACCTCAAAACACCTTTCCATGGAGAAGCTCTAAGAAACACCCTTTCTCCCACTTCAAATTCCATCTCTTTCCTATGGGCATCCGTGTAGCTCTTCATCCTATCTTGAGCTGCTTTAAGCCTCTGCTTTACTAACTTAATTTTATCAACTGTAATCTGTACCAATTCAGGCCCTACAAGCTTCCTTTTGTTAGAGTAGTGCCCTGAAGGCAATCGCCTTTAGCACATTTTGTACAAAGTTGTGTACATACTTTATGAATACATGAAGAAAGGCATATTTCATTAACTTGCTGTTCATTATTTATGAACTGATATTGATCAATAAGCAAATTAATAAAGTCCATGATATATGACATAGCATGAAGGAAATTGTGATGTGATCATACTACTGAGATTCCTATCATGTGCAATTATGTCGTGGTGGGGAATACTTAGACCAAGAGTTTTTGGATCATCTCAGAGATAATGGGATTTTATCTCAATAGACTCCTCCTTACACACCACAGCATAATGGTGTGGCAGAAAGGAGAAATCAAACCTTGTTAGACATAGTACGATCTATGATGGGCTTTGCAAAGTTACCAAAATCCTTTTGGGGGTATGCAATCGAGGCAATTTGTTTACTTGCTAAGCGAGTTCCGTCAAAGACAGTTGATGTTACTCCATATGAGATGTGGACTAACAAAAGACCTATCTTACTCATTTGAAAGTTTGGGGTTGTCACCTTATATGAAGCGGACACGGTCGGATAAACTTGATCTGAAAGTCGACAAGTATTTGTTAGTAGGATATCCTAAAGAAACAATGGGATATCAATTCTACCATCTTTGAGGAACAAAAGGTGTTTGTTTCAAAGCATGCTGTCTTTAGAAAGAGTTTCTTTTACAAGAAGGCGGTGGGAGCAAAATTGAACTTGAAGAAGTTCAAGATGCTCGAACAGACGCAGAATCAATCAGATGAACTGAAACTGTCACTCATACGGATGAAATGCGATTCAACCTTCTACAACACACGAAGTTCGTAGGTCACGTAGGATACGCTCTGTTCCTAAGAGATATGGATTTCTTGTGAGTGAACAGAATGACGTATTGCTAATAGAAGATAATAAGCCTACCACCTATGAGGAGGTTCTGAAGAGTTCAGAGTCTGAGAAATGGCTTCATGCCATGCAGGCTGAAATGGATTTCATGTATGAAAACCAAGTATGGACTTTGGTTGAAGCACCCGAAGGAATCAAACTCATAGGGTGCAAATGGGTTTTCAAAAAGAAAACCGACATGGATGGTAATGTAATTACTTATAAAGCAAGGCTTGTGGGTAAAGGCTTTAAATCAAAGACAAGGAGTTGACTATGGCGAGACCTTGACCGATAGCAATGCTTAAATCCATTAGAATACTCCTAGCCATTGCCACTCATTATAATTATGAGATATGGAAAATGGATGTGAAGACAACTTTCTAAATGGAAATCTAGGCGAGGATGTGTATATGACACAACTGAGGCTTCACCTCCTATGATGGCGAAAAGGTATGCAAGCTTCGAAATCCATCTATGGATTGAAACAAGCATCCAGGAGTTGGAATATCCGTTTGATGAGGTAATCAAAGAGTTTGGTTTCTCACAAATCTGGATGAACACCGTGTGTATAAGAAGGTTAATGGGACTGCAATCGTATTCCTTGTGCTGTATGTAGATGACATATTATTGCTAGGAAGCGATGTCTCTATGCTACAATCGGTGAAGATTTGGTTGTCCAAACAATTTGCCATGAAAGACCTTGGTGAAGCAACTTATATCCTTGGGATAAGAATCTATAGAGATAGATCAAAAAGGTTGCTTGGTCTTTCACAATCAACGACATAGACAAGATGCTAAAAGGTTTAGCATGGAGCAATCGAAGAGGGGTACCTTCCGTGACTCATGGGATAACACTCTCGAAATCTATGTGTCCTAAGACACAAGATGAGAGGATGCGCATGAATATGATACCGTATGCATCTGCTGTAGGATCTATCATGTATGCAATGCTATGTACGAGACCCGATGTATCATATGCTCTAAGTGTTACGAGAAGATACCAATCGGATTCTGGTGAGGGTCACTGGGTGGCTGTCAAGAACATCCTCAAGTACTTGCGAAGGACTAAGGATGTTTTCTTGATATATGGAGATGGAGATCTCAAAGTGGCGGGTATCTGAGATGCCGATTTTCAATCGATAAGGATGATTCCAAATCCCAATCAGGTTATGTATTCACACTGAATGGCGGGGCAGTTAGTTGGAAGAGTTCCAAACAAGAGACGACTGCAGAGTACATTGCCGCTTCAGAAGCAGCAAAGGAAGCAGTTTGGATCAAAAAGTTCATTACTGAACTTGGTGTGGTTCCTAGCAGTGATGGGCCCATACAGTTGTATTGTGACAACAATGGGGCTATTACGCAGGAGAAAGAACCAAGGTCTCATCAATGATCCAAACACGTACTCGGCAGATATCATCTAATCAGGGAGATCATTAGACGAGGTGATGTCCAGATCGAGAGAATTCCCACCGAGCAGAATATTGCTGATCCATTGACAAAGCCATTATCACAAAAGAGTTTTGATTCTCATGTACTCGCCTATGGTATTAGGTATCAAGGCGATTGGCTTTAGGTCAAGTGGGAGATTGTTAGAGTAGTTCCCTGAAGGCAATCGCCTTTAGCACATTTTGTACAAAGTTGTGTACATACTTTATGAATACATAAAGAAAAGCATATTTCATTAACTTGCTGTTCATTATTTATGAACTGATATTGATCAATAAGAAAATTAATGAAGTCCATGATATATGACATAGCATGAAGGAAATTGTGATGTGATCATACTCTTGAGATTCCTATCATGTGCAATTATGTCGATATCTAAATTATCCTAGTCATAGGATTCTTGAGGCCGGACATCGATGTCTGGAAAGACTAGCACATCTCAAGCTCCTTGATTTGATCAGCGGTGGATCTCGGAAGTCGTAAATATGAGATATTTAGGGTTGAGATGTGGATGCTTACTAGAGGTAGTAAGTACATTGGATGACCTGCTATGAGATCATCACATGGATGTCCTATTCTAATGTCAGTGATAATCTCATGATAGCAATGGTGTAAGTATCCTTAGACAAGTATCCTTAGACTTGGGTGCTCAAGGATATCTTGGATACTGATTCTGTGCTTTGACTCCATTCCTTGTTGCCTTACAAAGGTCGCTCATAGGATGGTGATTGGGTACAGCTTGAGGTATTCGAAGGTAATTGAGTAGCCAATAGAGGATTCACCACTTCTGTGATAGCAGAAGATGATACCCATGACCTATTGTTAGGGTCATTACTTGGAAGTCTCTGGCTGGAGCATATATGTCATGAAGAATGTCTTCATTGACATATAAAGTAATGAGTCCCAGGACAAGAACTGAAATCACTTGGACTAGATTTGACGTAGTCAGTCTAGTAAGAGTTGACACTTTGCTCATACTCATAACCAAGTGGGGTATAGCATGGTGAAAGGACGAATTGCACGGTAATTGTCTATGGAAAGGTTCGTGATATGGTTCATGATGAATACATGTTCATTCGTCAAACCAATTATTTTCCAATCAATTGGGGGTCATGATGTGTTGCTAGATACCGCTCATGACTTGCTCAGATTAAGTGTTAATCTAAGTGGCCAACATAACCAGGAACCTAATGGGTCACACGCATAAGAGTGTCTCGGAGAATTCGTAAAATAGTTTTGGACAGAGTTCCAATATATGGAGAGCAAAAGGATTAAATGGATCCCGATGAGATCGAGAAATGTCCCGATGAGATCGCGGCATCGATATTGCTGAAAAATGTTTCCGGTGGGTTTTCCCATACCGGGACCCGGTAGGCCGGTAGGACCGACCCCAGTGTGACTGGACCACTTCAGCATTTATTTTATATATATATATATGTGTGTGTGTGTGTGTGTGTGTGTGTGTGTGTGTACGTGGATAGGAAGGAGAAGCTTCCTTTATATGCTTAGTCAAAAGTTGTTTTAATGGTATTAAATGACTAAAAGACAAAATTGGCTAATAAAGAAAGAAGAGGTGATGGTCATTGGTTATATATGAAGAACCTAAGGTTTTTCATCTCTTAAGCTCTCTTCATGGTTGAGAATCGTGGCTTTTGAAGTAAGAAGAAAGGTTTGAAAAGAATGAGTTTCTCTGTCAAGCTATCTTCATCATCGATCATCACCAAGCTTCTCCTTCCTCATCGTTTCTCCATAGCTCTCCAAGGACAAAGGTAGGAGCTAGCACTCTTTACTTTGTTCTAGCTATTCCCGGGTCAAAGGGTTTGTCCCGGTTAGGTTCTCCGATCTCTGCGTGGATACCGTTAGAGACGGTCTCCTTTGGCCGTTATGGTTTGAGTTTGTTGTATAGACATATGGATCCTGGCTTTCGGGAAGGTCCCGGAACAAAAATTTTTGTTTTCCGCACCGTGGGCATGTGATGCTCACACCGGGATTTTCCTACACCTTTCACCTTCCTCATCCTAACAAATAGGAGTTTTGCATCTCCTACCATACAAAGCCTCATATGGTGCCATCTGAATTCCCGAGTAATAGGAATTATTATAAGCAAACTCAATCAAAGGTAGGTGATCATCCCACGAACCTTTGAAATCCAAAGCACAAGCTCTCAACATTGCCTCCAAAGTCCGTATTGTCCTCTCTGATTGTCCATCAGTCTGCGGATGGAAAGCTGTACTAAAATGCAATCTAGTCCCCAGAGCCTCCTGTAAACTTTCCCAAAATCTGGAGGTAAACCTAGGATCCCTATCTGACACTATTGAGCTTGGAATCCTATGAAGTCTGATTACCTCATCCACATACTTCTTAGCCAAAATATTCAAAGAATCTGTCTGTCTAATTGGCAAGAACTGCGCTGACTTGGTCAACCTATCAACAATCACCCATATAGCGTCATGCTTCTTGCTAGTCCTCGGTAATCGCATCAGAAAATCTATGGTGATCTTCTCCCATTTCCATTCCGGAATCGGCAAAGGATTAAGCTTGCCTGAAGGTGCTTGGTGTTCAGTTTTAACTTGCTGACACACTAAACATCTTTTAGCATACTCTGCCACATCTTTCCTCATTCCCTTCCACCAAAAATACTCTTTCAAATCCCGATACATCTTAGAACTCCCTGGGTGCATTGCATACACTAGTTCTTATTTTTATCTATTATTCTAATATTTTTATCTATTATTTATTATTATAATATAATTATAATATATATTAATATATATATAAAGAGTATATTCGAATAATATATATAATAATATATATGGAATATATATAAAGAGTATATTAGAGTATATTGCATTATGCGCCTCATCAAGGATCTCATCCTTCAGCTCTAGCATGTCTGGAACACACAATCTATTGCCCATAACCATCAATCCATCTTCCTTTACCTCTACTTCATAAGGTTTGCCATTCTTTAACTCTTCTCTAAGCTTGCTCAAATACTCATCCTTTTCCTGCAATTCTTTGATCTTCTCCTTCAATAATGGTCTCACTCTAAAATTTGCCAAGATACAATCAGGTTCAACTTGTCTCAACGTCACATCAAGTCTGGCTAATTCCTTCAGCAAGGGAAGGTACACCGTTTCCACATGTGCCATAGTGGACTTCCTACTTAGTGCATCGGGTACCACATTAGCTTTCCCCGGATGGTAGTCTATCATTAAGTCATAATCCTTCAACAATTCTAACCATCACCTCTGTCTCAAATTCAGCTCTTTCTGGGTCAACAAATACTTAAGACTCTTATGGTCTGTAAATACCCTAGTAATAACTCCATACAAGTAGTGTCTCCAAATCTTCAATGCAAAAATTATAGCAGCCAATTCCAAGTCGTGGATAGGATAGTTCATCTCATAAGGCTTTAATTGCCTAGAAGCATAGGCAATCACTTTCTCCCCTTGCATCAACAGACACCCTAAACCCTTCCTAGAGGCGTCACTGTACACAATATATCCATCATCACCATAAGGTAATGTCAGAATTGGTGCAGTAGTAAGCCTATTTTTCAATTCCTCAAAACTGCTATGGCACTCCTCAGTCCACTCAAATTTTTGATTCTTCCTCGTCAATTTGGAAAGTAGAGCAGCTATCATAGAAAAGCCCTCCACGAACCTCCTGTAATATCCAGCTAATCCCAAGAAACTTCTCACTTCAGCTACATTCTTAGGTGCTTCCCATTTAACCACAGCTTCTATCTTTTGTGGATCCACATGCACTCCACGCTTCGAAATCACATTCCCAAGAAATACTACTTCTCTTAACCAAAATTCGCATTTATCGAATTTGGCATACAACTCGTTCTTTCTCAATGTCTCCAAGGCAACCCTCAAATGATCCTCATGCTCCTCATCACTCTTAGAATAGACCAATATATCATCAATAAAGACAATGATAAATTGGTCCAGGAAAGACTTGAAGACTCTATTTATCAAATCCATAAAGACTGCAGGAGCATTTGTTAACCCGAAAGGCATAACCAAAAACTCAAATTGGCCATACCTAGTTCTGAAAGCAGTCTTGGACACATCAGTCTCATTAATCCTCAACTGATAGTAACCCGATCTCAAATCTATCTTGGAAAAGACTCTCGCCCCTTGCAACTGGTCAAATAAATCATCTATGCGCGGGAGTGGATATCTGTTCTTAATGGTGGCATGATTCAGTTTTCTATAATCCACACACATCCGCAATGACCCATCTTTCTTCTTCAGAAAGAGAACCGGAGCTCCCTAAGGCGAAGAGCTCGGCCTAATGTAACCCTTCTCCAATAGGTCCTCCAATTGATCCTTAAGCTCCTTCAATTCTGCCGGAGCCATTCGGTAAGGCGGAATTGAAATCGACGCAGTACCCGGAAGAAGCTCAATGGGAAATTCAATTTCCCTAGGTGGAGGTAGTCCTGGCAATTCCTCGGGAAAGACATCCGGGAATTCCCTGACTACAGGAATGTCTTCCAACCTCCCTCTATCTGCCTTCGTGTCTAACACATAGGCCAAATATGCTTCACATCCTTTACTCATCATTCTCTCTGTTGTCATCACCGAAACAATCCGAGGCGGAATGACTTTTCTATCTCCCATGAATACCACTTTTCTGCCATTCTCTAGCTCGAATTCCACTGTCTTCTGTTTGCAGTCTAAATTGGCATGATACTTTTCTAATGTATCCATACCTAGGATCACATCCAATCCTCCCATCTTTAAGGGCATCAAGCCCACCACAAACTTTCCTCCACAAATCCCTATCTCACAATCTCTATACACTTGACTGATAATAATGTACTGGCCGATTGGAGTACTCACCATCAGCGGAGTATCCAATGGGCTCAGAATCCTATTAGGCACAGTCCTACCCGAAGACACAAAAGAATGGGTAGAACCCGGATCAATCAAAGCAAGAACATCATCATCAAACAGTTTAATCATACCCATTATCACTCCTGGAGCGGTCTCTGCCTCCTCTCGAGTCATTGCAAACACTCTAGCTGGTGCTTGCCCCCCCCCCCCCTGATCTGTCTGGAGGATAAGCTCTCTTAGGTACCCCAGAGCTACCCATCTCAGTCACATCCTTCTGTCCCGCTGTCTCTGTCCTCCTAGAAGCTTGCATCTGTGATCCCTCTCTTCTGTCTGGCTTAGGACACTTTTTGGCCAAGTGTCCCTTCTGTCCACAATTGAAGCATGCTCTTGTTACCCTGTAACATTCTCCTCTATGATGCCTTCCACAATGCTCACATTTGGGAAGAGGTGGCCTCTCCCCATCTCCTCTTCTACTGCCGCCCACCGTTGAGGCTTGGTAAGAAACAGTAGAAGTCCTTGCAGGTCTAGGTCGGCTCCCACCGGTGCTCCTCTCCTCAGACTGCACAGGAAAGGTTATGACACTTCTCTCAGGAATAGAAGTACCACCTTCCCTCCTGAACTATTCTCTTCCCTTTTCTTTTTCGGCTAACTGCACTCTTAATGTTCTCGATGTTCTCAACTCTTAACGTTGCTTCAACCAGCTATTGAAAGTCGTCAGAGTTCTACACTACTACCTTCTCTCTGATAGCTAGGTGTAGGCCCGACTCAAACCGACGACACTTAGCAGCTTCACTGAACATCAGCTCTGAAGCATACCTTGACAACTGAGTAAACCGGCGCTTATATTCAGCCGCTATCATCTCCCTCTGGGTGAGACTCAGAAACTCCCTCTGCTTCTGCTGGATGTACACCTCAGACAGATACTTCTTCCTGTAAATAGCCAGGAAGTCTCCCCAAGTCAACCCTATCGGCTTCAGCTGGCTCCCCCGTACACACTCCCACCAATGCAAGGCATCTCCCTGGAGTAAACTGGCAGCATAGACCACCTTCTCATCATCCTCGCACTCCATCTGATCCAAGACCCTCTCGGTCTTCCTCAACCAGGTCTCGGCTTCCTCAAGATATGTGGTCCCGTAGAAGTCCACCGCTCTGTACTTTCTCAATTTGTCAAACTGTCTCTCCTTCTTAACTGGGGCCGAAACAGAAGCCTGTGGCATTTGACCCATAGCCTGAACAAAGGCTTGGGTAAATGCCTGGAACAGTCTCAGATCCAGAGCAGGCACTTGCTCAGACTGACTAGGTGACTACTGCGTTTGCGATCAAAGGGGCTCACTACTCTGCCCTCGAGAAGTCTCATCCACTCCCGGGGCTACGGACTCATCCGTGCTCTCCTCTCTTGGAGGAGAGTCAGGTGCAATTGAACCTTACAGAACTCCTCGTGTCCTTCTACGAGGTGGCATCTTACTCCTTCAATGAAAACATTTAAGATTAGCTACAATTCGTTTTAATCTTAGTTTCTATATGTATGCATGATATGCATGTCACTTAATACAAACAATTAGTCCATAATGCAAAAATTTAATCACATAGCAAAACAATTTCCCTACTATGCATCCTAAGCCTAGGAGTGAACCTAAGCTCTGATACCAAACAATATTGGACCCCGTCTCCGAGGCCCAACATTCGGAAACACACAAGCATAGAAGACCCAAAATCGACAACATATAAAAATGAATGTTGGACCCCGTCTTCGAGGCCCAACATTCGGAAGCACACAAGCATAGAAGACCCAAAACCGACAACATACTGGACACAAATTGGGAAACCTCCAAAAGAAGGATTTGGATCGGCTTTATAAGAAAAAAAATTTGTTCCTCATGATCTAACGATTCTAACGCCACTGAAATCGCTCAATTCGGATTAGAAATGAAAAAGTTATGCTCAAAATACTATCTAAAGAAAATAGTCAAAATTGACACTCTACCGACTTCATGTCAGAAATAGAAAATCTTAGAGGTAAAATAACAGCTCGGCACCTTCATTTAACTTGTAGGTTTAAGTCTCTAGTTTAATTTAAAACAAGAATCGCCTCAATCGGAGCTCTATAGCTCAAGATATTTCAGAATAAATGAAGTATATTCAGACTTTAACTACTGACCATCACACTTTGTTTCAAACCACTTTTTACAATTTAAAAACAATACTGACCAATCAGGTATAAAAAGATAGAAAATTTTCTGAGGAATCCATCGCTTCGAAAATCAGCTTAATCGAAGGTCTATGCAAAAAGTTATGGCCAAATGAAGGTAGGGAGGTCGATCTGCCGCAAGTCGGCCCCAATGGTCGCTCGGCAGACGCGAGAGCCAGTCCGCTGGCTGCTGCTGGGAGCCCGCCCGCTCGGGCTGCAGCGCTAGAGCTCGCTCGCAGCAGACGCCAAAAGGCGAGCGATCGGCCACGCGATCCGACCTCCAAACTTCAAACCTCCATATCTTTTGACTCTGAGCTCCGAATTAGACACGGTTTGATTCGTTGGAAAGCTAAGAGACAGCTCTATCATCTTCAAGAAGGACTCTATAGCAAGCTCGGAAACTAAAGAAATCAAAAGTTTACTCTAAGACCGATAGACTAGCTCTCTACGAACAGTACCAGAACTTGCAAACACCATAACTTTTGATCCAGAACTCCAAATTTAGCAAACTTGGTGTCTATGGAAAGCTAAAAGAACGCCCTACAACTTTTATAAAGACCACCGACCCAAATTCCAACTCTAAAAGGGTCAAAAATGGCCTCAAAGCTTCTGCTAAGAATCTGCCATCTTAGTCAGTACCTACATTTAATTCTAACGACTCATATCTATCAATCAACACATCAAAATTTGTTCATAACACAACATGGAAAAGCTCTATAGCTCTCCTAACACCCTCAAGAAGTCTAATTGTTCCCAAGCATCCTATAACAACTCAGAAATTTGCAGCACAACACAATATACTCAAATTGACCTCATCAGTCCAAAATTTGCAACCTTTAACAACTCATAAACCTTAGCAAACTTTCCAGCGAGCTCTCCCAAGCAAAACTCAACAGCAACTTAACGATTAAAAAGGCTCACACACATACCTTTTTTAAGGTCACACACAGCTCGCAAATCAACATAAACACATGATAAAGAGAGTACTAGAGCTCTCATTCTCTTTTCAAATCATAAAAGAGTTCAAACATGGATTTAATTACATATCAGCATATTCATCAAAATCAAGTACAAAATACAAATATGAGATGCTCAATGATCGATATGCTTATAAAGCCATCCAAAAGCTAGTTACTAACTTAATACAAAAATTTCTAGATTTCTTGGAGTTATGCCCGATGCCTTGCAAGGTTCAGCGTTCAACTTGACTTTGCACATGAGGAGGGAGAATGGGGTGAGCAAACACGGCTCAGTGACTAACATGCTTATAGCCATTGAGTAATGAGTCACACAACACACAATAAGAATTCGAAACAATAGCAATTTGTCATATGAAACACCAATAACCCAAAATCATCTCATAAGGCATAACATGAGAGTTTATATCAATTAAGCATATATTATGTATCATAAACACAATTAAAGGATGGAATGCACACAAGTGGCTCGAGAGTTCCTTAAACACAAAGAATAAACCAAAGTTTATCGTAAACACAACGAGTCCATTTTCGGATCTCGTGGGCCACAAGCGGGCTGCCGGGAGAAGGCTAGGGGGTCAACGTGCACGTGACTTAACGAAATAGGTTCTCTCTCGCCCAATCACAACCAATTTATGCTCACATATTCAAACACAAGAATAGCATTTTATGCTTCTTTCATTGCATCGAATCATCATAGTTTCATTCTTTTCTTTCAAATCAAAGGAATACACTTTCAATATACCCACAATTTAACAAAGATAGCACACATAGGGCATTTGCCCATTACACAACAACTATAAAAATGTTACCCACCTAACGTCGGAATCCGAATTCAAGATTGCCCTTCCTCCTTGTCTTGAGTGGGGTTTTCTTGATTTCCTTCAATCAAAACATACTCCATTCACTAAATACATTCCAAAGGAAAGTCATAGCATTCATAAAATCAAGCAAAGGTAAAATAAACTTTAAACCTAACCTACCCATAAACCATCTATGCTAGAATAACCATAGCCTTAGCTTAGAAGTCCCAAAAATCCATAGATCTCACATTCTCTTCTATCTTTCTACAAACCCTACACAAACCCTAACTTCCATTTCATCCCATACTTGAACCTAACACAAGCAAGGATGGAACTTACCTCTCACAAGTAAATTACTCTTCTTTTTCCTCTTCTTTCTTCCTCCCTTCAAGCCTCCTACGGTTCTCCTTCCTCTTGGCCGAAAGCTCTCCTTGTTTCCTTGCTCACATTTTTGCTTCTCTTTTCCTTTCCTTTTGGTTTACGACAATCTCTTCTTCTTCTTCTTTAATTCACTTATTCTCAATTTTAAAGCTTGCCTCAAAACTACGTAGTTTTAAGCTCTCCCTTTTCCTCTTACAAGGCTTTTGGGCTCTCCTCCTTCTACTTATCCCATTAACCTCTAAAGCCCATTCTTTCTCATAAGCTCTTATTTTGTCTCATATGGCTCTACACATATCACAAGCCTACTACCAATTAATCCAATTAATTCTAACCCTTCACTTTAACTTCAAAATTTCCAATTCCCAAACATACTAACTAATTTCAAGACTCAACAAATACATATATGTATACATATACACATAATTAAAACAATTAAGGCAAAGATAAATAATAAGTCAAGTAGATCGATAAATCAATAAATAAATAAAAATAAAAATTTTCCGGGCCCAACAGTAGTACTCCACTTTAGATTATCTAAAGCTTCTTACTCATTGCTATGAAAAAGCTACAATAAATAATTAATTTACAAATAAGATATTTGGTTTTAACAATTTGTGATTTGATAAACATGAATCATAGGATATTTAACCATTCTTAAAATTTCATATTCATAATTGCGCTTTAAAGTAACTCTAGTGAGACATTCAGGTAATCTTTAAGTAGCTTAGGAACATCCTCAGTAAATGATTGAAGTGGTATATTAGTTAAGGACTCAAACTCTTTGATTGTTGTAATTACAACTTTAAGTTTAACCATTTTTTAATGCTCTAAGTTATCTTCTAATACAACTAAGTTTTATGCTATAAAAATAATTAATACCATGATTCAAAGTTTTATTTATAATCAAATCATTAACATCATGGTTAAGGAATTGATACACCCCCTAAAAGTGATATTCTAAACTCTAAATTTCCTTTTAGTTCTCCCCCTGAAGTTTAAACTTAAGATAGAAATGCACTAATAGGAGAACTATGTCTATTTTTATGAACATACATTAGGTTAGAGGATGATAATATATTACCACATTCGATTTGTAGCATATCCACAAAAAAATAATATAGGGTCTGTGGAGCTACCTTATGGCATTGATGTTTATAGATATGTACTAATACTATAAGTCAATAGACACAAAGAGGTAAATTTGGAACTAGTGTAGTAGTTATAGCCTTACTAAGAGCTTGGAGTGGTGTTTGAAAGTCAGTACAGCATGAGAAACTTCAATTTATTAAATATGATGTAGAGGAAAAAGCATCTCCTTTGTAAGACAATGACATATGAGATTAAATTAATAAGGCACAAAATTTCCAATAAAAATAAATTTTTTACTCGACCACCCATTTTGCTAAGGTGTATCAATGCATGTAATTTGATTTATAATTTCATAAGCTTCTACATAATGTTTCAACATAGAATTTTGATATTCTTCACCATTACAAGAACTTAAATATGTGCATTATATTAAAACTTAATGAAATTGTTAAATTAGAGTCTCTCTATAATAAGACAATGGCATATGAGATTAAATTAATAAGGCAGTAAAGTTCCAATAAAAGTCAATTTTTTTGCTCGACCACTCATGTTGCTAGGGTGTATCAATGAATGTAATTTGATTTATAATGTCATAGGCTTTTAAATAATGTTTTAGTATAGAATTTTGTATTCTCTGCCATTAGAAGAACGTTAATATGTGTATTATATTAAAATTTAATGAATTTGTTAAAATTTTGGAATAATAAAATTCAATTTGATTTTTAACTACATTAACCACGACTATGTCATCCTAGTTCAATTATGAATGAAGGTAACAAAGTAAAAAGATCCCCCTAAGCTTAGAATTTTAGATGGATGCCATACATTAGAATGAACAACCATAAATTGTATATGAATTTTGTTTAAAATTGATGGAAATGAATTTTGAAGACTTTTTTCTAGTTTACAAACAACCCCATAAATAGTTGAGACATCAATCTTTTCAACTAAATTAGGAAATGATTATTTAAGATAAAATATGCATACCTCAATCATCAAGATTGCAACCAAATTTTAAAATTTTCTTCTCCACCTTAGAATGATCTTTAGTCAAAACTTGATGTAACTTTTCAGAACTCTTTCAATGTAAGTCCAAATAATACAAGTTCCCTATTTTAATACTATACCAATTTTCTACTTTAATTGGATGTCAAAAAGATGAAAATTATGCCAAAAATTTACAATGCAAGATAAGTTTATTGTTATTTAAGTAGAAGATAGACATTATAATATCAAGATAGGAGAATCAAAATAAGAAACCCAAATTCTAGGTATTAAAGAGAGTTAAAGATCCTTCCCCTATAATTGGAGTCTCATTACTATTGACTATTAGCAATAATTTTCTGTAAGGATTGTTTAAGTTTTTATCGCCTATCTAGAATCAAATGCCATATGATTTGTAACGCCTAATTATCCATATACTATTATAAATAGGTGTAAAAACATTAAAAAGACTTACCATTGTTATCTATAGTTGCTGATAATGTCAATGTTATCTCAGTAATATCATATTGTGTTTGTTTTAACAACAACAATAATTACGATTTTCCTGGATTTTCTTCTATAAAGTATTTGATTATGATCCCATCAATCTAGATACTCTACAAGTTCATAGTAATTATCTTTATTATGACTTGAATGGTCACAATGGGTTAGCTTATTTCCACGACATCATTAGTTGTCTTTGATTTGTTTTGATTATTATAACTATAGCTTCAAAATTTTCAAAGTCTTCTTTTAATATTTCATGAAGTACTACCTGTTATTAGGATGAGGTATAGCAATCTTCTAATATTTCAAATAATTCCTCACTTTGAATTTCTCTACGAACTTATTTAAAATTCATCCAATCTAATAAAAATATATGTACGCTTAGTTTTTTAATAGGCTTTTGATATGCTATAGCATCATTAGGGATCATTAATGAACAATTTATCTTGATTTTCTAATTGCTGAAAAAATTATCAAACTTCATTAATGAACACTTTATCCCTATGATCCAATTGTTGTAAAAAATTATGTCAATTATCCATAGTATTTAAAAAGAGATTTTCCATTTTGTTTGATAGTCAACAATTTATAGGTAAAGAGTTTTAACTTCTCACTTTTAGAGTAAAAAACTTTAGATGATGCATTCCAAATTTCACAGGCAGTGAGTAAGCTTAAGTATTGATTTATGATCTTTGGACTCACAGACATCAACAACAACCTTGTCACTTTTTGATTTTAATCATACCACTTTTTTTTACCCTTCATCCAATTTTACAAATGGTTTTGTTTTATATGAGAGTTTCTCTTTTGAGCAATATGAATCTCTATTATTTGCAACCAAAAATTATAATTTGGTTCATTAAAAATAATTCTTACATTAAAATACCTTTAGACCACATAAAAATAGGAATTGATGTTAATTTATAAGATTCAATATTTTCTACCATTTTTTAGAATTATTTGTAATTATCAACATTAATTGTGATTGCATTTTATACTTACTAAACCAATACCCTTTGTTCAATACAAAATTTCCAAAACTTTGTTCAACAATGGTTGAAGCTAATAGTTCCACACTCACAGCACTCATAGCACCATATTCATAATACAACACTCATAGCGCTCCACACTTTAAGTCCAACATGTCTAGAGTAGATGGTATTATTTTTTATAAGATGTGTAATAATAAAATAATTTGGCCCAAAAAGAACCAAAATAAAAGTTAGATGAGTGACCAAAATTTTCTCTTTATGAGTAAAACATAACTAATACTAACTTGAAATACTCTATTCTATCATATACTTGAATATATGAAGAGAAAGTATATATATGTACAATGAGAATATAAACTAAATAATTGTTGATTTACAACCAAAAGTTAGGGATTTAATTGGATTTAAAACTATATTATAACTATAGAATCCTAAGATTTATTGTTAAAATCCCAACATAATATTGCATTCTATACATTTAAGCGATTATGTTGAAAATATAACAAATTTATGAAGGAGTTTTAGAGACATTTAACATATTCATCCTTTTTTCTTAATTTAAGGTTAAGGTTAGATTTGAGTGAACTTTCGTTATGACATTATAATTCTTTTGAAGTCATAAAATGAGTATTTCTAAGTTCCCATTATATTAATTATAAAAGTATAAGGAGTTTTGGAGACATTTAACTCACTTTATGTTCTCTAAGACTTATTAAAGATCTTGATTTATATATGATTTAATTTAAGTCATAGTCTAGTTGTATGACCAATGATGTACCCCAATATCCCATATGATGTAGATCTTTGATGCTATTATCAAAATTATTGAGTATTTACATTTTAATGGTTCATTTGCCTATTAAGCTTATTGTAATTATTCGTGCGAATAGCATTGATATTTTTAGTATATTTTACATAAAATTTATCATTCTTAGATCCATTTTAAATAAATTAAATTCATTGAATACTAAATATAAAGCCAAGGATTACAAGGAAAATAAGAAGAAATATGGAGAGCTACACTCCAAGAGGAATGTTGTACCTATATATTTTACAAACTTAATACTAAGCATTAGCATACTACTTTAGTGAGGTGTTACATCCAACGATTGTTTATTGAGAACCAATCTATGCTTTCTCATCCATTAGATTAACTCATTGAAGAATCATTTATACTATCTTCTTTTATCCTAAAATAAGTAATAGTTTCTCTCCCTCCAAATTTTGTACACTAATCTTCCAAAAAGAAGCTTAAAAAGCACTAGCTTCTACTTACAACTCCATTTAGTTTGTATATAATCTAGTATATAATTCCTTGCTAAGTAGTAATGGGACAAGTGACTTGGAATTGAATGAGCACTCTCTTTCATAAATAATCAGATTATTGACATTGAAAAAGGAGATGATCCAGTGTTTCAAAGGTAGTAACATAAAAAATATAGTTTTTACAAGTTAAATGTCTAAACAGTATATCCTTGGTAGAGAATTTACCGTAGATAGGAAGCCAAATAATGAAATATATTTAAAGATTGTTTGTGGAAACTAAATCAGAATAATCCATGAAATTTTAGGTTTCTATACCTTAATACCTTAATATTCTCCATCAAAGGACCTAAAGTACTATAATTTTCTTACAGAATTTAGTTCTAGAGCCATCCTCTAATCTGATTATATTCTAATCTCTTATCCAATTCTTTAGTTTGAAAATAAGTTATATAGTCTATCAGGCATTGTACCTTAATTTACAAGTTCGAAAGTCATCTTAACTCAAATAATGGGAATGAATCCAATTCACCCACAAGGATTCCTTACGCATAGTATTCTCTATATCTGCTTCATCAAAAGAGTTAGTTATTAGGTTTTAAAGGAATTACCCTCAGGCCTCCTTCAGTTTTTGGAAGACATATCACTTTCCTAACTACCTTGGAAATATAAGAAGTATTGGAGGTGCCTACATAAAGAAAGTTCCTAAGAAACTTTTTAATGTTTTGATTAAAGTATAAGGGAGAGCAATATTTGCGGCCATAATGAACATCTAGATAATTCAATACCACATCAATCAATCGAACTCTCCCTGTAAAAGATAGAGACATGTTTCACCAATTATCAATTTTTTATTCTAACGATTAAAGATAATAAAGCCATAGTCTGTTGGTCTTCAATGGAAAATTGGAATCCCCAAATAGGTAATGAAAGTTTCTTTCCTTGACACCAGTTATGGTGAAGAACTAGTCAGATAAATGAGCTAAAAAAGGAGGAGATAAAGAAGTAAATTTCTCCTTATTCATAGATAAACTAAAGATGACTTTAAAAGTCTCCAAAGCATTAATTAGAGATCTTATGAAGTGTGAATTTGCACTAGAGCAAAGTAGAAGATGATCTGTGAATGCTAGAATATAGTTCTCTAATCTCTTATATTTCTTATCATACTTGAATTTTCCCCTTAATTGATACAGTGCTTAATAAGCCTCAAAAGGACTTCCTTACAAAGAAAAAACAGGTAAGGGGAAAAGGGATCCCTTTTCCTAAAAACAGGTAAGGGGAAAGGGGATCCCTTTTCCTTTCACCTTTCCCCTTTAATTATCTTGGATGGAGTTCCATTAACCAAAGTGTTATAGGAAAATATTATGAAACATTGATGGATATAATATGTGTGAATTATAATGTGTTTTCTAGGTATTAGAGTGTTCTTTTAGTGTTTTCTTATACGGTAATCATATGTTTAAGACTTAGATTTATGTTTTTGTTAGTGTTTTTATGTGTTTTGTTTGATTGATTATTAGGTAAGGTAAGAATTTGATCTTAATTATATGCTTCAATGGTTGTTTAATGTGTTTAATGATGAGTGGAGACAAGAAAAATTGAAGAAAAGGTGAAGAAAAGGTTGAAAATGAATACATTCATGATCGTGCATAAAGCAGTAATAGGTTGGTGGCTTTCTGAAATGATTATCTTAATTATATGCTTCAATGGTTGTTTAATGTGTTTAATGATGAGTGGAGACAAGAAAAATTGAAGAAAAGGTTGAAAATTAATACATGCATGATCGTGCATAAAGCAGTAATAGGTTGGTGGCTTTCTGACACGATTATAACAAAGAGTTGGTGTCACGACTCGAAGCCACATTGGGCACATGACAACCACCATATACCCAGGATAAGGATACTTATGGTACCCTTAACCCAACTATGCAAGGCTAACTGAATATTCTTTAAAAACATTTGGATAACATAACGGGTGTATTTAGAAAATCTCAAAACTCAATTAAAATACCTATAAATTAGTTTTGAACGCACTTCTATATTTACATTTAAAACTCTACCACAACTTCTGGATTTTAAAGTCTACTCAAGTGCAATCTTCACAACAGTACAAAAGGTTCATACATAAGATCATTTACAAACTACAAGACAGTTAAGAGTTAATTTACAAAATCATAAAGCATGTTAACATAACCAACTTAATAAAAATAGTTCATGAGCCACTATGCAACAAAAGTACAAAATAGAGACTACCCAAGTGCGGTAATGCCCTGAAAATGTCAAAAGACTGCACGATCTACTTAGAGCTTCAAGCTCACCAAATTAACCTGCATATTTAGAAAGCAGAGGGAGTGGATATACTATGTACTCAGTGAGTAGGAAAAACATATATCACAAAGAGAACACAGCACTCACCAAGATGATCAAGATAACCTAAGGACGAGTTTTTCTCACATCTATCATGCACAATAAAGTGAAAATACATGATATAGAAATATATAGGCCTAGCCTATGACTCAACATATACTGGTTAGGAACTACATAGGCCTAGCCTATTAATCACTCATCTAGTGAACATAGGTTCTAGTTTCAGTATATAAGAGTAAGAAAGCATCACATATATAAATCAAATACCATCAGGAAGCCAAATCTTAGAATAGGCCAAAACAATCATGTGTGTCGCCACTAGTCGACCAAACTAGTTTGCACACCCACCGATTCTTGGTGTTAGCTCTACTTTCATCTGTGGTGAATCGAAGCTACAGTCGACAAGAGCACCATGATCCTAGGTGATGACCTAATTGGTGACCAGACCTCTAGGTGTGCAATCACCCACAAGTTCGGTAGAAAAGGTGTCGATACAAGGACTCGATTTTTATGTACCAGCATTAAGGATATAGGGGTCGCTTAATCTATTGTGTTTAGCACATAAATGGCTAAGCGTTACCTCACCAAACACAAAAATCATATACAAATATTAAGTAATAAAATCAAATAAGGCACTATGTCTTTATTTATCGGCCTAACTGATAAAATAGAACCTTGCCATGACTCTAAGACAAAAGAGAACACATACACATAGCATATATGACTCGGTTGTGCATATGTAAGTTCCAAAATATTATTTCATGCAATAAAAGTCATCTTTTGCACTCCAAGTGCAAAATTGTTCAAAAATGTAGTTTTAGAAAATAAAACATTATCCTTTACACTTCGAGTGTAGGTTTGTTGAAAACAATATCATTTATCAAAATACGTAATAAAAACATCAGTTTCACTCCAAGTGCAAAGAGTTATTTAAAACAAAGTTGTTTATTAAATCTATAAGTATACTAGCATTTATTTAAGATTCAATTCTACTATGCATTACTTAGGTTCAAAATCCACATACAAGTCATCATGCATGTCTTGGGATGTCCTAATCCCATTTGAGAAATATGGTTTCCCCAACTCACATCAAAAGAAGGTGTACACTCTCTTGACGTCAACCATTCTCAATACGAACTCCTTGATCTACAGCTCCTGAGCCTTTATACAAACAAATATACAATGTATTTACTACTTAAACATGTATTTCATATTCATACACCACTACATACGTGTATAAAATACAATATCCCTATCTTTAAGCTGTAGGATTCGACCATTAAGTTTCTCACATGGTTACTTCCCTTATTATTCATATAAGCTTTCTTTTGCATTTTCCAAGGCATTTAATGCCTTTGATCCAATACTTACACATTTCAAAGCATAATTAAGCACATTTTTATCCAAGCACATTAGGTCATTACTCATCAATCTAAGCAAAAATTCAAGTTTACTCTAAGTAAAATGAAAGCGTCTTTCCAATGCACACTATTACAATCCTTAAATCCTAAGTCAAGTTCACTTAGGTATTTTATCAAACACCTAAAGTGCATGATTTTTAAGTCATATTTTCAAGACTTTATCATAGTAATTCATGCTCCTATCTTGTTATATAACAAACACTTCCGAACAACAACACATTTCACCACTCCATTCAATCCAATTCTCTTCATTTAAGCCATAGTCATCATAATTATACAACTCACTACATTAGTCCATTTCTTCCCCCATCATTTCGGCCAAGCCTTATCCAACATACATCTTCCTCATTTTTCATCATCAATTCACATTATACATACACAATTAACACCATAGAATTCATTTAAATCATCAATTTCAGAAGATATTCAAAATTTTACAAACTTTCACCAAAGAGAGGGCATCTCAGTTTTGGCTTAAGGAGACTTCTCTATGACTCATTTCATTCATCCAAATCATGTTTCATGCATATTCAAGCATGGAGAATAACATATCTTAACACCAAACTCAAAATCATAATGTAGAGAGAGATGAGACAAAATTTACCTAAACTTTCCTTTGGTGATATCTTAAAATCCTTTTAGAATTTCTTAACTCTAATGATAGATTTGAGTTCCTTGATCCTAAATTAATTTAGAACACCTTGGTTTGGGTTGGAGAATAAAAAAAGGTAGAAATTTGGTGATGGCTGAATGGTGTTCTTCTCTTTCTCTCTTCTCCTTTCAATTAAAACAAAGTGTTTCTAATCTTTAATGATGACGTGCACGGCCATACAACGAAGAATGGTCTAGAATGTTGACTCTTCTTTGATCAAACATGGTGAAATTACCTTTTTGCCCTTAGCTTATGTGAAATTACCATTATACGCTCCAAATCTTTCTTAAATTTGCAATTAAACCTAAAATTTGAAAATGACCAAAACTTTTATTTTCATTTTGGTCCCCAAAATTTTGAAAATTATAATTAAACCCCTTAACTTTATAAAATTACATTTTAAGTCCCTTAACTTTGAACAATTTGCAAAATAAGCCCTTATGTGCATCAACTTCTCCAATTAAGCTTTCTAAGTGTCCAACAAGTCTACAAATTATGTCTAGTCACCTCTAAGGCATTAGAACACATTTAACTTGGCTACCATGGCCATATCCATCCAATGGACTTGATTGTACACACTTAGAAGTTTGCATGTCAAAAATCTCCAAGATTTCACATAGGAATGAACTCTAAATTCATGTAAGGGCATATAATATTATATATCATTGGCATATATACCAAAAGGATTTAAATACATTTTTGAACTCATATACAACTATTTATATATCAGTATTGCTGGACCTTGCTTCTGAAGCCTAGCATTCAGAGTCACAAAACCTGGGCAAACACATTTCTTCCACTTTAGGACAGATTTTGGGAAACCTCAAACTGGAATTACAATTTGACTTCTTCGAAAATACCACAACTGTTGGACGCCGATTATGGATCCCAACTCTGATGTCATAAAAACGTGTGCTTGTGCTTGTTACCATGCATGGTTATTCCAATTAACCCTTATTAGTTATCCTTGGTTCATCTTCATTTTCTGATACCATAAGTGTCGGGCCCCATTTCCAAATTATTCTTATACTGAAGCAAATATTCTGTGCTCAATTTCCATTCAGAACTTGTAAGTCTTATAGACTGAATTAAAATTATATTCCTTCAGATCATTAGTAGATCTATGTCTCTAGTTTATTTAGAAACAAGAATCATCTCCTTTAGAGGTCGGATGATGCAGTTATGGCTGAAAGAATCAAACAAGGTTTTATCCTTAATCATATTGAACATGTTTTGGGACAATTGCCATAACTTTCTCCATGGAAGTCACATTAAGGTCATATTAAGACAGTTTCAAAGAGGACTTCAAGATCTACAAATTTTTTGAAGACATCAAAGCAATATTTGTCATATAAAGGGTCAGAACTAGACTGGAAAACAGGCCAGACGATTCAGTCTATAGTGGATAAGAAGGAAGGTTTCAGTCTAAGACATATTTTGGTAAATTTGGCATAACTTTCTCTAGAGATATCGAATCAAGGTCCTTATTAGATGGTTTGAAATAGGACTTCAATATCCACAAATTTTATTAAGACATTGAAGATAGATTCTGTCATTTAGAGGGTCACAATTGGACCAGACGATGTAAGATGAACAGTGCATAAGAAGGAAAGTTTCAGTCTAATAACTATTTTGGAATAATTAGTATAACTTTCTCTAAAGATATAGGATCAAGGTTATTAATGGATGGTTTAAAAGATAAATTCAACATATAAAACTTTTATGAAGATCTTGAAGATAGATTCTGTCATCTAGAGGGTCAAAATTGGACTAGACGATGTAATATGAACAGTGCATGACAAGGAAAGTTTCAGTATAAGACCTATTTTTGGAACAATTGGCATAACTTTCCCTAGAGATATCGGATCAAGATCATTATTATATGGTTTGAAAGAGGACTTCAAGATACAAAACTTTCATGAAGACCTTGAGATATATTCTATCATATATAGGGTCAAAATTGGACCAGACGATGTAAGATGAGCAGTGCATAAGATGGAAAGTTTCAATCTAAGACTTATTTTGGAACAATTAGCATAACTTTCTCTAGAGATATCGAATCAAGGTCATTATTAGATGGTTTGAAAGAGGACTTCAAGATATACAACTTTATTGAAGACTTTGAAGATATATTATATCATCTAGAGGGTCAAAATTGGATTAGATTATATAAGATGAACAGTGCATGAGAAGGAAAATTTTAGTCTAAGATCTATTTTGGAAATATTAGTATAACTTTCTCTAGAGATTTTGGATGAAGGTCATTCTTAGATGGTTTGAAAGAAGACTTCAAGATTTACAACTTTCATGAAGACTTTGAAGATAAATTCTGTCATCTTGAGGGTCAAAATTGTACTAGACGATGTAAGATGAACAGTGCATAAGAAGATGATTTTGTTTATAGTGTATAAGAAGATGTTTCAATGTATAGTGCATAAGAAGATATTTTAGTCTACAATGTATAAGAAGATGTTTCTACACTCTCCAGAGCATCTCCACTTATGAAGATCATAACTTTCGGCTTAGATGTTCAAAAATTTCATACTATATACCGTTGGAAAGCTAGAAAGATAAGTTACAACTTTTTAAAAGATAACTTTGTCTAATTTAGCCTAAATCAATCAAAATTTTTCCCTGAAGTCAGAACACGAATTTTACACCTATGGAAGACTTGAAATTTGCACTATACAAACTTGGAATGTCCTGAGCATAACCATTCAACTATCAAATTGACTTCACTAAACTCTCAAATCTCAACTCATTTGTCTCATCACATTCAACTAATTCCTATCTTTCTTTTTCATAACATCTCACTATATAACACTCAATTATGCACCATTATTGACAATTCGAAGATGTAATGCACAACAAATGGCTTGAGAGTTCCATAGAATGAAACGAAGAAACCTAAGTTTATGTTAGAGTAGTGCCCTGAAGGAAATCGCCTTTAGCGCATTTTGTACAAAGTTGTGTACAATCTTTATTAAATAAATAAAGAAAAGCATATTTCATTACTTTGCTATTAATTATTTATGAACTGATATTGATCAATAAGCAAATTAATGAAGTCCATGATATATGACATAGCATGAAGGAAATTGTGATGTGATCATACTACTGAGATTCCTATCATGTGCAATTATGTCAGTATCTAAATTATCCCTAGTCATAGGATTACCGAGACCGACATCGGTAATCCGGAGAGACTAGTACATCTCAAGCTCCTTGATTTGATCAAGCAAAGGATCTCGTGTCGTAAATATGAGATATTTAGGGTTGAGATGTGGATGCTTACTAGAGGTAGTAAGTACATTGATGACCTGCTATGAGATCATCACATGGATGTCCTATTCTAATGTCGTTGATAATCTCATCATAGCAATGGTGCAAGTATCCTTAGACTCGAGGTGCTCAAGGATATCTTGGATACTGATTCTGTGCTTTGACTCCATTCCTTGTTGCCTTACAGAGGTTGCTCATAGGGTGGTGATTGGGTACAGCTTGAGGTATTCGAAGGTAATTGAGTAGCCAATAGAGGATTCACCACTTCGTGATAGCGAAGATGATACCCATGGCCTCTTGTCGGTCATTACTTGAAATCTCTAATGAGTACATATGTCATGAAGAGTGTCTTCATGACATATTAAGTAATGAGTCCCAGACAAGAACTGAAATCACTGGACTAGATTTGACTTAGTCGGTCCTAGTAAAGAGTTGACACTTTGCCCATACTCATAACCAAGTGGGGTATAGCATGGTGAAAGGACGAATTGCACGGTAATTGTCATGGAAAGGTTCGTGATATGGTTCATGATGAATACATGTTCATTCACAAACCTATTACTTTCCGTCAATTGGGGTCATGATGTGTTGCTAGATACCGCTCATGACTTGCTCAGATTAAGTGTTAATCTAAGTGGCCAACATAACCGGAACCTAATGGGTCACACGCATAAGAGTGTCTCGTAGAATTCAGTAAAATAGTTTTAGATAGAGTTCCAATAAATGGAGAGCAACGGATTAAATAGATCCCGATGAGATCGAGATATATCCCGATGAGATCGCGACATCGATATTGCAAAAAACGCTTCCGGAGTTTTTCCCATACCGGGACCCTAGAGTTTAGTAGACCAATTCCCAGTGTGATGGACCACTTCAAAGATTTATTTATATATATATATAATTAATTAATTAAAGAATATATATATATATATATATATATATATATATATATATATATATATATATATATATATATATATATATATATATATATATATATATATATATATATATATATATATATATATATATATATATATATATATATATGAGTCATCGTTGATGATGGGAGAAGAGGATAAGACCAAAGCTTATTTTATTAATATTTGGCACCAACGTGGAAAGTAAGCTTCATTTCACCATTTAATGTCTTTAAAAGTTAAAAGACAAATGGCATTTGGTGATAAGAAGAAGATTCATCGTTGGTTTATAAAGAGAAAACGATGGATGAAGAAAGATGGTTTTTAGAAAGAGTTTCTAAAAACATGCTTTCTTCTTCAAAGCTCCATCATCTTTCAAGTTCCTCTTCATCGTTGGTTTTCAAGCTCTCCAAGAACAAGGTAAGATCTAGCAGTCTTCAACTTGTTCTAGCTATTCCCGGGTCAAAGGGTTTGTCCCGGTTAGGTTCTCCGATCTCTGCGTGGATACCGTTAGAGACGGTCTCCTTTGGTCGTTATGGTTTGAGTTTGTTGTATAGACACATGGATCCTGGCTTTCGGGAAGGTCCTGGAATAAAAATTTTTGTTTTCCGCACCATGGGCATGTGATGCTCACACCGGGATTTTCCTACAGTTTACACCATGAACAAAATGAGTTTGAATTTTTAGGATCTTGTGGCCTCAAGCGGGCAGCCAGGAGAAGGCTATAGGTCAACGTGCACGTGACTAACGAAACGAGTTCCTCTCTGACCTAAATAGAAGCATATATTCATGCTCAAATCATTTTACCATATGCTCATACTTTCACGTTCTTTTCGTTTATACAAAAATGCTATGAAATTTTTCAACGCATAACATAAATATTTCAAAACCAATTTTCCATTTCATCATCAAAATCTATACACAAACATGTAGCAATTTCTCAAATCACTCAAAAACATTAAAAGCAACATTTATGAAGTAATTGAAATCATTTTATTTTCTTGATTTGGAAAAAAATATTGGCTTATAATTCTATTATAAACATGTAACCTACCTTGATTTTCTTGCTTAAAGACTTGTTCAAAAAGTGCCTCTCCTTTTGTTCCTCTGGCCTCTTTCTTGATCCCCTTATACAATAACAAAAAAACCCACTCAATAGAGTTTTCAATTGAACATCTCATAAAGCATAATCACTAAAATTTGTTCTAGAATACTTGAACCTATGCATTTTCTAACTTTATAAACTAAAACCCTTCCAAAAAATCCAAAAGATTCAAAATGATCTTACCTTGATTCTTCACCAAATGAAGAGATCTTTGGCTCAAATGGAAGCTCTTCTCTTTCTCTTCCTTTTTCCCTTCTTGAACAATCTCAAAATCTCTCTTGAAGGCTAAGAAATGATGAAACCTTAGCTCAACTCTCTTCTTTTCTCTCAATCCACCAAAACTCTCTTCTTCTCTCTTCTATTTTCGTTTTTTCTCTCTTCTCTCCCTCAATTCATGTTTTTCCTTCTCTTAAATGCAAGACTACATTTCTTTCTCCCATTTCTACTCTTAATGAGTGTGCAAAGTCTATTTTGCCTTTCCTTATAAGCCTTAGGTCTTTTATCCTTAAGTGTCTTGCCAAAAACACCCTTGAACATTTTTATAACTTTAACACTTTAATTCCACTTACCCATTCAATAGATCCTACAACCTTTGACATAATTAAATAATTACAAAGTGATTAATCTATCAAAACCTCAAAATTGTTTAAATCATGCTTATTCATCAAGAAAAATTTTGGAGCCTAACATTTCTCCCCCTCTTAAAAGAATTTCATCCTCGAAATTCTTACCTGACTGATCTAGGGACAGGGGTATGTCTCCTCCTCTACTCCTTCATTTTCCATTTAACTTCATCACTCAATAATTTCTTTCAAATGACCCTAGTTAATGGATTTAATCAATCCTTCAATGACTTATTCAGATATCACACTATCTTATTTGTTTCCTTAATATATTTCATATTACTCTCAAATTTCCGCTTCATGTGTCAATAACACCAATATCATAATATCAATATTTCTTAACATACTCACATATATCATATTACGGATCTAAGACATCCTTCATCAGTAGCACTTCTCATAATTATTTTGCACAGACCAATTCATGTTGGGCTTAGATAATCCTTTTTTTAACCTGAGCACACCTTAGCACGGTGATACTCTCAGAGATGATTTATCTTTTACTTAATAATTCACATCACTATAGTGTCAGTACACTTAACTCTTATGTCTATCTTACTGTATTCCATGCCGTTGACATTGATCCACCTAATTCATTCATCTTTCTTGAATCACTTAATTTCTAATACAGATCAATTTCACTTAACAACAACCTCTCAATCAATTATGGCCTTCAACCATTTTTAGACCTTAATCACCACAATACAAAAGCGACGACTCTTTCTATCATCTAACTCCTCATACAATATTATAATGAAATAACTATGATAATGATTGTGATGCTTGAAGTCAAATAGAACTATACATTGATCTCATGTTCCTATGAACTCCAAATTATAGGCCTTCAGCATATCTCTATCGCTAAATGATGTTCCAGCATATTCCTACTAGAATGTATATCATGGGTTGTTATTTATGCTTATCTAACAATCTCTTTGCTCAATCATCTTTATCGATACATATACTTATTATTTCAATCACAATGTATCATTTTTCCTATTTGAACTCAAAATTCGTATTCACTTTCGATTTTAATCCTTTCATGTGAAACTGATCTTCAATTCCATAGCAAATAGTACCTTGATTTGCCTAATATTCAACTCCACATTCTAGGCTCCTTTTTGCACTAGATCTGATAACCTCAATATCTGAATTCATGCTTCACTACTATTGGGATTTCTGTTTAATGCATTAGATACAACACTAACTTTACTTAGAATTACTCATTTATACAATCATAGTCTTTCAGTACTTATATCAATTGTCTCAGTCTCATATTCAATTCTCTCAACTCAATAATTACCTCAATTTTAGTGATCTGTACATATATATATATATATCCAAGATGTTCCTATACATATACTGTCTCCAAACTTTCAAAACAATCACTACTATAGCAACTCTAAATCATGTATCGAATAGTCAACTCATAGGACTTTATTTGTCTCCATACATATGAAATCACTTTATTATGTTGCATTGGATTTTATCCAAACCTCTTATACAACATCATTGTATACTATAAAATCTCCAAATCCATATGATATAATTAATATTAGTATAATTCCTTAAAATTCTCTTTACTTTCATTACTCATATGATTTACATGTTTTTCTTCAAGTATTCAAATTATTCTTCTCAACTTTTCAAATACATTTAATATATCATCAAATTTTGCTTGGATCGCTTTAATCTTCAATACCATAGTACTGTTGGGGTAATTGTTAACTCAAACAATTATTATCAAACTTCGTGTGCCCCCTGATTAGTTCTCATAATTCCTTAAATAACTAATTTCTTTATGAGGCAACATTGACTCATGTTATTTTCAATTTCTCAATTGACTTCCTTTCTCGAATGATTTTCTCAATTCATTCGATTTCTTCTAATTTCACATTGAATTATTCCACTATCTATTCATTTATACTAATTTCTCCACACATTTCAGTTTATTTTCAATCTTAACTTCCAATGTTGTAATACATTCATCAGGTCAAATTTGTATCTCCCGAACATATTCACACAGAATATAACATGGACCTATATACTTCTCATAGTATTAATTAATGTCTCCTCAAATTCAAGAATCCACTAATATAATTGGATACTGCACATCAAACAAAAATACATACATTCTCAGTAGTATATTTTACCTCTTATGCTTAAGTCTCCATTGGGATTAGGACTCCAATATCATTTCTGATTTATTCCTTCGTTAGTAATTCTTAAGAATAAACTACCTAGTGTGTTTAATCTAATTCGATGAAATTCTTCTTCACAAGAAGATTTTTTACTTCTATCTCATCTACCTATTGTCATTTATTTCATCTCCCATACGTATATTTGTAATCAATTCAAATTATAGATGTACAATTATCATGAAATTCTAATCTCAAATCCACTAATATCTTCTTATACCATATCATAACTCTTATCACAATAATTAAACAATCATTCTAACTTCCAAGTTCAACCTTTCAACTCTGCTTTGCTTGTACACCTTAAATCTTGTCATTTCCGCTTATGTTTGTATTTCTTCTCAGTCAATTTATGAAATATTTTCATATCCATATCAATTCAAGTGCATATCCATAACAAAATTTTGTCACTATATTCACTGATATAACCATAAATACTAATTCTCTATATCTAACATATTGGACTATGTAATATCCACAAACTTTCATTTTCTCACATTCTGATAGATCATTATTCTCTTCTTACTATTTCTATCAGTTCAAACTCTTAACAAATGCTCATAAGTGTGACTCATACACATACGACTCAGACAATAGGCCAAATGATTCAGTCTACAGCGGATAAGAAGGAAGGTTTTAGTCTAAGACCTATTTTGGGACATTTAGCATAACTTGCTCTAAAGATATTGGATCAAGGTTATTCTTAAATGGTTTGAAAGAGAACTTCAAGATCCACAACTTTCATGAGACCTTGAAGATAGATTCTGTCATCTAAAGGGTCAAAATTGGACCAGACAATGTAAGATGAATAGTGCATAAAAAGGAAAGTTTCAATCTAAGACCTATTTTAGAAAAAGTAGCATAAATTTCTCTAGAAATATCGGATCAAGTTCATTCTTATATGGTTTGAAATAGGACTTCAAGATATAAAACTTTCATGAAGATCTTGAAGATAGATTATGTCATCTAGAGAGTCAAAATTGGACCAGACGATATAAGATGAACAGTGCATGAAAAGGAAAGTTTTAGTCTAAGACCTATTTTGGAACAATTGGCATAACTTTCTCTAGAGATATCTGATGAATTTGATTATTAGAATTTTTGAAAGAGTACTTAAGGATACAAAACTTTCATGAAGAATTTGAAGATAGATTTTATTATCTAAAAGGTCAAAATTGGACCAGAAGACGTAAGATGAACAGTGCATAAGAAGGAAAGTTTCAGTCTAAGACCTATTTTGGAACAATTAGCATAACTTTCTCTAGAGATATCGAATCAAGTTCATTTTTAGATTTTTTAAAATATGACTTCAAGATACACAACTTTTATGAAGACCTTGAAAGTAGATTATATCATCTACAGGGTCAAAATTGGACCAAACGATGTAAGATGAACAGTGCATGAGAAGGAAAGTTTCAATCTAAGACCTATCTTGGAACAATTGGCATAACTTTTTTTTAGAGATATTGGATGAAGGTCATTCTTAGATGGTTTGAAAGAAGACTTCAAGATCTAATTTTAATTAAGAATTTTAAGATAGATTCTATCATCTAGAGGGTCAAAATTGGACCAGACGAATTAAGATAAACAGTGCATGAGAAGATGATTTTGTCTACAGTGCATAAGAAGATGTTTCTACACTCTTTAGAGCATCTCCACTTATGAAGATTATAACTTTTGACTCAAATGTTCAAAAATTTCATACTATATATCGTTGGAAAGCTAGAAAGATAAGCTACAACTTTTTAGAAGAAAACTTTGTCTAATTTAGCCTAAATCAATCCATATTTTCCCTTGAAGTCAGAACACGAATTTTACCTCTATGGAAGACTTGAAATTTGTACTGTACAAACTTGGAATGTCCTAAACATAACCATTCAACTATCAAATTGACTTCATTAAAATCTCAAATCTCAACTCATTTGTCTCATCACATTCAACTACATCTCATCGTTCAAAATTCCTATCGTTCTTTTTTATAACATCTCACTTATGTATATATATATCAACAGTTCAAGTTCAAAAACCATCTGCTCAAGTTGATAATCATCTCAAGTTGATAACTTTTTCACTTATATTTAATTTCAACTCACATCATCCATACACCATTCATATTTTATTAACATCAAAAGAATAAAGTTTTACAAATCTTTAATGGTGTTTCAAGCCACAATACATCATCGTCTCAAAATCTCAAATTATAAAAGATTCTTGAAAAAATAAACTTGAAATGTGACTAAAACATTGTGCTTTCCCAAAACTAACTCAAAATACAAAATAAGCAAGTTTGGAGTAATTCCCTTAGGCTCTTGATTACTCGCTCTTATTTTCTTCACCTGAGGATGGGACACAAATAGGGTGAGCTTGAAAGCTCCTGGGTAACAGTTTATAACGGAGAATAAACAAAATCGTTGAAATGTTCATTTTTCATAGTAAACTTATATTGAATTTATAAAACACATAGTTCTTAAATTTTCAAGTCTAGCTCAAACTCATAATTAAACATCATCACATAAACATAGCATATACATTTAACCATCAAGCATGAAACTCAATTATGCACTATTCTTGACAATTCAAAGATGCAATGCATAACAAATAGCTCGAGAGTTCTGTGGAACGAAACAGAGAAATCAAAATTTACACCGTGAACAAAACGAGTCCGAATTCTCAGGATCTCGTGGCCTCAAACGGGCAGCCGGGAGAAGGCTATAGGTCAACGTGCACGTGAATAACGAAACGGGCTCCTCTCTTGTCCAAACAAAAGCACATATTCATGCTCAAATCATTTTATCATATGCTCATACTTTCATGTTCTTTTCCTTTATACAAAATGCCATGACATTTTTCAAAGCATAACATAAATATTTGAAAACCATTTTTCCATTTCATCATCAAAATCCATACACAAACATGTAACAATTTCTCAAATCACTTTAAAACATTAAAAACAACATTTATGAAGTAATTGAAATCATTTTATTTTCTTGATTTGAAAAAAAATATTAGTGGCTCATAACTCTATTGTAAACATGTATCCCACCTTGATTTCCTTACTTAAAGACTTGTTCAAAAAGTGACTCTCCTCTTGTTTCTCTTGCCTCTTTCTTGATCCCCTTATGCAATAACAAAAATTCCACTCAATAGGATTTTCAATTAAAAATCCCACAAAGCATAATCACTAAAATTGGTTCTAGAATACTTAAACCCATGCATTTTCTAACTCCATTAACTAAAACTCTTCCAAAAAATCCAAAAGATTCAAAATGATCTTACCTTGATTCTTCATCAAATGAAGATATCTTTGGCTCAAATGGAAGCTCTTCTCTTCCTCTTGCTTTTTTTCCATCTTGAACAACCTCAAAATCTCTCTTGAAGGCTAAGAAATGATGAAACCTTAGCTCAACTCTCTTCTTTTCTCTCAATCAACCAGAACTCTCTTTTCCTCTCTTTTATTTTCGTTTTTCTCGCTCTTCTCTCCCTCAATTCATTTTTTTTCCTTCCCTTAAATGCAAGACTACATTTCTCTCTTCCATTTCTACCCTTCATGAGTGTGCAAAGTCTATTTTGCCTTTCCTTATAAGCCTTAGGTCTTTTATCCTTAAGTGTCTTGCCAAAAATACCCTTGAATATTTTTATAACTTTAATACTTTAATTCTACTTACTCATTCAATAAATCCTACAACCTTTGAAATAATTAAATAATTACAAAATGATTAATCTATCAAAACCTCAAAATTATTTAAATCATGCTTATTTATCAAGAAAAAATTTTGGGGGCCAACAAGTATATAGTAGTATCTCCAAGTATAGACTAATACAAAAGGACTCAAAGAGTCTGGTTTTATAATTGTGGCAAGGTCATGCCAATTTTGCAAGGAGTTTTTTCAAGTCGTGAGTTTTTTTATACTTTTAATGATTGGGGACTTTGGATCAAAAACATGTGAAAAACCCTATAAGGCTCAAGAGTATACAAACAAAGATACAAAGTCACTTGCTGGCTAGAAAACATAAAAGAAAAAGAGAGGAGATCAAAAGAGTGAAATCTGAAAAACAAAAGCTAAAGAATTTTAGCTCAAGGCAAAGAAGAGAAGATATCTATATTATATTCTCTACTCTTTTCTTTTATTTCCTTATTGTTGTTGAATGTTAATGAAGTTTCAGTTGGCATATATAGTTACATCTATGGATTGTAAAATTCCTTTTAGGAATTACTCTAAATTTATTTGTTAAACTTTCATTCTTGATTTAATAAAATATGCTTATGATGTTTATTGCTTTATATTCAATTTGAATCAAGAAATTAAATTGGATTTTTTTGTTATATTGCACAACAAGAGATGGTACCTTAATAGACTTATAAACATCAAATTAAAAGGCAATTGAAGAGAGACTTAATTGTTTATTAGTTACTCATAGGATTGCTTCAAATCTAGTCGTACAGGTAGGAAGAGTTTTGATAGATCGAAAGATCACAATTCAATTTCTATCTATTATAATTGAGATCATTTGATTAGATCTCAAAAGAATCTAATCTTAATTATTATATATCTAGGGTTAAGTAGCATTAAATCATGAAGATAAAGTGAAGACAAATAAGTATATAAGTAACTCCTAGTTTTCATCATTGATCAATCATCTAAAATTTTTAGGATAAATTTATCGCTACTTATTTCATTGTTAAATTGTCAATTCTTTATCTAGTTTAACTTTAGAATATCATATTATTGTTTACATTAAACAAAGTTTACAAGAATTATTTGGTGACTACTCCAATCCTTGTGGATGATACTTTTTATATTATAAGATACAATCTGTGTATTTGTGGTAAAGAAAGTTTTTCATTTAAATATATAAGCATTACTTTAGGAATAAGGGTATTTGGAGAATTAAACCAAATATAGATTCATCATAAAGTATAATTCAAATCCTAAAGCTTAAAGGATTCATTGAACCCTTGATACTTTATAAGATAGGCAATATGGACTAACAACTGTAGCCCTCTTAACCCTCTCATTCTGATGCCAAACTTTCCAAGTTTTATGTTCCTTTAACTAGCAAATGTAAGAGTAATGGAACTAATCATTGATAGTAGATGGGGATGTAACAATATGCAAGTTGAATTTTTTCAAATATGCTTTGCTTTTTACTCCCCTAATCTTGGAATGGAGGACAGAGCTCAATAGATTGGTAATTCTTCAGTTATTTTCTCTAATAACTCCTGTATGAATTTAATGGGGAAGTGACTTACAAATTCCCTTGGCACACTTTAGTTTGAAACAATCCATAGGTCAAAAAGTCTCCCTTATCTTACGATTATTAAGTTTAGATATAATTAGAGGTAGTTGCAACACCTTACCTCTTTATCAAACAGGCAGAAGCTCTAATGAATCCATTAATCATTTACTCTATAATTGCTCTTTCTCTGAATAGATCTAGAATGACATTTTAGCTCAATGTAACTTAAAATGCTAAATCATCGATTGGAGAATGGTTCTTTAATGGATTTTAGGTCTTATCTCATATGGATAATGATGACCTTATGGTATTCTAATTATGTCTTAAATGTATTATTTATAGCGTATGGCAAGAAACAAATTTTTGGTTGTTTAAAGAGCAATCTAACTTACCTGAAGATGCTAGAGTTAAAACCATTAATTGGATATGGTTCGTAATGATAATCAAGGGTTCTAAGCTTTCACTATCTTAAAGCATGAAGCTAATTGGAATATCCATTAGCAAATTGAGGCCCCTATATGTAATTAGTCAAAGGTTAATCTTCTTTTGTAATTTTTGGGGCCATTGTATCTTAACCCAGTTGATATTACTAGCTTCTTATCAACTGTGATGCTTTCTATACCTTGTAATTTTTTATCTAACATCTTGCAATAATTTTTTTTACTTTCAAAAAGAATAAGAAGACGAAGTTCTATGGTGAGTTTAAATAAAAAGTGGGAAGAAAACAATCCATAATTTTTAGGTTCCCACTAAGGACTAGAGCTAATTAAAATAGGAAAGAACAAGGATCTCCAATAGAGAACAATTCTTCTTTCTATGATATTTTAGTTAGCTTTGGATTCAATATTAATTTCCATAGTGTTGGAAAGGATAATTTTCTTATAACTATAATCATCATGTATTTATATTTGATTGTTTTTTAGTATTAGATGTTGTTTATTAGATAAATAATATCATATAGGTTTTTATAATATCCATGCTAATTTGTGATATGCTAGACTTGGTACTTTAGACAAAGTTATATAAACCAGTTAGCCAAATATTGGAAGACCTACAATGTTTAGTTAACAAAATTGCATGAAACCATTTAGTACAAGATGAAGAGTTGATAAGTTATTGCAATTAGTTCATTAAGATTTGTGGGTAAATGGATATGAAAGTAAGGCATGGAAGTACTTATTTTATCACCTTTATCCATGACTATATTTGGTAAGTTATATTATTTGATTTCCTCAAATTTTGAAGTATTACATTATTTACAAAAGTATATGCTTTAATTAAGAGTTAAGAAGATAAAACAGATAAAGACTTTAAGAACAAACTAAGTATAAAAAAGGAATTATTTGATGAATTCAAGCGGTGGTGTGATGAAAACTAAATGGAATAGTGTATTTTATAAGTTCATCAATAAAATGGTGGTGCATAATGGAGAAATATAAATTTCCTTGAAATGGTTAGGTCTATAATGGTATGGGAAAATTTTCCTGTTACCTATTGATAACTAGTAATTAGGTTAAGAATAATTAAAGAAATATTTAGATGTGTGGAAGAGGAGCTGGCTGAAGTTTTCCAAATTCTTTAAAATTAATCCATAACAAGTGATAGAAGCTCCTGTGAATTAACCACCAATCCCACTTCATTCATAAGGAAACAATCATGTTTTTATTCCTTCTAGCAAGGAGAGATCTCTAGAAGAACCATGTATTGTTGTTACGTTCTTTCACCTAGATTTATGTAAGATCAATGAATTGTGGTGTCCTCTAAAACTCTGATGTATTCTCTCTTAATATCCCTTTTAGATAACTTTTATCAATATCATCTGGATACACATAGAGCTCTTATTGTTTCCTCAGTAGATTCTCACCAACCTTGGAAAGTGTAACTTCGATATTAGGGGAAGACTACATTTTCAACCTTTTTAAATCCTCTTTTATAACTCTCAGCCTTATGAAGGACTTGAATGAGGGAAACCTTTGGACCTTGTAATCTCGCCCCCTTTGGATAGGCTCCTAGAAACCTTTTAAAGAGCACAAGAAATTGAAAAACCTGAATTGAGAGGCTCTTTTCTAGTTCATTGAAAGCCTAGATATCTCAACTGGTAAATGATCAGAGAATTGACCATTAGTGAATCTAGCATTACTATCTTAAAATTTCATCAACTAAGTTTCTTTATGATTAACTAGGAGCCCTCTTGTCTATTGCCTAAAGTGAACCAATTCCTTTCAATTTTAAGGTCAATGACTTTCATATCAAAGAGGTAGGAATTGAGATCCTTACAAGGTTTATTAAGTCACCTAGTACTCTCAACTTTTGATAATAAAGTATTTATATTAAAATCCCTTATAAGAAGCTACAGATCCTTGATTGAGCATATGTACCCTAAAAGCTCATTTTGTATGTCATTTTTTCAGTAAAAGAAGTTATTGGCATATATAAAAGAAATCTAGACTCTACCTTGCTTCATTGCTTCAACTAATTGGTGTAACATATTGTACAGAGGAGGAAAAACTCATAACTTTAACAAGGGAAGAATTATAGGCAACCACTATTCTTCCTAGGTGATGTTTGTCATGATTAGTTAGCAAGCTCCATTTATTCTTAAGAAACCAAAATTTTTGACATTTATTAAACTTTAACTTTATGGCATGGATTTAGTTGATTTAGCCAAAGGTGTCAAATGAAGACTGCATACATCTTTGGGGCTAATATTACTACATATTTTTCAAAAGAGCTTTGTTACTATTATAAACTACATATATATCAATCAAACACTTAAACAACTTTGTATGTAAATTAAATTGCTTTGGTATGTCAATTGCTAAAGGTGAGCACCTAAGCAATATATAGTATCCACTGATGCTAAAAAAAAAGAGATAAAGATGGTTCCTTATTCTCAAACAATCAGTAGTCTCATGTACTATCTTCTATATGTAACTAAAATTAAAGGTAGTACTAAAGAGCTCAAATATCAATATCAAATCAAACACATAGATATCAAGTAGAATTATATCAAAGACATAATAGCGCAAAAGAAATTAATATGTGTAATGACTATTCATAATACTTATTACCAATGTGATAGTTTGTTTATCATTGATTATTTGATGAAATATGATAGTACTTGATTTTGATTTGAGAATACTTTATTCAATTATAGAAATATGAGTATACTTGATTTCAATTTGATTTTTAATTATAGAATGAATGTTAGAATAAGCGTTGAACATTCTGTTTTAGATACAAGAAGTATTTGAGCATACACGAGATACCTTATCACACGGGTGATCACCTTCATTACTTTATAGGAATAGTGATAAGATAAGTTTTAAGTTATAGAATGAATGTTAGAATAAGCGTTGAACATTCTGTTTTAGATACAAGTATGTCGAGCATATATGAGATACCTTCTCATACTGGTGATCACCTCCATTACATTATAGGAAAAGTGATAAGATAAGTTTTAAGAAATTTATCTAAGCAATAAATGAGAACTCAAGGTTTAAAAACACTACTATTGACTTGAATTATATTTAAGGTGTAAGACGTTATTAGTAATGACATAACCTAAAGAAACGACATGTTTTCTCAATCTACCTTAATATGCTAAATTTAAGTTTTGAAAGGTGGATTAAATGAGAAAATAAGTGAACTTGAGTTAGGTATTAGATATGCCTGAACTATCATATGTGTTTTATTTAAGGAAAGACATATGCTCTAATAAAAGAAAGTTAATATTGGAACATATGAATCACACCATGTTTGCATTTTCAAGCAATAAGAATAATATAAGTAATATTCTCAACTTTTATTGTGTAAGGATTCTAATTACAGATAATTGAACTAATGATTGATATCTTAGAATAATACTAGCAAAATCATAAATCAATTGATATGATGGGACATCCAAGAATTGGGACATTCAAGAATAGTGAATTAATTTGATTCAAAAGATTGGGAGATTGGGAAGATCAGTATGAAATCAAGTTTACATCAATATGTATTCAAAAGGGCCCACCTTCTATGTACAAGGCAATACGAATACAAAGTATTTATAAATGAGAATAAGATGTAGATTGATGCAATAAAGGATATACGATATGCCATACTAAATTCACTTAAGGATTGATTCATTAGTCGAGATGTTATTTATTCCTAACATGCATATAATAATGTGCTTTCATTGTATGTTGGTTAACTAGGTTATTGAAAAAATATATGAGAACTACATAATTCTAATCTTTTAATGTTGTATAAGTAGGAGATGAAAGCTAAGAACACTCATGATGGTCCTTATTTAAAGATAATCATATTATTAGCATTATTTCTAAGATAATTGCTCAAGATAGTTAAAATAGTCCTTATGTTATATTTAAGTTTATGTTGAAAACAAGAGACAAATATAAGGAAAAGGAGAAGTGTGAAATGGGGATAAAAAATTCTGTGACAACTTCTTTAACCAACGAATAAGAGAACATAATTAATAAATAAGAAATCATTTTATCATATTATTTTTTGTTTAAATGTTACATAATATTTCAAAAGAAGAAGAGAACGATCTTATATATGGACAAGCAACGCTTATAATCCTTATCCAAGCCGGAAGCAATCCAGACGTGAAGTTACATTGGCCTATCCAAAAGGATGAATAATTAATACAATCATCAGGCCCTCCCTCCCTCTTAAATAAAGTAGACTTTAGATTTATTTATTAACATTTGAAAAAGAAAGCGACATGACGTTCCACTATTTAATTAATTAGAGAAGCGCATCATTACGCCATGGCCATGTCATGTCTAAATACAATTAAAACAATTTTTTATAAAAACAGATCCGAAAGAGAATTAATGGCAAAATGGATATAAGTTACAGGAGTCAGTCTTATTTCATAATCATCATTTCAAAGTAATTTTGTTGGGTATTTTGTGATGGTGACAAATGTTTTAAATAATTTAATGCCTAATTTTAAAATTAAAACAACTAATTTGAAGCATCATATGATACTTAAAACCATAATTTCTTGTATTAGAAACCTGACCTATTTAAACATCTTATGTCTTCTATTTAAAACAATAAAACTGATGTCTTTTATGAAACCTTGTCATCTGACCTTCATGTTTTAGCAATTTGCTAACAAATTAAACTTCTACAGCTTCCACCAGAACTACAGCACCTCTTTTACATTAATAATTAATATTTGAAAGATACTACCACAACCAGGGGAAGACAAATGCGACACAGTTCACTCGTAAAACTACTAGAGCTGTGCAACTAATGCCACAGCATTCTACCTCTAAAGATTGGTATGGTAGATGCATGACACCTTAAGCTGCTTATAAAAACACTTGAAAATCATATGTTCAAGGGAAAAAACTTCCCCCTTGAGCCTTGCAACAAAATCAAATCAAACTTTCTCCATTTCATAACCCTAGGAAAAAGGCACCTGGACATTACCAACACTACTACAATCTCTAATAGAAAAAGAACTAATTAGATGAACATAAAGCTAACAAACCAAGACCTTAGAATGTTTCAGACCCGGCAAAATGTTCATCTTCCCAGCCAAGACCTTTAAACATGGCTACCAAGCAATCCAACGAGGCATCAACTAGGTAAGGGGTTTTGCATGTGGCACTTTAAAAGAAGAAAAGAACTAACTAAGAGAAAAAAATACACATGAAACTTAAGACAAATCTCCATAACAGGAAAAGCTTAAGAAGTAAAAAATCCAATATTGAAGAGTAACCTAGTTGAACATACTATTGGAATATTAATGTATTAACATAATCATATAACCATAGCAAAATCCACTACATTGAAACCAAAATCCATAGTTAAAGCAGTTTCATCAAACATTGAGTTCCAAAATGAACCACCACCATCATAAAGAAAACCTCAATCTCCCTTCTTCCTGAAAGAGCATCCCTCGGTGAGCCTAGCACGGCCTCCAGTAGGTTGGCATAGAACAGTTTGGCAATTCCCGCATACCACAACGGTTTGTGAGTGGCTAAATACAGTTGTTCTGCATTCAAATTTGGGAGCAAATATATGAATACCTAAATCCCAATAACTATCAAATTAAAACTTCCCCATACAACTTACATGTTGAAGCAGCCCTGGCATTTCACATCCTTCAAAATAAAATGCGAGAATCAAAAGAACAGACAAGTCAGCAGATATCAAATATAAAAAGTGACATGTTTTGTAGGTATAAAAAAGCAAAAGCACAATAGTACTTCAGCACATATTACATACAGTTTGAAACAAACACTAATACCATGAAGAAGGAATTGGGAGACTGAACGAGTCTCTTGAGCTTGTGTTTCCTTCTCTCAAGCTCCGCAGGTGGATTCAACAGATCAATATCATTTTGGAGAACCTAAACCCACCATTACAAAAACCAGAAATCAACCACCACAACAACAGTAAAGCGAAGATGGTCAAATAATAACACAAAGAGACAAAATACCATAAAGATATTGCCAGATAACAACGATAATAACCACAAAAGATAAACCTGACAGCCCTTAGAACACAGACATTAACAGAAAATTTAGAAAAATAAAAAGATCTCCAAATATAAAGTTTCGCTTGGTTGCTTGATAGGTAGATGATTTAAAATAGAGTGGGGTTGTCATAACGTAAGGTGGATATGAACTCACCATTGCTGTGGCTGTAGAACGGAAAGTGGAACGAAACCCAAACGCTTAAGACAAAACCCTACGTTCCAGAGCAATGAATAGATACACAAGCATCAGGCGGCCTTAGATATAACGAGGTGCTTAAGTCCTAACCGTCAGTGTGCCAGCAACTTACGACTGCTTACTGGGCTGGGCTAGGTTTAATATCTCTGGTTAGCCCATATGTCAAACAAATATCAAGTGTTACTTATCTCAAATATTTTTTAACATAATAAAAATATGTCAATTTAATAAAATATAATTTTAAAAATTTTAAAAGAAAAATGAAACTTGTTAGGAACCATGCCCAATCGAGCAGACCCTACAAGTGTTGTTACTAACATTCTTGCAATATTTTTGTTTTTTAAAAAAGAGAAATCCGCAATAGCTATCTTTTAGATATTCATTAGATAAACATCCAAATTAATGCAATAGTCTATAAATCACGTCAACTGGATACTTCACATTAGACAAATCTTGTACGATAGACTCGATCGAGAGAATAAGTGGAGGATTCGAACACAGGACCTTTTGACCTCATGCTCCTCTATTCAACCAACTCGATCACCTCCTAAGGCGCTCCTTGCAATACATGTGTTGGTGTTTATGGTTATAGGTTTTGTTTTGGAGCAATCATATTATGACTATCATCATCTCAGGTATTTATGATTCTAAGTTAAAAAAGGATGAAAAAGATATTAATATTTGCACTAAAATTCAAATAAAACCTTATTGCTTTAACTCATTCAAAAAGAATTTTTAAGTTTTTTCTAATGTTCAAAAATAACTACGACTAATCATTTTCGTCAAATATCCATCACAAAAAATATATATGACAATGTTGATAGTTTTTTATTAAAAAAGTCTTTCTTACTACAAGTATTTAGATCGTAACTCATAGTGTAAAAAAATGTTATTCCTACGAGGATTGCTCCTTGCAATACACATGTTGGTGTTTATAGTTATAGGTTTTTTTTTTGGAGCAACCACATTATGACTATCATCATCTCATGTGTTTATGGTTCTAAGTTTAAAAAAAAGGATAAAAGAAGATTTGAACATTTACACCAAAATTCAAATAAAACCTTATTGCTTTAACTCATTCAAAAAGAATTTTTAAGTTTTTCCAAATGTTCAAAAATAACTACGACTAATCATTTTCGTCAAATCTCCATCACAAAAAATATTAATGACAATGTTGATAGTTTTTTATATTAAAAAAAACTTTCTTACTGTAAGTATATAGATCGTAACTCGTAGTGTAAAAGATGTTGTTCCCAAGAGGATTGATTAGTCACTTAACAACTTGAATGTACTTTGTCTAAGGTAATAAAAGATTGAATAAATAAAATTAAAATAAATTAAGCAAAATTGAAATAAACTAATCAAATTAAACAATTGAATAATTGAAATTAGCAATAAGAATAAAGTTATCAATGATAGAAACTTAAGAGTTATTCTATCCTTGTTTTGTCTTTTCTTTGTCTTTTTAGTTCAATTATACTTGATCCTAGATATCCTAAGGTTTTGATTATCTTCTTTCGCGAGCTAAACAAGTAATCACAATTAAAATAGATAATAATAGAAATATAACTGTCGATTTGTAAAATTACTCCTAACTAGTCAATTGAATTTGAAGCAAACTTAAGGATACTTAACTCACAATTAAGATCTCTCTTCAATTATTTATTAATGTGATGTTTGCAGGTCTATTAAGTTACCAACTCTCATTGCGAACCTTAACACAAATAACTTAATTCAATCTCTTGATTTATTATCAAGTATAAGAATAACAAATATCACAAAGTATTAATATATATTAAATTGAACAATGTTAAAGGATAGCAGAACATCACCATCATCATCATCATCAACATCAACACCTAGTTAAAGTCCTAACGAGGTGCAGAGTCTGAAGATGTCTAATAGTATGCAGCCTTATCTTGACCTATGAGAAAGATTATTTCTGAAAATATAGAAAAACATATCAAGAATAATCTCTAATATGGATTCAGAAATCCATAATCATATTCAACATCCTAATAATCAAAATTAACATCCAAGATAATGAAAAATAAGAAGAGAAAAGAGAAAACAATTTTACATCTTGATCTAGAAATTCTAGAAATTAGAGTTGATCTTGATGTCTCTACTTTGATCTCTTTAATTTTGATGTGCAACCTCCTTTTTGGTGTTTTTCTTTACCTTATATACTTCTTAAGGCTTTTAGTTTTTTTAAGGATTTTTCAATATAATTTGGTTCCAAAAATAGCCCCGAAACTTTAAGAATACAAAAATTTCACATGTTGGAAAAAGATTGTGCAAGATCGTGGCCTTGCTTTCTATCATGGTCATTCATTGCCCTGATCTCTGTCACGTTCATGCATGGGATGCATGATTGTGATATAGGCTCATTCATGCAGCTGCTTCATTGCACGATCATGCATTTTCCTATTCCTTAAGTCCTACCTTATCTTTTCTTCAATTTTCCTATTTCTACTCACCAACAAACATATCAAAAAAACCTTTGAAATACAAAATTAAAATCAAATCATTACTTTAAAACAATCATACAATTAAAACACATAAAAATAGCAATAAAAAATAATTCTAAGTCTTAAACACATGATTATCATCTAAGAAAACACTTAAAAAACACACCTAAACCTTTAGAAAAACATACTATAAAAAACACCTATCAACATCCCCATACTTAAATCTTTACTTGTCCCTAAGCAAAACTAAAACCACAAACAAATAAAACACATAAACTGTAACATATCGTTACCCATGATAAGGCTTGAATAGTGAACAAGAGAAATTACTAAGAAATGATTGACTAATGTGATTTAAAATGTGAATTGTGGATTATATTAGTTTTGAAAATTGAAATTGGAGTGTATTAAATTTGATTTGGCAAGTTTGGTATATTTTGGATATTTTGACATTTTTTGGGTGAATTTCTGGAAATTTGGATCCAAGGACATTCAAGTACATATCCTATGTTAATGGTATGTTAGAGCAAAAACAAATCCAACTTACAAATGGCATCAACTAACTTAATTAGAAGTCATGAAAATTTAATTCATTGCATTCATTCATGAAAGCTTACATTGTATTTTTACAAACTTTATACAAGTACTAGATAAAATCTACAAAATACAAATTACAACTTATGCTAACACATCCTAGTAGAAATATGACGGAATAATGCTTGAAAAACGAGTGATTATATGTATGAGTTGCCAACAGTCTTAACTATTGAAGATATGCTTAACGTTTATATTTTGGAGTTCATAGAAACATGAAGTTAATGTTTAGTTTTAATTGACTTTAAGCATAACAATCAATATCACAGTGATATCATTAGAATATCATATGAGGTGTTATATGACAGAAAGAGTCGATTGCCTTTATATTTGGATGAATAAGGCCTAAAAATAGTTTAAGGCTATAATCGATGGGAGATGTTGATGATAAATGAAATTGATGTTTAGAAATTAAGTGACTCAAGAAAGACAAATGAGTTAGGTGGATCAACACCAAAGATTTGGAATAAAGTGAGATAGACACATGAGTTAAGTGTATTAACACTAAAGAGATGTGAATTATCAAATAATAGATGAATTGTTTATGAGAGTATCACCTTGCCAAGATATGCTCAGTTTGGGAAAAAGTATAAGCTAAGCTGACATAAATTGGTCCATATGAAATTATTGTAAAAATAGGACCATAAGATGTGAGTTTGTAACACCGACAAAGATATCTAAAATACATAAAGTGTGATATGTGAGTATGCTAAGAAATATTAATATGATCTGACTAAGATTTATTGTCGGCATAGGAAATGATAATTTTTAGTAATCTGAAATATTTTAAGGAAATAGACAAGATAGTGTGATATCTGGATAAGTAATTGGAAAACCGATTGATTCCATTAACTATAGTCAAGTGGAAAAGAATCATTTGAGTAAGGAAGCCATATAGGAAACGAAGGAGCATATAAGGAATCAATACCCCTACCCATTTGATCATTCAAGTAAGAATTTTGAGGACGAAATTTTTCTTAGGATGGGAGAATTGTAACATCCCATTACCTATGATAAGGTTTGAATAGTGAACAAGAGAAATTACGGAGAAATTAGAATGTATAATTCATGCTTAAGCTAAACATGATATGCACATTTTTGCACGTTAAAATTGTAACATCTCATCCCCGATGGGAAGAGTATATTGGTAAATTGGGATGTGCTAGTATGTTATTGCATATTTTGATATGAGCATATATTTGGCCTCTAATTTTAGAGGAGTGAGTTTTTGCACATGCACATATAGGTACATGCATTCATGACATTTCTCGGTATTTATGTGTGAATCTGATTTGTTTGTGAATTCTGAGAAAATTGTGCTTGAAAATCTGAATTGGAACTGTTCTAGGAGTGGTTATCAATTGTTAGTGACTCTTAGAATTTTTTTTGGAAAATTGGGAGAAAATATCCGGACCTGAAATTTTTCGAGTAACGGACTGACTGATTTTATAATACTAAAATAACTGTCCAATGACTATGGAAAATTAGGTATATGGTTTTGGAAATAAATATGTCGAGCCATTGAAATTTGGAGACGAATTGGACTGGAAATAAATTGTGAAACGAGAAAGAGATTTAAATGTATTGTGAGGAAAATGACATGTGGCATGTTTCTATTGATGAAGGTTTATGTGATTAACATTAATGCCCTAAGTCTTTGGCCTTTCCTTTGAAAGTTACCGAAATCTTTTAGCAGTGAACTTTCTGTTGGACCCCAATTTTGAAGTAAAAATAAGAAATATTCAAAAGTAGATGAGTTAATTGAAATGAAGTTAAATGGCTAGAACTAAAAAGAGAAAGTGTGAAAATATGAAAAATTGTAAAAAGTTTGACTTTTTGGCCTTTGAGGGTTAACTTTTGATTTAGGCAAAATTTGATAAAATGGTCTTCTGGAAACTTGTAGATTATGTTAAGAGCTTTCTGTAGCCATAAAGTTTGCAATTTTTCGATATCGGGAGTGGAAGTTAAGATCAGTCAAAGTTTATGTGTGATAGGGTTGACTTTTGACTTTAATTATGACTGAATCTTTGACTGAGAAATTAACCTAGTTAGAGGTTAATTGAGCTTTGATGTTCTTCATGAAAATTGAAGGATTTGTTTTGATCTTTATTTCAATATAAAGTATGCAATTTTTCTATCAAGGAATAATAAGTTATGATTTTTACAAGTTTATGTTATGGTTTTAGCATGATTATTAGAGGATAGTATCTTTGACCGAAAAATGAACTCCCTTAGGAGTCGAATTGATTTTTATGTCCTTCATGGAAGATGTAGAGCTTCCTTTAAGATTTCTATAGAAATTAAGTTTGTCAAAATTGGAGTTCGGGATTAAGAGTTAGAAATTTTGGAAGTTTTGGATTTTTTTATGTAAAAAAAAAAAGAAAATGAAAATTGATGTATCCTCGTCGCTAGGGTGACGCATCGCCCTAGCGATGGCGAGCGTTTAGCTTGCGTCGCTAGGGCGACGCGTTGCTAGGGCGACCGTGCCTTCGCCTCGCCCAAACGCGGGCGTTTTTGCTTGGTGCGACGCCGTTTTTGTTTCTTCAATACGGCGCCGTTTTGATTCCTTTGTTAGCTTCCTTTCACAAATCCGACCTTTGTTTATTATTTTGCTCATATCTTTTTCGTCCGACATCCGATTGAGTTGATTCTTGCGACGTTGGATTCCTAAGACAATTCCCTACATCCTCATAGGAAATTTGTAATTTTATGAGATTAAATTAATGGTGATTAATTTAATCAAAATGAGTCGGGAAAGTTTCCGAACATAGTTCAGTATTTTGTGAAATTCGGGATCTGTAGAGATCCGATTGAAGTGATTCTTGAGGCGAAATAAAGATAAGACAAGGGGCTACAAATAATATGAAGAAATGAAATGTCAATTTTGCCCCTAAGATCTTAGAATTATGAATGGAAGTTCAGATTAGGGTGTAATTTTTGGATTAGGAACATCTGAGAGTATTTTGAGCATAACTTTTGATATGGCAATCGAAATGAGGCAATTCTTATTTTGAATTAAACTTGAGACATAAGGCTACAATTTTTATGAAGACATTGAGTTTCAAATATGGGATTAAGAATGTAAATTTCTGGAAGGAAAAAATCGTACATGAAAAATGTCTTAGAATATGGATATACCCGAACTGTTTTGCGCATAACTTTTGGTGTAGTGATCCGAATTGAGCGCGGTCAGTGGCGTTGGATTCGTATGGTTGAGAGGAATATTTATCTAGAAGGAAGTTTTAATAAATTCCTTCAAATTAATAGTGCGAATCAAACCCGCAAGTGAGCATGTTATAAAGCAAAGTATAAGGGCAATTTGGTCTTTTAGACACCATTTAAATGACATGGCTTTAAAAGAGACAAGAGGTGTCGTTTTTTTTTGGGGAAAACACACGATTATTCTAGAGAAAAGAAGAAGAAATAAGAAGAGGAAGAAGAGAGAAGGTTCGTCCGTGGAGGAAGAAGAGAAAGGAAAAAAAATATTTCGAAATTTCTGGGTCTTAAAGCTTAGGTTTTGAGTTGTCTTCAAGGAAAAAGGAAGGAAAAAGGTGAAAGCTTGCGTCCATACCCAAGAAAATTCGAATTTGGAGAAGAAAAGAGGTAAGAGAAAAATTTGAGCTTTGAGATTTTGATGAATTTTTGATTGAAAAACATGGAAAAGGGCTTGGGTTTGTGATTTATGAAGTTGATTTTGATATATATGCTTTTGGATGAAAATTTGATTAAGGTTTAGGCTTAATTTTGTGATTAAGAATTTTGTGAAATTTTGGTGTAGAATTATAGATAATGATATGGGTTTGTAGAATATGAAGTTAATTTTGAAGAAATTGTATTTTATGGTATTGAATTTGGATAAATTGGTTTAGGCCAATTTTAAGATTTGGGGATTTTTGAAATTGAGGATTTAGATATTTTGGAATTAGTGTGAATTGATGAATTATGACATTAATTTTGAAAATTAAGTTATTTATGATATTGAATTTGAGTGTATTGGTTTAGGTCAAATTTTGAAATTGGGGATTTTAGAAATTCTGATTTTAGAAAGCTTAGAAATATGATGATTATGAATTTCCGATAGTTAATTTTGAGAATTATGCAAATTATGATGTGAAATTTGAATGATTATGGCTTAGGTCATTTTTAATTGAAAGAAGGAAAGAAGCAAGGATCAAATTGGAGCTAGGATCAAGTTTCTGGCAATAATTCGAGGTGGGTAGCATATTTATATTTTGATTTGTAAGCTATACATGCAATTTAGAAAAATTGAAGAAAGCAATTTTGAAGGATTTAAAGAAAGAAAAAATTGGACTTTTGATAAATTATTGTTTTTGTAAATGTTTGAAACAATGTTGATTAATGTTTGAAAATATGATTTCCGAACGATTTCTGAGAAATTAGTACTGTTTAAATTCATTTGTTATAAATGCATTATTGAATTATGCACATTGTTGAAAACATTGATTGAATGATTTGAGTGTTGAAATTAGTATTTGAATGATGAATTGATTGAATTGTATGCATTATGTGAACGTATGAAAATCAAAATTTTGATTTGTGCCTTCGGGCAATCCGAAAGTTTCAGTTTTGAATTATGTGATTAAGTGGGTTTGGTCAGGTCCTTGTGAGTCAGTGCACTGTCTCTATTCGTTATAGCCTTCTCCCGGCTGCCCGCTAGTGGCACGGAGCTCCGATTTCGGACTCCTTTCACGGCTACACTGGACCGTAATGCGGGAAAGTGTAGTACGTTCTGTTCATGGCTGCACAGGACCGCTAAGCGGGAATATGCAGTATGTTCTGTTTTGGACCGAACCAGACCATTTTGATATGTTACGTGTTTTTGATTTGTTTCTGTGTTCTGCATTCATGCTTAAAATTGAAAAATGAAAAAGTGAATTTTTGTTATGAAAAGTTTGAAAAATTGAAAGGTTTGAGGAAACCGTTTTGAAAAGTTACAAAGTTTGAAAAATTAGCCCTTTTGGCAAAAAGCTTATGAAAAAATTGATTTCTGCTTATTTGTCAATTTATAAATGTGTTATCCACGAGCTTAAAGCTCACTTCCCTTTCATCCCCATCTCCAGGTTTCGAGCAGGAGATCGGATGAAAGAATGTGAAGACGTTTGGTCCGTTTTTGCATCGTTTGTATTGTTATGTAAATATTGAGATTTGGAATATTTTGTAAATGGCTTGAATTGCCGTTAAGTGATTATGATATATTTCAGAATGTATGAGGATTATGAATGAATGTATGAGAGTATGAAATTGTATATGAAATTGTGTATGAATTTGGAAATGAGATTGAGTTATGAGTTCAGTATATTGAATTACAGTTATGAGAATGTTTTAGAATTAGGTTTGCGTTTGTGTGTGCTGAGATCCCGGACGGAGGGTCCGGTTGATTCTGATAAATGTATGATTGTTTGGAAATTTAGAAGTGTGTTTTGAAACACTTTGTAGGTTTTGGGTTAGGACAAATGCAGCCGTTATGCAGCCGAATTTTCGATAAAATTTGGGATAAAAATGTAATTTAAGATTTGTTCGAATATATAAGAATATGATTCAAGCTTTGAGATTTGCATGAGAATGAGAATGAATTTCCAAAAGTGGAAATTCATTGTATTTGATTTGCCTTAGTTCGCATAAAGGTGAATAAAAGAAAAAGAAAAAAACAAATTATACCGGATTTTCGTATTGGATTAGTTTTAGGTTTCCAACGCGATTGTGTTTCTCCGTTCTTTGTTTTCGGATGTCGGATTTGTTTGCTTTGATTCGATCTATTTCGTATCCGTTTTTAATTCGTATTCGATCCGTATTTGTTTCGTATTTCGGTCATTCGATAATACGATTTCGATTCGTATTTTCGTCTGTTATGTTTGCTTCGCTCTTCTCGATTCTGTATTCGAGTATTCGCTTCGCTCTCGCTTCTTTTGCTTTGTAATTCGAGCTAGTGTTTGCTATTGGCATCCGCATTTTGTTTCCGATTCAAAATTTTGATGCGAAATTTCCGTTTCCATTCGCTTTCGTTTCCTTCGTTCGTCGCTTTCCGGTTGGGATCCGGTTCCCGGATCGGGTCCCAACATCTATGGTATCAGAGCCCAGTATTAGGATCTTAACTGGGCATATAAGATTGATAAGAATGTGTGAGGATAAGGTTGAATTAGTGAAGATATGCTAAGTGATCATTTGATTTTGATGAAAGAAGTATGATTGTCTTTAGGAATTTGAAATTGATGTGCATGACTATTTGACGACTTCAAGTGACTGGTTCGATTTGGGTGTTAAGAATATAATTGATTTTCGGAATGTGTTGAGGAACTTAAGATTAGAATTTCTTGAGAAATCGTGACAAATTGAAATAGATGAAAGAATGATGACATAATGAGAAAGATTAAACGATGATTGAACCATATTAGGGTTTCTTAAGAAATGGACCATTAATTTGTGTCCATAAGTGTAGAAACAATGAGTTATGACTATAGTGATTTGATATGATATGAGTGGTATGTGATTTAAAGAAGTGAAATGTTGTGAAGAGATATGATGAGGAACGTAGATAAGAAAAGTGATTTGATTATGATTTCTGGAAAGGAATTAGTAAGAAAGTGCTTGATGATCTTTGTTTAGAAAGAAATTTATGCAAGAATGAGTTACTTGGAGTTTAAGTAAGTATGAATTTCGAGGACGAAATTCTTTTAAGAGGGGGAGAAATGTTGGACCCTAATTTTGAAGTAAAAATAAGAAATATTCAAAAGTAGATGAGTTAATTGAAATGAAGTTAAATGGCTAGAACTAAAAAGAGAAAGTGTGAAAATATGAAAAATTGTAAAAAGTTTGACTTTTTGGCCTTTGAGGGTTAACTTTTGATTTAGGCAAAATTTGATAAAATGGTCTTCTGGAAACTTGTAGATTATATTAAGAGCTTTCTGTAGCCATAAAGTTTGCAATTTTTCGATATCGGGAGTGGAAGTTAAGATCAGTCAAAGTTTATGTGTGATAGGGTTGACTTTTGACTTTAATTATGACTGAATCTTTGACTGAGAAATTAACCTAGTTAGAGGTTAATTAAGCTTTGATGTTCTTCATGAAAATTGAAGGATTTGTTTTGATCTTTATTTCGATATAAAGTATGCAATTTTTCGATCAAGGAATAATAAGTTATGATTTTTACAAGTTTATGTTATGGTTTTAGCATGATTATTAGAAGATAGTATCTTTGACCGGAAAATGAACTCCCTTAGGAGTCGAATTGATTTTTATGTCCTTCATGGAAGATGTAGAGCTTCCTTTAAGCTTTCTATAGAAACTAAGTTTGTCAAAATTGGAGTTCGGGATTAAGAGTTATAAATTTTGGAAATTTTGGATTTTTTTATATTAAAAAAAAGAAAATGAAAAAAAAGAAAATGAAAATTGATGTATCCTTGTCGCTAGGGTGACGATCGCCTACTAGTGATGGCGAAGCGTTAGCTTCGCGTCGCTAGGCGACGATCGCCATAGCGATGGCGAAGCCCTTGACTCGTGTCGCTAGGCGACGCGTCAGCCAGAGCGACCGTGCCTTCATTTCGCCCAACGCAGGCGTTTACGCTTGTCTGCAACGTTTTGTTTCTTCAATACTGGTAGTTTTGATTCCTTTGTTAGCTTCCTTTCACAAATCCGACCTTTGTTTTTTATTTTGCTCATATCTTTTCCGTCCGACATCCGATTGAGTTGATTCTTGCGGCGTTGGATTCCTAAGAAAATTCCCTACATCCTCATAGGAAATTTGTAATTTTATGAGATTAAATTAATGGTGATTAATTTAATCAAAATGAGTCAGGAAATTGTCCGAATATAGTTCAGTATTTTGTGAAATTCGGGATCTGTAGAGATCTGATTGAAGTGATTCTTGAGGCGAAATAAAGATAAGACAAGGGGCTACAAATCATATGAATAAATGAAATGTCAATTTTGCCTCTAAGACCTTAGAATTATGAATGGAAGTTCGGATTAGGGTGTAATTTTTGGATTAGGAACATCTGAGAGTATTTTGAGCATAACTTTTGATCTGGGAATCGAAATGAGGCAATTATTATTTTGAATTAAACTTGAGACATAAGGCTACAATTTTTATGAAGACATCGAGTTTCAAATCTGGGATTAAGAATGTAAATTTCTGGAAGGAAATAATCGTACATGAAAAATGTGTTAGAATATGGATATACCCTAACTGTTTTGCGTATAACTTTTGGTGTAGTGATCGGAATTGAACGCGGTCAGTGGCGTTGGATTCGTATGGTTGAGAGGAACATTTATATACAAGGAATTTTTGACAAATTCCTTCAACTTAATAGTGCGAATCAAACCCGCAAGTGAGCATGTTATAAAGCAAAGTATAAGGGCAATTTGGTCTTTTAGACACCATTTAAATGACATGGCTTTAAAAGAGACAAGAGGTGTCATTTTTTTTGGGGGAAAACAAACGATTATTCTAGAGAAAAGAAGAAGAAATAAGAAGAGGAAGAAGAGAGAAGGTTCGTCCGTGGAGGAAGAAGAAAAGGAAAAAATATTTCAAATTTCGGGTCTTAAAGCTTAGGTTTTGAGTTGTCTTCAAGGAAAAGGAAGGAAAAGGTGAAAGCTTGCGTCCATACCCAAGAAAATTCGAATTTGGAGAAGAAAAGAGGTAAGAGAAAAATTTGAGCTTTGAGATTTTGATGAATTTTTGATTGAAAAACATGGAAAAGGGCTTAGGTTTGTGATTTATGAAGTTGATTTTGATATATATGCTTTTGGATGGAAATTTGATTAAGGTTTAGGCTTAATTTTGTGATTAAGAATTTTGTGAAATTTTGGTGTAGAATTATAGATAATGATATGGGTTTGTAGAATATGAAGTTAATTTTGAAGAAATTGTATTTTATGGTATTGAATTTGGATAAATTGGTTTAGGCCAATTTTAAGATTTGGGGATTTTTGAAATTGAGGATTTAGATATTTTGGAATTAGTGTGAATTGATGAATTATGACATTAATTTTGAAAATTAAGTTATTTATGATATTGAATTTGAGTGTATTGGTTTAGGTCAAATTTTGAAATTGGAGATTTTAGAAATTCTGATTTTAGAAAGCTTGGAAATATGATGATTATGAATTTCCGATAGTTAATTTTGAGAATTATGCAAATTATGATGTGAAATTTGAATGATTATGGCTTAGGTCATTTTAATTGAAAGAAGGAAAGAAGCGAGGATCAAATCGAGCTAGGATCAAGTTTACGCAATAATTAGAGGTGGGTAGCATATTTATATTTTGATTTGTAAGCTATACATGCAATTTAGAAAAATTGAAGAAAGCAATTTTGAAGGATTTAAAGAAAGCAAAAATTGGACTTTTGATAAATTATTGTTTTTGTAAATGTTTGAAACAATGTTGATTAATGTTTGGAAATATGATTTCCGAACGATTTCTGAGAAATTAGTATTGTTTAAATTCATTTGTTATAAATGCATTATTGAATTATGCACATTGTTGAAAACATTGATTGAATGATTTGAGTGTTGAAATTAGTATTTGAATGATGAATTGATTGAATTGTATGCATTATGTGAACGTATGAAAATCAAAATTTTGATTTGTGCCTTCGGGCAATCCGAAAATTTCAGTTTTGAATTATGTGATTAAGTGGGTTTGGTCAGGTCCTTGTGAGTCAGTGCACTGTCTCTATTCGTTATAGCCTTCTCCCGGCTGCCCGTTAGTGGCACGGAACTCCGATTTCGGACTCCCTTCACGGCTACACTGGACCGCAATGCGGGAAAGTGTAGTACGTTTTATTCACGGCTACACAGGACCGCTAAGCGGGAATGTGCAGTACGTTCTGTTTTGGACCGAACCAGACTATTTTGATATGTTATGTATTTTTGATTTGTTTCTGTGTTCTGCATTCATGCTTAAAATTGAAAAATGAAAAAGTGAATTTTTGTTATGAAAAGTTTGAAAAATTGAAAGGTTTGAGGAAACCGTTTTGAAAAGTTACAAAGTTTGAAAAATTAGCCATTTTGGCAAAAAGCTTATGAAAAAATTGATTTCTGCTTATTTGTCAATTTATAAATGTGTTATCCACGAGCTTCCGAGCTCACCCCCCCTTTCATCCCCATCTTCAGGTTTCGAGCAGGAGATCGGATGAAAAAATGTGAAGACGTTTGGTCCGTTTTTGCATCGTTTGTATTGTTATGTAAATATTAAGATTTGGAATTTTTGTAAATGGCTTGAATTGCCGTTAAGTGATTATGATGTATTTCAGAATGTATGAGGATTATGAATGAATGTATGAGAGTATGAAATTGTATATGAAATTGTGTATGAATTTGGAAATGGGATTGAGTTATGAGTTCAGTATATTGAATTACAGTTATGAGAATGTTTTAGAATTAGGTTTGCGTTTGTGTGTGCTGAGATCCCGGACGGAGGGTCCGGTTGATTATGATAAATGTATGATTGTTTGGAAATTTAGAAGTGTGTTTTGAAACACTTTGCAGGTTTTGGGTTAGGACAAATGCAGCCGTTATGCTACCGAATTTTCGATAAAATTTGGGATAAAAATGTAATTTAAGATTTCTTCGGATATATAAGAATATGATTCAAGCTTTGAGATTTGCATGAGAATGAATTTCCAAAAGTGGAAATTCATTGTATTTGATTTGCCTTAGTTCGCATAAAGGTGAATAAAAGAAAAAGAAAAAAATAAATTATACCGGATTTTTCGTATTGGATTAGTTTTAGGTTTCCAAAGCGATTGTGTTTCTCCGTTCTTTGTTTTCGGATGTCGGATTTGTTTGCTTTGATTCGATCTGTTTCATATCCGTTTTTAATTCGTATTCGATCCGTATTTGTTTCAGATATTTGCCATTCGATAATCGATTTCGATTCGATATTTTAATCATTATGTTTGCTTCGCTCTTCTCGATTCTGTATTCGAGTATTCGCTTTGCTCTCGCTTCTTTTGCTTTGTAATTCGAGCTAGTGTTTGCTATTGGCTTCCGCATTTTGTTTTCGATTCGAAATTTCGATTCGAAATTTCCGTTTCTATTCGCTTTCGTTTCCTTCGTTCGTCGCTTTCCGGTTGGGATCCGATTCCCGGATCGGGTCCCAACACTTTCTCCTCCACGTAGGGCTTGATCCTTCTCCATCGATTGATTCTTGTTCTTCCTCCTACACGATTCTTTCTTGCTTCTTCTCCTTGTGCAAGATCTAGCCTTAAGCCCTAAAGAGAAGATGAAGATTTGTGAGATTTTGGGAGATGGTCGTGGGTTTTAGAGAGGGGTAACAAGTTGAGGAAGATTTTCGGGAGTTTTAGAATGAGAGCTTGATTTGGTAAGTAAATTGTTTTAATGTTGTCTATTTGTTAGTTAAATGCATTGATGGGTTAAATGTTAAAGATTGTAGTGTTTGAGGTTGAGTTATGGATGTTTTGAAAGAGAAAAGAGTGAAAAAAATTATCGAAGAAGACGATCTGGAATCCCGCACGTCGCGGCGTACCTGCGCCACGATGCGGCGAGAATTAATGTTCTCGCCGCGGCGTGCGTAAGGGCCTCGCCGCAGCGAGATCTGATTTACTCGCCGCGGTGAGCGTGAAGGAATTCGCCGCGGCGAGCTCCGAAATTCCACGCTGCGGCGAGCTCCCTTCTGACGTCGCGGCGAGCTGCTTCTTGATGCCGCGACGAGCATCCTTACGCCGCGGCGAGACTGGTTTTTCTGAACTGAGTTAGTTTAGTTTTTGAGTCATAACTGATGATGTAGACCTCCAAATGAAGTGGTGTTTGATTCGTTATGAACTAGATAAAGAGGTTTACAATTAAGGAGTAGAAAGAAAGTTTGAACTCAATTTAGTAAGATCTCCAATATTGATTCAGCCTAAGGGTTGTTTCATGATAATTGGAGTATAATTTGGGGACTTCTGAAAATAAATGAAATGCTTTTGCGTTTTTAGAAACTTAGCATAATGGGTGAGTTTGACCAATTGAATAGTAATTTTGGCTTTGAGGTCTTCTTTGAGAATAAGGGTATTGTCGAAATGGGATAGTGTTTATAGAATGAAAAGTTGGTTTTGAGACAAAAGAAAGTGAAATTGGGATATAGCTCCGGGAATGTCTCGAATATGCATTGTACATTTTTGCATTTCAGCATATGCATTTGTGAACCTTTCTGATTGTGCATTTAGTAATGGGAAATTATTTGACTGTTATAGAGGCACTGTAGCGCCCCCTTACCGTAGAGTATACACCGGGACGCCCGTAGGTCGTACCGATGTATAACCTACGATGAGGGTGCACTACGATTAGATCATTCTATAAACCTCATGGCATCAATATAATAAAGCAGTAATGTCAATATCACTAAATTTTAAAAAAACCAAAGGATTCTTCTCATTCATTTCATAAATCCATAAGTACGCCATTCGGTCATATTTACAACTGTACAAGCCCAAAAATAAACAGTGACAACTCCTAACTAGGTCATCCCCAAAATATCCCAAAAGATCCCCAGCTGACCGACCTGTGGGCCATGCTCCTCTCGCCGGCACACACATAGCAGGAAAAGTCTCACTGACTGGAGCTAGGAGTCAAACTATTGCTGTCCTAAAAAATGGATGCAATGTTGGGTGAGTTTGCGAACTCAGTGAGAAACCATCATCGATGGTTCACCCAACTCATGCATATCCAAACATTCACACAATATCGTACATATATCACGCACAGAAATTACGTGCAGTCAATTTCACATTTATAAGGCGATACGCCTTTCATACAATTCACATTTGAATATTCATATATGCAATGTACATGTGACTCTTTCATTTTCTTTCGTTGTTGTGACCGTGCGCCTGAGCTCATATACGTTGAGCCATTGGCTCTGAAAATATTGGGCTCAAAAGCCCTAATACGTTGAGCATAAAGCTCTGAAAATCGTTGGGCTCGAAGCCCTGTGCGTTGAGCTTAAAGCTCTTAATACGGTGGTCGCACGGTCACAACCGCTTTATCTCGAAAGATACTTTTATGCATGTATGCACATATCCAATTTACAATACATGCATCACAATAAAACTTCATATGCCTAAATTCCACCATTTGAAAGCAATTATGAACAATTTATACACAATTAACACTTCGATAGCACAGTCCAAATATTTCGAACACCTGTGGTCCGAAATCACTCAAAACAAACACATATAATCCATCCTTAACTTCACATGGCATAATTGCATACAATGTAACACATATAGGTTAAGAAACCAACTAGGTTACTCACCTCAGAACTTCCGAGCTACTGCCGGGAAGTCTCGCCTACGTCGGACAATCGGCGATCCACTTGAGCCTCTAAAACAATCAAAACATAAATAACATTACTAATTGTATCAATTCTAATACTCAATGATGCATATGCATCAAATAATGTACGTACTATACGTGTTATGACATTTCCGACACAAATCCGATATAATCCCAATTTCAATTTCTAAATCCCGAATTCATAGTCTCCAAATTGAATTTAATCCATAACCAATTGAATCATCAAATTCATAAATCCCAATTTTTAAAACCTCAAAACCACAATTTCAGAAAATAGCATTCCTCGCCGCGACGCCAGCTCCCTCGCCGCGGCGAGCTCCTTTCTCTTCGCCTTAGCCGCGGCGTCCGCACGCCTCGCCGCGATGAACGATTCCTTCTTCGCCGCGGCGTACGCATTGTGCACGTCGCGACGTGGGCCTCTCTAGCTCGCCGCGGCGCGCCTTCCGCACTCGTCGCGACGTGCAATCGCAGACACGCCCAGAAAACCCAGAAATTTCCAGATTTTCGACTGATAACAACTCCAAATCCATATTTTCTCCTTTCGAACCACTCTCAAATAATTCCATACACATCATACCGCTAATCCTTAGCTCTATTTCATCAAACAACCAAAATCCCTAAATTTTCAACCCTAAAATCAACGAAAATACCCATCGGAAACCCTATATACCAAATCCTTAAATATTCAAGTTAAATCATCAAAATAACCCTATAAACCAACCAATCAAACTATATAAAGCAAGAAGGAAGTAACTTACTTGATTATAACCTCAAATCTTCAAGGATCACACCAAACTCCAACTCACACACCCACGACAATCACCCAAACAAAACTCATTTTCATCTCTTTCAACCCCAAGCCAGAAGATAGATCCAAGATAGAAGAGGAAGCAGATAGCAAGAAGGAATCAACAGCAACTCCAAGGAGGATCCACGATGAAGAAGAAAATCAAGAGCTAAAGGTCTTTCAAGAAGGAGAAAAATCGTGGAAGTTGAAAATTCAAAGGTTAGGCTTTAAATAATAAAAGATTACTAAGGCTTGTTTGGCAAATCTAATTGCCACAAGTCTGATCCGAACCACCTCGAGTCAGTTTCTAATTCTAATTTCTCCCGAATTCCAATAACTAGGAATAATAATTCCTAAGATCATAACTCCAATTATTTCATACAAATTTCCAATTAATCACGGAACCGGAACTCAATTAATCAATCACTAAGCCATTTTTTCGGTCCGAACCCGTTACTCTAAAAATTCCAGAAAAATTCCTATAAATCCTCAAAAATAGAAAACTCATAATTGTATACTCCAATTTCATAATTCAATTTCCTAACTTTCATTTCTAACTCAAATTCAATTCTCGAGCCTAATTTAACCTAATTATCACACATACCCTAGTCATCTCCAAATCCAAGTTATCCAAATCAAACCGAAAATGTGTCATACATGTATGTATGTACGAATACCAGTACAATAATTGCCAATTATACAAAATTCAATAATGCATGCACATGTAAAAATACGTATGCAATGAACTGTACCCATCCCATCGGTGACGGGATGTTACAATTCTCCCCTCCTAATAAAAAATTTCGTCCCGAAATTTCTTGCCTGACTGGTCGAACAGATGAGGGTACTGCCTCCTCATGTGCTCCTTAGTCTCCCAAGTTGTCTCCTCAGTCGAATGGTTCTTCCAAAGGACTTTCACCAATGGAATCATCCTAGATCTCAACTGCTTGACCCGCGATTCAATAAACCGTACCGGCTCCTCCACATAACTCAGATCACTGGCTATCTCAATATCCTGAGTCGGAATCACATGGGTCGGGTCATAACGATATCTCCGAAGCATGCTCACATGGAAGACGTCATGCAACTGAGACATCTCACTCGGCAACGCCAACCTATAGGCCAACGGTCCAATCCTCTCGGTAATCTCATACGGACCGATATACCGAGGACTCAACTTGCCCTTATGGCCAAATCTGAGAACTCCTCTCCACGGAGACACTCTGAGGAACACTCTATCACCCACAACATACTCCATCTCTCTCCAATGCTAATCCACATAACTCTTCTGCCTATCCTGAGCCGCCTTGATACGACTCCGAATCAGCTGTACCTTATCCATAGTATCCTGGATCAACTCGGGACCCTCTAACATCCTCGTACCCTCTTCATCCCAGTAAAGAGGCGATCTACACGGCCTCCCATATAAGGCCTCATACGGTGCCATACCAATGCTGCTTTGGTACTGATTATTATACACAAACTCAACCAGAGGCAACATCGATCCTCACACTCGGAACTCCAATACAGGCTCTCAACATATCCTCAGCGATCGAATAGTCTTCTCCTCTGCCCATCCGTTCGAGGATGAAACAGCAGTCTTGAAGTTCAATCTCGTCCCCATAGCCGACTGCAAACTCTTCCAAAACCTCGAAGTAAACCTGGGATCCCTATCTGACACTATCGATACTGGGACCCCATGCAGTCGCACAATCTCTGCCACATACTTATGGGCCAACTGATCGAGGGTATTGCTCTCCCTCACTGGCAAGAAGTGAGCCGATTTGGTCAACCGGTCCACTATGACCCAGATAGCATCACATTGTCTCGGCGTCCTAAGCAACCCCATAATAAAGTCCATCGTAATGCGCTCCCATTTCCACTCCGGAATGGGTAACGAATGAAATTTCCCCACTGGGGCCTGGTGCTCAGCCTTAACCTGCTGGCACGTTAGACACCGAGAAACAAACTCCGCCACATGCCTCTTCATACCTGGCCACCAAAAATGCAACTTAAGAGTGCGATACATCTTGGTGACACCAGGATGCATGGCATAAGCAGCCAAATGAGCCTCCTCCAAAATCTCTCGCCTCAGGTCCTCTGCATCCGGAACACACAGCCTCTGACCCATCCATAAAGTACCATCTCTCAGTTCAAACTCAGACATCCATCCAGATCTAACTCTATCAATCAATCTCACCAAAGCTGGATCCCGATCCCGCACTCTCCTAATCCGATCATGTAATATCGGCCTGAGCCTCAAAGTTGCAATCATAGCTCCATCCTGAGCCAAATCTATCTGCACATTAAGAGCTCTCAACTGAACTAAACACGGTAACCTCAAAATCTGCATCTGAGCTGCACTACCGTGTGATCTCCTACTCAATGCATCTGCCACCACATTGGCCTTCCCTGGGTGGTACTCGATAGTGCAGTCATAATCCTTAAGCAACTCTAACCATCTCCCCTGCCTTAGATTCAACTCTCGCTGACTCAACAAGTACCTCAAGCTCTTATGATTGGTGAAGATCTGGAACGTCTCCCCATACAAATAATGTCTCCAGATCTTCAAAGCAAACACAACTGCTGCTAACTCCAAATCATGCACAGGGTAATTAATCTCATGGGATCTCAATCGCCTCAAGCATACGCTTATAACTCTCCCACGCCGCATCGACACGCTAAACCTGCTGCGAAGCATCACTAAACACCTCAAAGCCTCCAGCTCCAGATGACAAGGCTAACACCGATGCTGAAGTCAACCGATGTATCAACTCCTCAAAACTCCTCTGGCACTCATCTGTCTATCTAAAGGCCACACCCTTCCTCAGAAGTCTTGTCAAAGGGGCTGAGATTATAGAAAACCCCTCGATAAACCTTCGGTAATAGCCTGCCAATCCGAGGAAACTCCTCAACTCTGACACGTTCCTCGGAATCTCCCAACTCCTCACTGCCTCAATCTTGTGAGGATCCACCCGGATACCCTCACCAGATACAATGTCGCCTAAGAACACCACCTCCTCCAGCCAAAATTCACACTTAGTAAATTTGGCATACAACCGCCTATCCCTCATAATCTGCAGCATTATCCTCAGATGCTCCGCATGCTCCTGTCTAGACCTCGAATACACCAGAATATCATCAATGAATACAATAACAAACTGATCCAGGTAAGGCTGAAAGACTCTATTAATCAAAGCCATGAAGGCTGCCGGGGCATTAGTCAACCCGAACGGCATCACTAAGAACTCGAAATGCCCATACCGCCTCGAAAGCGCTTTAGGCACATCGGCCTCTGCGATCCTCAATCGATAGTATCCGGATCTCAAATCCAACTTGGTAAACACCGAGCTCCTCTGTCGATCAAATAAATCATCGATCCTAGGCGGTGGGTACTTATTCTTGATCAGAACCCGATTCGATTGCCTATAATCAATGCACGACCTCAAAGTCCGTCCTTCTTTTCCACAAACAACCGGAGCTCCCACGATGAAACACTCGGCTGATGAACCCTTATCCAACAACTCCTGCACTGAGCCTTAAGCTCCCTCGCCCACGGTGCCATCCTATCTGGAGGTATCGATATAGGAGCGGTACCTGGAACGAGGTCTATCTCAAACTCTGTCTCCCGATCTGGCGGCAAACTCGGTAACTCCTCGAGAAACACATCTAGAAATTCCCTGATCACAGGAACCTCCTGCAAACTCTGTTGCACTCTGGAATCCACCACATGCGCCAAATAGGCCTCACAACCGCCTCGCATCAACCTCAAAGCACTCATAAATGAGATCATCCTGGCTGGCACTGCCTGACTAACACCTCGAAACACAGCCCTCGGCTGACCAGGAGACTCCAACACGACCTCCTTGGTATAACAATCCATAATCGCCTTATGGGCAGTGAGCCAGTCCATCCCCAAAATCAAATCAATCTCTCTCAGGGGCAACACTATCAGGTCTGCACTCAACTCCGACTGATCAATCATGATCGGACACCCCTTGCAGACCTCTCCCAGAACTGTGGTACTACCTAGAGGCGTATTCACCTCTATCCCATACTGTAACATCTCCCTATCCACATGCAATCTACATGCCACATGCGGTGCAATAAAAGAATCCGTGGACCTTGGATCTATCAATGCATAAACCTCAATGCCAGAGATCAGAAGCAAACCTGCAACCATATCTGGAGAATCCTGGGCCTCCTGCCTAGTCATGGCATAGACCCTGGCCTGGGACTGCGGTCTACTGCCTCGTCCCTCGGTCCCCACAAAGGAATCTCCACCTTTACCTCGAGCTCTGCCTCGGCCCCTAAATCCAGGTCCACCGCTACGGCTCTGCTACACCGTCGAACTACTACCGGCTCTCCCACTAGCAGTTGACTGAAGTCCCAAAGTCAGAGGACAACTCCTAATCATGTGATCCATCGAACCACAAGCTAGGCAGGCTCCTGTCACTCTCCAGCTCTCTCCACTATGCCTCTTATCATAATGTATACAAACCGACAAAGCAAAGCGCTCGATCCTCTGCCACTGCACGCCACTACCAATCTGCCTAAATCTCCTCTCTCAATGTAACCCATTGTCTAAATCCCCTGCGACTGAACTCGCTCTGGCGTCGCTCAAGCTCCTACCAGAGCTACCTCGATCATCACTAGATCTCTTGCCTCCAGATCCTCGCGGTCCTCGGCCGATTCTGCCTCAAAGTCGCTCGATCCTCACTACTGGTGCCGCTCAACTCCACAAAGGTGCCCATATCGACCGGGCTAACTCGTACGAATCTCCAGTTAAGCCCTCCCTCGAATCTCTGCACCTATCAGCCTCGAGGCAATCGAATAAGCATCCGACAACTCATTGAACTGACCTCATGTCGCCACGACATCGACCCCTGTCTCAGCTCAAAGAACTCCTGCATCTTCATTTCCAAATAGACCTTGGGCATGAAATTGTCTCGAAAGGCCCTCAGAAAATTAGCCCAAGTCAATACACAAGGTCTGGTGGAACTACTCGGGACAGTCTTCCACCACTGATAAGCTGGACTCTAAAGCAAAGAAACAACATAATAAAAGCGCTACTCAGGGTCGCAATCCATCTGATCGAGGACTCGCTCGGTCCTCTCCAACCATCCCTCAGCCTCAGCAGGGTCTGTGCTGCCATAGAAATCCACAGCTCCCTGCTTACGCAAACGATCATACCTCCGCTTCCGTCTCATGGGAACTCTAGGAGGCTGCTCCTCATACAGAGGCACTGAAGACTCCCTACTCGCTCCGACTGATCCTTGGTCAGCTGGTTGATCTACCTGATCACCAAAGATGGATGACCTACAATAAAACCACAATTTCAATCAATCTCTGCTTTTCTTATGAAATTCAAGCCTAAATATACTACGCCCAAAAGATGCCAAACCATGCTCTGATACCACCAAATGTAGCGCCCCCTTACCGTAGAGTATATAACGGGACGCCCGTAGGTCGTACCGATGCATAACCTACGATAAGGGTGCACTACGATTCGATCATTCTATAAACCTCATGGCATCAATATAATAAAGCAGTAATGTCAATATCACTAAATTTTAAAAAAACCAAAGGATTCTTCTCATTTATTTCATAAATCCATAAGTACACCATTCGGTCATATTTACAACTGTACAAGCCCAAAAATAAACAGTGACAACTCCTAACTAGGTCATCCCTAAAATATCCCAAAAGATCCCCAGCTGACCGACCTGTGGGTCATGCTCTCTCACGCAAGACACACACGGCGCAGAAAAGTCTCACCGATGTTGGAGCTAGGAGTCAAACTATCGTTGTCCTGAAAAATGGATGCAATGTTGTTGGGTGAGTTTGCGAACTCAGTGAGAAACCATCATCGATGGTTCACCCAACTCATGCATATCCAAACAATCACACAATATCGTACATATATCACGAACAGAAATCACGTGCAGTCAATTTCACATTTATAAGGCGATACGTCTTTCATACAATTCACATTTGAATATTCATATATGCAATGTACATGTGACTCTTTCATTTTCTTTCGTTGTTGTGACCGTGCGCCTGAGCTCATATAAGTTGAGCCATTGGCTCTGAAAACATTAGGCTCAAAAGCCCTAATACGTTGAGCATAAAGCTCTGAAAATCGTTGGGCTCGAGGCCCTGTGCGTTGAGCTTAAAGCTCTGAATACGGTGGCTGCACCGGTCACAACTGCCTTTATCTGAGCATACTTTTATGCATGTATGCACATATCCAATTTACAATACATGCATCACAATAAAACTTCATATGCCTAAATTCCACCATTTGAAACCAATTATGAACAATTTATACACAATTAACAATTCGATAGCACAGTCCAAATATTTCGAACACTTGTGGTCTGAAATCACTCAAAACAAACACATATAATCCATCCTTAACTTCACATGGCATAATTGCATACAATGTAACACATATAGGTTGAGAAACCAATTAGGTTACTCACCTCAGAACTTCCGAGCTACTGCTGGGAAGTCTCGCCTACGTCGGACAATCGGCGATCCACTTGAGCCTCTAAAACAATCAAAACATAAATAACATTACTAATTGTATCAATTCCAATACTCAATGATGCATATGCATCGAATAATGTACGTACTATACGTGTTATGACATTTCCGACACAAATCCGATATAATCCCAATTTCAATTTCTAAATCCTGAATTCATAGTCTCCAAATTGAATTTAATCCATAACCAATTGAATCATCAAATTCCTAAATCCCAATTTTTAAAACCTCAAAAACACAATTTCAGAAAATAGCATTCCTCGCCATGATTTGCTCCCTCCATGGCGAAGCTCTTTTCTTCGCCTTAGCATGACGTCGCACGCCTTTGCCGCGACGAACGATTTCTTCGTCATGGCGACGATTGCGACGTCATGACGTGGCCTCTCCAATGGCCATGGCTCACCTTTCCGCCATTGTCGCGGCAGCAGAGTCGTCTTGCTTGCCGCGGTGTGTTCTTCGTGCACCGCGGCGTGCAATCGCAGACACGCCCAGAAAACCCAGAAATTTCCAGATTTTCGACTGATAACAACTCCAAATCCATATTTTCTCCTTTCGAACCACTCTCAAATAATTCCATACACATCATAACACTAATCCTTAGCTCTATTTCATCAAACAACCAAAATCCCTAAATTTTCAACCCTAAAATCAACGAAAATACCCATCGGAAACCCTACATACCAAATCCTTAAATATTCAAGTTAAATCATCAAAATAACCCTATAAACCAACCAATCAAACTATATAAAGCAAGAAGGAAGTAACTTACTTGATTATAACCCCAAATCTTCAAGGATCACACCAAACTCCAACTCACACACCCACGGCAATCACCCAAACAAAACCCATTTTCATCTCTTTCAACCCCAAGCCAGAAGATAGATCCAAGATAGAAGAGGAAGCAGATAGCAAGAAGGAATCAACAGCAACTCCAAGGAGGATCCACGATGAAGAAGAAAATCAAGAGCTAAAGGTCTTTCAAGAAGGAGAAAAAATCGTGGAAGTTAAAAATTCAAAGGTTAGGCTTTAAATAATAAAAGATTACTAAGGCTTGTTCGGCAAATCTAATTGCCACAAGTCCGATCCGAACCACCTCGAGTCAGTTTCTAATTCTAATTTCTCCCGAATTCCAATAACTAGGAATAATAATTCCTAAGATCATAACTCCAATTATTTCATACAAATTTCCAATTAATCACGGAACCGGAACTCAATTAATCAGTCACTAAGCCATTTTTCCGGTCCGAACCCGTTACTCTAAAAATTTCAGAAAAATTCCTATAAATCCTCAAAAATAGAAAACTCATAATCGTATACTCCAATTTCATAATTCAATTTCCTAACTTTCATTTCTAACTCAAATTCAATTCTCGAGCCTAATTTAACCTAATTATCACACATACCCTAGTCATCTCCAAATCTAAGTTATCCAAATCAAACCGGAAATGTGTCATACATGTATGTACGTACGAATACCAGTACAATAATTGCCAATTATACAAAATTCAATAATGCATGCACATGCAAAAATACGTATACAATGAACTGTACCCATCCCATCGGTGACGGGATGTTACAGGCACCGTCGGAACGACATTCTACGGATATTGCTGGGACTTCCAGACAGTCGCTCGGAAGTTACAGGTGAGCAACCTAGTTGGTTCCTCAATCCTTGATTTGTTAAATGTTTTGTGCTTAGAATTTGGTGGCATATGATGATGGGTATATGTGAATTGTTATGTTTGAGATCCCGAACCGAAGGTCCGAGGAATTGTGAGTTTTGGCATTGAAGTGCAAACTGTTTGTGAAAGTGAAATTTCTCATGCTTCAATGTGATAATTTGTAAATGTGAGATGATGTGTAATTGAGAATGAAATGATGGATATGTGAAAATTGTGTATGACTGAAATACCAGATCGAAGGTCCGAAGGAATGAGAATTTGACATTGAAGTGTTAATTGCCTGTGATTGAGAAACTTTAATGTTTCCAATGTGATAGACTGTGATTGTGAATTATTGTGAATAATTGGGAATGAATTGGTTGTTTGAATAAATTGATTCTGATTGAAATGTGATATCATAAGATTGTGATAAACGAATTCTGTGCATGATCATTAATAACGGTTGTGACTGGATCCGCCACCGAGAGCTACAAGCTCGATCACTGAAAAGGAGCCTCGAGCTCAAAAGGGATTAGTGCATACCCAGAGGGCTCTCCTATCCCTACTGACGTGTGAGAAGTAGTGCATACCTATAGGGCTCTCCTACCCTAAGATGCGTTTACTGTTTAATGCGCCCAAAAAGGGACAGTTCAGAGCTAAATGCTTAACGCTTAATGAGCCCGAAGGGACAGTTCAGAGCTAAATGCTCAACGCTTAATGAGCCCGAAAGGGACAGTTCAGAGCTATATGTTCACTGCTTAATGTGCCCAGATTGGGACAGGACAGGCGCTCAATCACAACACAGAATTTAAAATGTAAAATAATGGAAAATGATAGATATGCATCTGATTGTACTGTGAATTGGGAAAAAGGGTTAAATGATTGTATTTATGTGAAATGCTAATTTCTGCTATTGTATGAGAATATGTGAATTGTCTGTGAAATGCATGATTGAGTTATGCATTGAATTGACTTGTGAATTGGGAAAGAGGCAACATTCCTTGCATCAATGTGATACTGCTTGTAATCTTTCTGAATATGCTATTGTGAAAATCTGTAAATTATTATATGATATTCTGAAAATGTTACCGTGTTAATCTGTACGCTATTTGCGTAATGCATGAGTTGAGTGAACCATCGATGATGGTTTCTCACTAAGTTCGTAAAACTCACCCAAAATTTGCAACTATTTTTCAGGATTTGAAGAGTACCCCGTTAGACAAACGGGAGTATGCCTCTCAGATGCAAGTCGAGATCGAGATCGGGATCGGTTCACGCCCGCATTAGTGTCGCTTACGCTTGTGTAAATTTGTATTTCGCAATCTCTGCGATAGTAATCTTTATTGCAGAGAGCCCCAATTGGTAAATGTTGTATTTGTAATGTGATTACTGAAAGTGTTCAGGAATAGCATTGGGCCCAATTTGGCTATGGATTTTTGTGCATGAATCGATTAAATATCACGAAAGTGCCTTTTAATGACCGAAATTGTGTTGTGATCGAAACTGCTTTCAAATTAAAGCAGCCCAAATCGCTTATTGAATTCGCGATACCATTGTTTTCAAAATAAAATGTCATCTTGAAGTTTTGATTTGTAATTGAGTGCTCTAGCATACCACCCTCGTGAGGCACGGGCTCTGATATCACCCTCGATGTCGAGTTTGGGTCTTGCGGGAGTGGGATGCTACAAAAATGATTGTACATGCAGTCATTGACATTTTTAGGTATAATTGAATGAATAATGTGATTTAAAATGTGAATTGTGGATTATATTAGTTTTGAAAATTGAAATTGGAGTGTATTAATTGTGATTTGGTAATTTTGGTATATTTTGAGTATTTTAGAATTTTTTGGGAGAATTTTTGAAAATTTGGAGTATTTTTGGACTAGGAAAAATGTTGAATAATGGACTAATGAAATAGTGACATTTGGCAGCCTTGCATGTAGCCACGTGGCTCACATGCAAGGGATACACCTTACACGTGTGTTTTTGGAGAAGGGAGAGAAGCATTCGGTTGATCACCAAATGCCTCCCAAATTATTTTCTCTGAACTTTCTCTTATTTTAGAAACTTTGCTTTGAATCTTACACCAATTTTACTTTGAGTAAAATCTACCAACCTGACTTTTATTTGGTTCGATGGATTGGTATTACTTTCCTTCTAACCACCGAAGCTCTACTCATTACTATTAATACTGAAGATTTTGTTGAAACATCAATTAAGTTGTATTTAAGTTTTCTGGATATTGTATAAATGTTTTGATGATACTGGATTAGGACTGAAATGCTTGTGAAAATTTGGAGTAAAATAGAATGATACAGAAATGCATGAAAGTTAATATACTCTATTTTGTTATGTGAAATGCATGAGAAGTTTAGTAGTGTAGTCTCGATGTATGAATAGACTTGAGGAATGAGTTTGATGAAAGATCTATGAATAGAGAATGTGCAGAAAATGTATAAGATTGTGAAAATCTAAGTTTAATGAGAGTGATGTTGAAAATGAGAAATTGAAAGTGCAAAAGTTATAAAAAAAGCAGTAGAGAGAGATAGTGAATGTGAGATTTCGGATTGTTGGTGATTATCATATAAAATCACATTTGATCTGTTTAGATATTGTAATAGGTGTCGAAATGCAGAATTTATAAGTTTGGAGTGGAGAGAAAAGTTTCTAGAAAATGTCTGGAGAGAGAGTTGGTGAAGCATGCACAGTTATGCATGTAGATGCACACTTATGAGTGAAAATAATTTTAGGATTTTTGTGTTTTAATGGTAAGTTTAATTTTGATTTGTTTAGAGTTCGGATTGGATATAGAAAGGTATAATAGATGGTTTAGAAATATGTAAATCTAAAAAAATGAAAAAATGGGAAAGAGTTGCAGTTCAATGAAGAAGAGAAGAAATCATGATCATGCCTCAGCAAGATCGTGACTTCGTTGAGGAAGGTCACAAATTGTGATGGTGTTGAAGGAGATCGTAAATCACGACCATGCTTCTACAAGATCGCGACATGCTAGTAAAACTCGCGATCATGGGTCCTTTTTCCAAATAGTTTGTTTCTGAACATCTTTCGGTATTTTTGCTATAACTTATTCACCAGACGTCCAAATGACTTGATTCTTGAACCATTAGATTCAAAACATATTTTTCTCATATCCACCAAAAATTATAGCCATCTGAAATGGATTGTTGTTTAATTTAGGATGAACATGTTAAGGATTACTGGAATATGATAACTGGTATTATTTCACTAAACATACTTCATATTTTGAGTATATTTTAATTAGTAGGTATCCAAATGGAATGATTCTTAATTTAAATTGAACTAAGGACATAAGAATACAAAGTTTCTGAAGAGAGTAAATTCTAATTCTATCTCTAGGAATCAAATAATCCGACTTGAAGTTGAATATAGAGTGCATATATGCTTTAAGAATAGTCCAAAGTAAATTGAGTATAACTTTGGAGATATTGAATCAAATTGAATGATCTTTATATCATTAGAAAGTTAAGAAATTGGAGAACAAATTTTTGGAAGAAATTATTGCCTAATTGTATCATTTACATTATCAAAATGATGATGCAAGTTGACCCAAAAGCATGTTGTTAGAAAAATCTGAAAAAGGGTCATTTGATATGCACGGGCATGAGTTAAGATCTCACACTTGTGATCTTTGGACATGCATAGGTGTGAGTTAAGTTCTCACTCCCATGACTGAATTAATTTGGACTACACAGCCATGAGTTTTGTGTGCATGGTTGTGACTCTTCTTGGAATGTAAATTGTTTAAGAGGGCTTTGATATTTGAGTGATTTGGTGATAAGAATTCGATAAGATACCCAGATTTGCCATTGAACATGCATTGTGCATAATTTCGATATACATAGATATGAATAAGGAAATGTTTATACATTTGTGTAAAAGTGTAATATTTGTAAATGTGTTTTGTATCACATAAAGGAGCACGTTGGACAACAATCAGCTATTGCCGTACCATCCAGGCAATAACATATTAGAGCGTACTGTGAGTTAACCAAGGTGATTTCCCTAAGATTGATTGTATTTGTTTAACTTCCAAATATTAAATGTTTGCATTTTATTTATAAATTCCAAACTTAAAGTCTAAGGAGTTTAATATTTGGGAACGTATTGGAAGTGTTCTATGTGTATTTGAATTCTGAATGTCATGTGAATTATGCCAGACTTAGGTCCAAAGATTATAAGATTCTGATTATGTATCATGCTATTTGTATTCTTAACGAAAGTTGAATGCCGGACTTAGGTTTGATGACCATGTGTTGGACCCCGTCGCCGAGGCCCAACATTCGGACCACACAAGCACACATAAGCATAGAAGACCCATAACTCACCACAATAGGGGAAAACTTGCAATAGAAAAGTTGGATAGGATTTTTAAGAAAATATGTTCCTTACGCTCTCACGGTTCCAACGCCACAGAAAACGCTCAATTTGGATTTGAAAAGAAGTTATGGCAAAAATGCTATTTCAAAGAAAACAACCAAAATTGAGCACTACCAACTTCAGGTCAGAATTTGAAAATCTTAAAGGCTTAATTGCCTATTGGTTCCTTCATAACACTTGTAGGTTTATGTCTCTAGTTTAATTTAAAACAAGAATTGATTTGATCGGAGCCCTATAGCTCAAGATATCTCAAAATTAGTAAAGTATATTCGGACTTGATCAGTCGACCTCCACCATTTGTTTCAAACCACCTTTTTCAATTTAAAATAAAAACTGATAAATCAGATGTAGAAAGTTAGAAAAATCTCTTAGAAATCCATCGCTTCGAAAATCAGCTTAATCAGAGGTCTACACAAATAGTTATGGCCAAAAGAAGGAAGAGGGGTCGGTCGGCCAAAACCGACCCCCAAAAGACGAGCTAGCGACCAGCGCTCGGCATGGCCGAGCACTAGCGCTCGCGCGTGGGCGAGCGCCCAGCGCTCGGCTATCCGAGCTCCAATTCCAGACTCCGAGCTCTGCAACTTCTAACCTTCATAACTTTTGACTCCGAGCTCCAAATTAGACACGGTCGGAAGCGTTGGAAAGCTAGAAGAAAAATCTACATTTTTCAAGAAGGACTTAAGGACAAGCTCGGCCACTAAGGGAAACAAATATTTACACAAATGCAGATCGACTAGCTCTCCACAAACAGTACTAGAACTTACAAACTCTATAACTTTTGACCCAGGACTCCGAATTAAGCAAACTTAGTGTCTATGGAAAGGTGAAAAAATTATCTACAACTTTCATGAAGACCACCGACCGATATTCCAACTCTATAAGGGTAAAAAGTGGACTCGAAGCTTCAGCCTAAGATCTGTCAATTTGACAGTACCTGCATTTAATTCTAACGGCTCACACCTACTAATTTAACACATCATGAATAACTCATAAAACCTCCTGGGAGAGCTCTACAGCTCGCCTAACACCATCAAGGAGTCATAATAATCCCAGATGACCTATATTAACCCAGAAACTGCAGAAAACACAACATACCCAGAAATTACCATATGAGTGCATCAACCTAGAAATTTCAACACTACATCCCACTTCAACAAACTCACACGAAGAGAGTACTAAAGCTCTCCTTCTCTTTCCAAATCATAACAAAGTTCAAGCATGGCTTTAATTACATATCAGGATATCCATTAACAGTCAAGTACATAATACAAAATGTTTGAGATGCTCCATGTTTGATATGCTTATAAGCTAGTTACTAACTTAATACAAAAGTGGCTAAATTTCTTGGAGTGATGCCCGATGCCTTGCAAGGTTCATCTCTCAACTTGAATTTGCACCTGAGGAGGGAGAATGGGGTGAGCTAACACGGCTCAGTGGCTAAGAAGTTTATAGCCATCGGGTAATGAGCCACACAACAAAACATTACCAATCCGAAACAATAGCAATTTATCATATAAAGCTCAAATAATCCAAAATCATCACATAAGCATAACATGAGAGTTCATATCAATCAAACACATATTATGCATCATAAACACAAATAAATGATGGAATGCACACATTTGGCTCGAGAGTTTCATAAACACGACGGAAACTAAAGTTTACCGTAAACACGACGAGTCCATTTTTGGATCTCGTGGGCCACAAGCGGGCTGCCGGGAGAAGGCAAAAAGGGGGGTCAACGTGCACGTGACTTATCGAAGTAGGTTCTCTCTCGCCCAATCACAACCAATTTATGATCACATATTCAAGCACAAGACTAGAATTTTATGCTTCTTTCATTCTTTCGAATCATCATAGTTTCACACTTTACTTTCAAATCAAAGGAATTACACTTTCAATATGCACATAATTATCAAAGATAGCACACATAGGGCATTTGCCCATTACACAACAACTATAAAAATGTTACCCACCTATCGTCAGAATCCGAATTCAAGATTGCCCTTCCTCCTTGTCTTGAGTGGGGTTCTCTTGATTTCCTTCAATTAAATCACACTCTATTCAATAAACACATTTTAAAGGAAAGCATAGCATTCATAAAAATCAAGCAAAATAAAAGTATACTTTAAACCTAACCTACCCATAAGCCATATATGCTAGAATAACCATAACCTTAGTGAGAAAGTCCCTAAAATCCATAGATCTCACCTTCTCTTCCATTTTTCTTCAATCACTACACAAACCCTAACTTCCATCTTACACCATTCTTAAACCTAGCTTAAGCAAAGGTAAAACTTACCTCTCACAAGTAGATTTCTTCTCTTTTTCTCCTTCTTTCTTCCTCCCTTCAAGCCTCCCACGACTCTCCCTCTTCTTGGCCGAAAGTTCTTCTTTTCTCCTTGGCTCACGATTTTCTTCTCTTCTTTGCTTTTGGGTTCTACGACACTTGCTTCTTCTCCCTTAACAACTTAACTCTTCTTTCAAGACTTAATTCTTTTATTCTCAACTTAAAGCCTACCTTCCAAAACTACATAGTTTTGGAGCTCTCCTAACTTACAATGCTTTTGGGCTCTTCCTCTTATAACTTACAAGTAGCTCTATTGGGCTCTCCTCCTTCTACAAGCCCACTACACATCATCCATTAATTTCTAATTCTCCTTCTTCTTATTCATTCATTCCTAAAGCCCATACTTTCCAATATTAGGTCCAAGCCTTCATTTAAAGTTCCAACTTCTAATTTCCAAGCCCAACATAAAATATCTATATAGACACATAATTAAATCAATTAAGGCAAAATAAAAATAATTAACGAATAAATCCATAAATCCATAAATAATTAATTCAAATAAAATAAAATAAAAAAATTTTCGGGGCCCAACAATTCTCCCCTCCTAAAAGAATTTCGTCCTCAAATCCTTACCGAATCCATGAAGAGGTAGGATACTTCTCCTCATGGCTTCCAAAGGTTCCCAAGTCGCTTCTCGGTCGAATGGTTCCTCCACAAGACCTTAACCAGCCACAATCTTGTTCCTTAACACTTTTTCCTTTGAATCTAAGATCTCCACTGGTTGCTCCTCATAAGTCAAATCCTCTCTCAACTGAACCTCTGAAGGTCGAACTATATGCGCAGGATCTGATATGTACTTCCTTAGAATCGACACATGAAACACATTGTGAATCTTAGACAACTCCAATGGCAAATCTAACTTATAAGCCAAAGGCCCGATCCTCTCAATGATCTCATATGGGCCTATGTACCTCGGGCTAAGCTTACCCTTCTTGCCAAACCTCAAAACACCTTTCCATGGAGAAGCTCTAAGAAACACCTTCTCACCCACTTCAAACTCCATTTCTTTCCTATGGGCATCTGTGTAGCTCTTCATCCTATCTTGGGTTGCTTTAAGCCTCTGCTTCACTAACTTCACTTTATCCACAGTAATCTGCACTAACTCAGGTCCTACAAGCTTCCTCTCACCTTCCTCATCCCAACATAAAGGAGTCTTGCATCTCCTACCATACAGAGCCTCATAAGGTGCCATATGAATTCCCGAGTGATAGGAATTATTGTAAGCAAACTCAATCAAAGGTAAGTGATCATCCCACGAACCTTTGAAATCCAACGCGCAAGCTCTCAACATAGCCTCCAAAGTTCGTATCTTCCTCTCCGATTGTCCATCAGTCTGTGGATGGAAAGCTGTACTGAAATGCAATCTAGTCCCCAGAGCCTCCTACAAACTTTCCCAAAATCTGGAGGTAAACCTAGGATCCCTATCAGACACTATCGAACTCGGAATCCCATGAAGTCTGATTACCTCATCTACATACTTCTTAGCCAAAACATTCAAAGAATCCGTCTGTTTAATTGGCAAGAAGTGGGCTGACTTAGTCAGCCTATCCACAATCACCCAAATAGCGTCATGCTTCTTGCTAGTCCTCGATAATCCCATCAAAAAATCCATGGTAATCTTCTCTCATTTCCATTCCGGAATCGGCAAAGGATTAAGCTTGCCCGAAGGTGCTTGGTGTTCAGCTTTCACTTGCTGACACACTAAACATCTTTTAGCATACTCTGCCACATCTTTCCTCATTCCCTTCCACCAAAAATGGTCTTTCAAATCCCAATACATCTTAGAACTCCCTGGGTGCATTGCATAAGGAGTGTTATACGCCTCGTCAAGGATCTCATCCTTCAGCTCTAACACGTCTGGAACACACAATCTCTTGCCCATAACCATCAATCCATCTTCCTTCACCTCTACTTCAGAAGGCTTGCCATCTTTTATCTCTACTCTAAGCTTACTCAAGTACTCATCCCGTTCCTGTAATTCTTTGATCTTCCCCCTCAACACTGGTCTCACTCTGAAATTTACCAAAATACAGGCAGGCTTAACTTGCCTCAATGTCACATCAAGTTTGGCTAATTCCTTCAGCAAGGGAAGGTACACTGTTTCCACATGTGCCATAGTGGACTTCCTACTCAATGTATCAGCTACCACATTAACTTTCCCCGGATGGTAGTCTATCACCAAATCATAATCTTTTAATAACTCCAACCATCGCCTCTGCCTCAAATTCAAATTTCTTCGAGTCAACAAGTACTTAAGGCTCTTATGGTCCGTAAATACTCTAGTAGTAACTCCATACAAGTAGTGTCTCCAAATCTTCAATGCGAAAATAATAGTAGCCAACTCCAAATCATGAATAGGGTAGTTCATCTCATAAGGCTTCAATTGCCTCGAAGCATAGGCAATCACTTTCTCTCCTTGCATCAATACACATCCTAAACCCTTCCCTGAAGTCCATCAGACACAATGTATCCGTCATCACCATAGGGTAATGTCAAAATCGGTGCAGTAGTAAGCCTATTCTTTAACTCCTCAAAACTACTATGGCACTCCTCAGTCCACTCAAACTTCTGATTCTTTCTTGTCAGTTTGGAAAGTGGAGCAGCTATCATAGAAAAGCCCTGCACAAACCTCCTGTAATAACCAGCTAGTCCTAAGAAACTTCTCACTTCAGCCACATTCTTAGGTGCTTCCCATTTAATCACAGCCTCTATCTCTTGTGGATCCACATGTACTCCATGCTCTGAAATCACATGCCCGAGAAATACTACTTCCCTTAACCAAAATTTGCACTTATCGAATTTGGCATACAGCTCATTCTTTCTCAAAGTCTCCAAAGCAACTCTCAAATGATCCTCGTGCTCCTCATCACTCTTAAAATAGACCAATATATCATCAATAAAGACAATGATAAATTGATCTAGGAAAGACTTGAAAACTCTATTCATCAAATCCATAAAGACTGCAGGAGCATTCGTTAACCCGAAAGGCATAACCAAAAACTCAAAGTGGCCATACCTCGTCCTAAAAGCACTCTTGGACACATCGGTCTCCTTAATCCTCAACTGATGATAACCCGATCTCAAATCTATCTTGAAAAAGACTCTCGCTCCTTGCAATTGGTCAAACAAATCATCTATGCGCGGGAGCGGATATCGGTTCTTAATGGTGGCATGATTCAACTTCCTGTAATCCACACATATCCGCAACGACCCATCCTTCTTCTTCACAACAAGACCGAGCTCCCCAAGAAGAGCTCGCCTAATGTAACCCTTCTCTAAAAGATCCTCCAATTGCTCCTTAAGCTCTCTCAATTCAATTGGGCCATCCGGTAAGGCGGAATCGAAATCGGCGTAGTACCTGGAAGAAGCTCAACTGGAAACTCAATTTCCCTCGGAGGAGGTAGTCCTGGCAATTCCTCGGGAAAGACGTCCGGAAATTCCCTGACTATAGGAATATCCTCCAACCTCCCTCTATTTGCCTCCGTGTCTAACAAATAGGCCAAAAACGCCTCACACCCCTTACTCATCATTCTCTCTGCTGTCATAGCCGAAACAATCCGAGGCGGACTGACTTTTCTATCTCCCAGGAATACCACTTTGCTACCATCCTCTAGCTCGAATTTCACTGTCTTCTGCTTACAGTCTAAGTTGGCATGATACTTCTCTAAGGTATCCATACCTAGGATCACATCTAATCCTCCCATCTTCAAAGGCATCAAATCCACCACAAACTTCCCTCCACTAATCTCTATCTCACAATCTCTATACACTTGACTGATGAAAATAAACTGGTCGATCGGAGTACTCACCATCAGCGAAGTATCCAATGGGCTCAAGACTCTACCACATACAGTTCTACCCGACGACACAAAGGAGTGGGTAGAACTCGGATCAATCAAAGCAAGAACATCAACATCAAACAGTTTAATCATACCCGTTACCACTTCTGGAGCGGTCTCTGCCTCCTCTCGAGTCATAGCAAACACTCTAGCTGGTGCTTGCCCCCTGGATCTATCTGGAGGATAAGCTCTCTTAGGTACACCAGAGCTACCCACTTCCGTCACAGCTTTTTGTCCCACTGCCTCTGTCCTTCTGGAAGCTTGCATCTGTGATCCCTCTCTTCTATCCGACTTAGGACACCGTCACATGTGTCCTTTTGCTCACAATCAAGCATGCTCCTGTCAATCATGACATTCTCCTCTATGGGGATACCCACAGTGCTCACACTTGGGAAGAGGTGGCCTCTCCCCATCTCCTCTTCTACTGCCGCCCACCGTTGAGGCTTGGTGAGAAACAGTAGAAGTCCTCATCGGTCTAGGCCGACTCCCACCGGTGCTCCTCTCCTCAGATTGCACAGGAAAAGTTCTGGCACTTCTCTCAGGTATAGAAGTACCACCTCTCCTCCTGAACTGCTCTCTTCCCTTCCTCTTTCTGCTAACTGCACTCTTGATGTTTTCAATGTTCTCAACCCTCAGAGCCGCTTCAACCAGCTGCTAAAAATCAGAAAAATTCTGCACCACTACCTTCTCTCTGATAGCTAGGTGTAGTCCCGACTCAAACCTGCGGCACTTGGCAGCCTCACTGAACATCAGCTCCGAAGCATACCTCGACAACTGAGTAAACCGGCGCTCATACTCAGCAACAGTCATTTCCCTCTGGGTGAGACTCAAACTCCCTCTGCTTCTGCTGAATGTACACCTCAGACAGATACTTCTTCCCAGACACAACAGAAGTCTCCCATGTCAACCCTATTGGTCTCGTCTGACTCCCTGGCACAGTCTCCCACCAATGCAAGGCATCACCACAAGCGATCGGCAAGATAAACCACTCTCTCATCATCCTCGCACTCCATCTGATCCAAGATCCTTTCGGTTTTCCTCAACCAAGTCTCAGCTTCCTCAGGATCCGTGGTCCCGTGGAAATCTACCGCCCATACTTCCTCAACTTGTCAAACTGTCTCCCTCTTAGTCAAATAACTAGAGCTCGTGGCATTTGACCCATAGCTTTGAACAAATGCTTGGGTAAATGCAGAACAATCTCGGATCAAGAGTGGCGCTTGCTCGATCGACTAGGTGATCACGAGTCTGAGATCGAAGGGGCTCACTACTTTGCCCTAGAGGGGCCTCAGCCACTCCCGGGGCTACGGACTAATCCGTGCTCTCCTCTCTCAGTGGAGAGTCAGGTGTAATAGAACCTTGCATAACTCATCGTGTCTTTCTACGAGGTGGCATCTTACTCCTTCAATGAAAACATTTACTGATTAGCTACATTTCTTTTTAATCTTAGTTCCTATATGTATGCATGAGATGCATGTCACTTAATGCAAACCATCAATTCATAATGCAAACATTTAATCACATATCACAATAAAAGCCTAGGAGTGAAACCTAAGCTCTGATACCAAACAATGTTGAACCCCGTCGTCGAGGCCCAACATTCGGACCACACAAGCACACATAAGCATAGAAGACCCATAACTCACCACAATAGGGGAAAACTTGCAATAGAAAAGTTGGATAGGCTTTTTAAGAAAATATGTTCCTTACGCTCTCACGGTTCCAACGCCACTGAAAACGCTCAATTTGGATTTGAAAAGAAGAAGTTATGGAAAAAATGCTATTTCAAAGAAAACAGCAAAATTGAGCACTACCGACTTCAGGTCAGAATTTGAAAATTTAAAGGCTTAATTGCTGATCGGTTCCTTCATAAAACTTGTAGGTTTATGTCTCTATTTTAATTTAAAACAAGAATCGCTTTGATCGGAGCTCTATAGCTCAAGATATCTCAAAATTAGTAAAGTATATTCGGACTTGATCAGTCGACCTCCACCCTTTGTTTCAAACCACCTTTTTCAAATTAAAATAAAAACTGATAAATTAGATGTAGAAAGTTAGAAAAATCTCTTAGAAATCTATCACTTCGAAAATCAGCTTAATCGGAGGTCTACACAAATAGTTATGGCCAAAAGAAGAAAGAGGGGTCGGTCGGCCAAAACCGACCCCCAAAAGACGAGCTAGCGACCAGCGCTCGCTATCCGAGCTCCAATTCCAGACTCCGAGCTTTGGCAAACCGAGCGCTGGCTATCCGAGCTCCAATTCCAGACTCCGAGCTCTGCAACTTCTAACCCTCATAACTTTTGACTCCGAGCTCCAAATTAGACACGGTAGAAAGCGTTGGAAAGCTAGAAGAAAAATCTACATTTTTCAAGAAGGACTCAAGGACAAGCTCGGCCACTAAGGGAAACAAATATTTACACAAAAGCCGATCGACTAGTTCTCCACAAACAGTACCAGAACTTACAAACTCCATAACTTTTGATCCAGGACTCCGAATCAAGCAAACTTAGTGTCTATGGAAAGGTAAAAGAATTATCTACAACTTTCATGAAAATCACCGACCTATATTCCAACTCTATAAGGGTCAAAAGTGGACTCGAAGCTTCAGCCTAAGATCTGTCAATTTGACAGCACCTGCATTTAATTCTAACGGCTCACATCTATCAATTTAACACATCATGAATAACTCATAAAACCTCCTGGGAGAGCTATACAGCTCGCCTAACACCATCAAGGAGTCATAATAATCCCAGATGACCTATATTAACCCAAAAACTGCAGAAAACACAACATATCCAGAAATTACCACATGAGTGCATCAACCCAGAAATTTCAGCACTACATCCCACTTCAACAAACTCACATGAAGAGAGTACTAAAGCTCTCCTTCTCTTTCCAAATCATAACAAAATCCAAGCATGGATTTAATTACATATTAGCATATCCATTAACCGTCAAGTACAGAATACAAAATGTGTGAGATGCTCCATGTTTGATATGCTTATAAGCTAGTTACTAACTTAATACAAAAGTGGCTAAATTTCTTGGAGTGATGCCCGATGCCTTGCAAGGTTCAGCTCTCAACTTGAATTTACACATGAGGAGGGAGAATGGGGTGAACTAACACGGCTCAGTGGCTAACAAGTTTATAGCCATCGGGTAATGAGTCACACAACAAAACATTACCAATTCGAAACAATAGCAATTTGTCATATAAAGCTCAAATAATCCAAAATCATCACATAAGCATAACATGAGAGTTCATATCAATCAAACACATATTATGCATCATAAACACAAATAAATGATGGAATGCACACATTTGGCTCGAGAGTTACATAAACACGACGGAAACTAAAGTTTACCGTAAACACGATTTAGTCCATTTTCGGATCTTGTGGGCACTGGCGGGCTCTTAGGAGAAGGCAAAAAGGGGGGTCAACGTGCACGTGACTTATCGAAGTAGGTTCTCTCTCACCCAATCACAACCAATTTATGATCACATATTCAAGCACAAGACTAGCATTTTATGCTTCTTTCATTCTTTCGAATCATCATAGTTTCACACTTACTTTCAAATCAAAGGAATTACACTTTCAATATGCACATAATTATCAAAGATAGCACACATAGGGCATTTTCCCATTACACAACAACTATAAAAATGTTACCCACCTATCGTTGGAATCCGAATTCAAGATTGCCCTTCCTCCTTGTCTTGAGTGGGGTTCTCTTGATTTCCTTCAATTAAATCACCCTCTATTCAATAAATACATTTTAAAGGAAAGCATAGCATTCATAAAAATCAAGCAAAATAAAAGTATACTTTAAACCTAACCTACCCATAAGCCATATATGCTAGAATAACCATAACCTTAGTGGGAAAGTCCCTAAAATCCATAGATCTCACCTTCTCTTCTATTTTTCTTCAATCTCTACACAAACCCTAACTTCCATCTTACACCATTCTTAAACCTAGCTTAAGCAAAGGTAAAACTTACCTCTTACAAGTAGATTTCTTCTCTTTTTCTCCTTCTTTCTTCCTCCCTTCAAGCCTCCCACGACTCTCCCTCTTCTTGGCCGAAAGTTCTTCTTTTCTCCTTGGCTCACGATTTTCTTCTCTTCTTTGCTTTTGGGTTCTACGACACTTGCTTCTTCTCCCTTAACAACTTAACTCTTCTTTAAAGACTTAATTCTTTTATTCTCAACTTAAAGCCTACCTTCCAAAACTACATAGTTTTGGAGCTCTCCTAACTTACAATGCTTTTGGGCTCTTCCTCTTATAACTTACAAGTAGCTATATTGGGCTCTCCTCCTTCTACAAGCCCACTACACATCATCCATTAATTTCTAATCCTCCTTCTTCTTATTCATTCATTCCTAAAGCCCATACTTTCCAATATTAGGTCCAAGCCTTCATTTAAAGTCCCAACTTCTAATTTCCAAGCCCAACATAAAAATATCTATATAGACACATAATTAAATCAATTAAGGAAAAATAAAAATAATTAACGAATAAATCCATAAATCAATAAATAATTAATTCAAATAAAATAAAATAAAATAAAAATTTTCGGGGCCCAACACCATGAGATTCTGACTGTGCATTATATGTTACTGTTGTATATGGCCTTTTATATATTTGATGCATTTCATAAAATGCATGCTCAAATAAAGGCATTGTGACCATAGTAGCCAGTATGAAAGCACTTGCATAGAGAATTTTGCTTCGTGATTTCTGATTCTACACATAGAGCTATGCTCTGTGATTCTGTTTTGACTGAGTCCTATGGGCTAGAATTTGTATAAGTATGTGATAGGCACTTGGTCACAACAATAAGAACGAATGTGAGTCTCATAAATATAACATACATATATGATTGAAATTCATTGAATGATTTGCAAAGCTATAATGAATGATAAACCGATATGAACAATTTGACTATATGAACTGTATGATTACATAATATGCCATGTTAATGTGAGTATTTGGAATTTACATGTTCTGAATGAATATTTGTAACACCCCACTCCCGCATGACCCGAACCCGATATCAATGGTGATATCCGAGTTCGTGTCCTGTGAGGGTGGCGTGCTACATCACTCAATAAAAACTCAGTATAATTTTTTTTTTGAAACATAAACATACACATACAATATATATTATGCGGAAAACAGTTAACATACAATCATTAACAAGTACATTGGCCACGGGGCCCTTTTCATAAATACAATTTAGTTTAGTATGTTAACTATACATCTTGACCTAATCATGATTAATACAAAAATTCAAAAAATACATTTCTATCAGACACTAATGCAGACAAGAACTGATCCCGACTTCTTCTAGCATTATACGTCCGTTGCCTAACGGGGTATTCTTCTGAGTCATGAAAAATAATTGCAAATTTTGGGTGAGTTTTGCGAACTCAGTGAGGTAACCATCATCGATGGTTCACTCAATTTATACAACACATCAATTCACACAACATATATTCACATTCTTGCATATTTGACCCCATCTCACAATTTCACTCGAGTACAAGCAATTTGATACATTTCATTCGATTTCAACATACATAACCAATTGAATTCATACCACATTCAAGCATAACATAGTTGTTTCATAATTCACAATCAGAAGTATCCCATGACTATTATTATATTAGTATATGGCATTTTGCCTTTCATTCAACCAAATAGATCAAATCAAAAGCAGTATGTAACATTTTTTTCAATTTATTTCAGTGTTGTGACCGAGGGCTTGAACTGTCCCCATAAGGGCACATCAATCGTTGAGCCATAGGCTCTGGAACTGTCCCATTAAGGGCTCATTAATCGTTGAGCTTGTAGCTCTGAAACTGTCTCATTGAGGGCTCATTAATCGTTGAGCTTGTAGCTCTGAAACTGTTGGGCCCGGGTCCCGAATTCCCTATCCCGAGGTGGCCCCTCGGGGGCTCCGGGTCGAGGGCGCGCGAGGGAAGACACGAAAGCGTGCAAAAAATAAAGAAACAGCAGCGGGAAAGAGGAGGCCTCACCGCGGCCTCGGATTGCTCGCCGCGGCGAGCGTCCCAACTTTTGGACCCGTCCCCAACATCCATGCGAAATCATACAACACATACACACCTTCTCATACATTCTATCACATACACATGCATTCTGAGTTAATCTCATCCATAAGCAGAAGAATTTCATGCCATTACAATTAAAGTAAATTGAACAACAATCTCAAATAAGCATAATACATATTGAAGTTTAAATCCAAAATACATGAGAATGCCCAATGATGATATGCTTAGAGGGCTAACCAAAAATACTAACTTAAGACAAAAACACCTAAATTTCTTGGAGTTTCCGATGCCTTGTAAGGGTCAACGATCGTCTCGTTCTGCACCTGAGGAGTGGGAGATAATAGGGTGAGCTGTGAAGCTCAGTGGCATATACATTTATAGCCATTGGCAACGAGCCACACAACCAAGCATAAACTTAATTATACACAAGCATATAGCAAGTTATCAATCTATCAATTGAATTACAATCTCATAGCCATCAAAATGTCACAAGAATATGTCATGATATCTTTGAGTTCGCAACATAGCAATTAATTATGCATTCTTCCTAATGGATAAATGATGAGATGCACAACAAATGGCTCGAGAGTTTCGTGGAACGATCCGGATAAACCGAAGTTTATACCGTAAACTATCCGAGTCCGATTTCTCAGGATCTCGTGGCCTCAAGCGGGCAGCTGGGAGAAGGCTATATTGTAGCGACCCGGACTTTGCGTGACGTGGGTTTCCCAGCACCTCAAGGGGCATGCAATCTCTGATGAGGCAGGCCTTTATCGCCATCACTCAGGTATTGTCCTCTTTGGTCAGGTGAGCCACGACTCGAACCCAAGACCTCAAGGTTTTGTTGCACGCCTCTTACCATTGAGCCAATTGGCTCAATGGTAAGAGGCGTCACTTAAATGCAACAAAACCTCGAGGTTTTGGGTTCAGTCGGCTCACCTACCAAAGAGGACAATACCTGAGTGATGGTGATAGAGGTCGGCTCCACTGTAGCGATCATGAGCCTCTTGAGGTCTTGCTGAAACCCACCCAAGACGCAAAGTCCAGGTCGCTACATATACGTCGACGTGCACGTGACTAACGATACGTTTCTCTTTCACCCAAACAAAGGACATAATCATTCGTTTCATGCTCAATGCATTTTATCAAAGCTTTCATACTTTTCATTCTTGCCAAAAGCCATAATGTCCTTCAAGCGGTACATAATCATGATCACCATGCATTTGCAATATTCCTCATAATTCAACACAAACAGTTTCACACGCATGCAAGCAAGCATACACATTTTGCCCATACACACAACAACCATAAATATATTACCCACCTAATGTCGCTTGAGAATCCGACTCACTGTCGTCCTTCCTCTTGCCATTGGATCAGGTCGGCTTGATTTCCTATAACAAACTAAGTTTCCATTCAAACAATATTCAAAAGAAATATTCAAAAAGCTTAGAAATCAAAAGTAAAAGCACTAAAAGTCTACATCTGACTTCCAAATCAATTCCCGAATCTTAGAGGCAAATTCCAAACTTTCTTTCTTTATAAAACTTGTAGCCCTATGGCTCTATTCCACAACGAATCCAAAATCACCTCATTTGGACATTCACAGCAAAAGATATGCCCAAAATACCAAATTCCTACGTCATGACGCAGACACCTTCCTCGTGACGTTGCGGCAGTGCTCATCCAAGACGTCATGACGTGCGTCTGAGAACATCTCCGAACCTGATTTTTCCAGCATTTTCTCACTTCAATCGTTCCCTTTTGCGAATGCAACACTTCTAAACCTTAAGTCAAGTCCAATACTACATTTCTAACTCATTCAAACCTTAAAATCAGTCACAAAATCAACAACCCAAGGATTCTAACCATTTTTGCCCTAAACCTTCCAACAACCGATTCTCACACAATACCAAGCTATACTAGGGTTTAATCTAACCACAACACAATGGAATGAAGCTAAACTTACCAGGAAATGTCCCGAATCTGTCGAAAATCCCTTAAGAACGAAAACCCTATTTTCTCTTCTCCTTCTTCCTCACCCACGACAACTCTCTCCCTCTCCTTCTCTTCTTACTTTTCCTTCTTTCCCTTCTAATTTCCTTCTCTTAAGTCTAAATGGAGAGACAATGACCTATTTACCCCTCCTTACAAAGCTTTAGCCTCTCCAACCTAAGAATTCTTCCTAAAGTGTCCTCATAGACTTTTATCCTTTAATTCCTATTAAAACCACATTAAACTCAAATAAACCTCAATTATCCACTAACACTCCCAATTTAATCAAACTAAGATATAAACACACAATTAGGACAATTCAGGCTCAATAACATAAATTAGAAAAATTTTAGGGCCCAACATTTCTCCCCCTCTAAAAAAAAATTTTTGTCCTCGAAATTATTACCTGAGTCATCGAAAAGATGCGGATACTTCTCGTTCATAGCTTCCAATGGCTCCCAAGTAGCCTCTTCTGCCGAATGATTCCTCCACAGGACTTTGACTAGCTGAACCGTCTTGTTTCTCAAAACCTTTTTCTTCGAGTCCAAAATCTCCACTGGTTGCTCCTCATAACTCAGATCATCTCTCAACTGAACCTCACTAGTCTGAATAATATGAGAAGGATTCGATCTATACCTCCCCAACATAGAAACATGAAAGACATCATGAATCTGAGACAATTCCAGAGGTAACGCCAATCTGTAGGCAAGTGGTCCAATCCTCTCAAGAATTTCATAAGGAGACGTCTTAGGGAACACTTTTTCACCGACTTCAAACTCCATCTCCTTTCGGTGAGCATCAATGCAGCTCTTCATCCTATCCTGTGCTGCCTTAAGCCGCTGCTTAACCAGATTGACTTTATCAACTGTCGTCTTAATCAATTCTGGTCCTACCAGTTTCCTCTCTCCTTCTTCATCCCAACAGATCGGAGTTCTACATCTCCTCCCATACAATTCCTCATATGGAGCCATCTGAATGCTCGAATGGTACGAATTATTATAAGCAAATTCGACCAATGGCAAATGCTCATCCGAAGCTCCTTTAAAATCCATCACACATGCCCTGAGCATTCCTTCAAGTGTCCGAATGGTCCTCTCAGACTGACCATCTGTTTGAGGGTGAAAAGTCGTACTAAAATTCAACTTAGTCCCTAAAGCTTCCTGCAAACTTTCCCAAAATCTCGAAGTAAACCGAGGGTCTCTGTCAGAAACTATAGAATCTGAAATTCCATGCAATCTCACTATCTCATCAATGTACTTCTTTGCTAGCACGTGCAAAGAATCAGTCTGCTTAATAGCCAAAAAGTGAGCTGACTTCGTCAACCGATCCACAATAACCCAAATGGCATCATGCCTCCTACTGGTCTTAGGCAAAACCATCAGAAAATCCATGGTCACCATTTGCCACTTCCATTCTGGGATGGACAATGGCCTTAACTTGCCTGAAGGTTCCTGGTGTTCAGCTTTGACTTGCTGACACACTAGACACTTACTTACATACCCTGCTACATCCCTCTTCATGCCCTTCCCCCAAAAATGCTCTCTCAAATCCCTATACATCCTGGTACTACCTGGATGCATAGCATAAGGCGCATTGTGTGCCTCATCCAAAATCTCATCCCTTACCTCCTTGACATCTGGAATACAAACCCTATTCCCCACTGTCATAAGTCCGTCATCCCTCACTACTACTTCAAAAATCTTACCATTCTGAATTTCCTCTCGGAGTTTGCTCAAATCTGCATCTTGTGCCTGCAACTCTATAACTTTCTCCCTGAGTATCGGTCTCACCCGGAAGTTAGCTAGGAGGCAATCTGGCTCCTCCTGCTTCAAGCTTATCTTAAGCTTGGCCATCTCTTCCAATAAAGGAAGATAGACTGTCCGAACATGAGCAATCGAAGACTTTCTACTCAAAGCATCCGCCACTACATTGGCCTTGCCTGGATGATACTCAATCAGCAAGTCATAGTCCTTAAGCAACTCGATCCACCGCGCTGTCTCAAATTCAGCTCCTTCTGGCTCAGCAAGTACTTGAGACTCTTATGATCGGTAAAGATCCTTGTCTGAACTCCATACAGATAATGCCTCCAAATTTTTAAGGCAAAGGTCACTGCTGCCAACTCCAAATCGTGTGTCGGATAGTTCAACTCATATGGCTTCAGTTGCCTCGAAGCATAAGCTATCACTCTGTCTCCCTGCATCAATACACAACCAAGACCCTTCCTCGAAGCATCACTATACACGGTATAACCCTCCTCTCCAGAAGGCAGAATCAAAATCTGAGCACTTGTCAATATGTGCTTGAGCTCCTCAAAGCTCTTCTGGCATTCATCACTCCAAATAAACTTCTAATTCTTCCTCAATAACTTTTTCATCGGAGCTGCGATCATGGAGAATCCCTCCACAAATCTCCTGTAATAACCTGCCAAACCCAGAAAACTCCTCACCTTTGCTACATTCTTCGGTGCTTCCCAATTCACCACAACTTCTATTTTCTTTGGATCCACATGCACTCCTTGTTTTGAGATCACATGTCCAAGAAATGCAACTTCCCTCAGCCAAAATTCGCATTTATCGAATTTAGCATACAACTCGTTTCTCCTCAATGTCTCCAAAGAAATCCTCAAATGCTCTTCATGCTCCTTATCACTCTTGGAATAAACCAATATATCATCAATAAAGACAATGATAAAGTGGTCCAAGAAAGGCTTAAAGACTCGATTCATCAAATCCATAAAGGCTGCATGGGCGTTTGTCAATCCAAAGGGCATAACTAAAAACTCAAAATGCCCATACCGTGTCCTGAAAGCAGTCTTTGGCACATCCGACTCCTTTATCCTCAACTGATGGTAACCTGATCTCAAGTCTATCTTGGAGAAGACTTTTTTCCCTTGCAATTGATCAAACAGATCATCTATGCGTGGGAGCGGATACCTGTTCTTCACAGTGACCTGATTAAGCTTCCGATAGTCTACACACATCCTTAACGATCCATCTTTCTTCTTCACAAAAAGGACCGGAGCTCCCTAAGGTGAAGAGCTCGGTCTTATGTACCCTTTCTCCAACAACTCCTCCAACTGCTCTTTAAGCTCCTTCAATTCCGCTGGAGCCATCCGGTAAGGCGGAATTGAAATCGGTGTAGTACCTGAAAGAAGCTCAATGGGAAACTCAATTTCCCAAGGTGGCGGTAGTCCTGGCAATTCCTCGGGAAAAACATCCGAGAATTCCCTGACTACTTGAATATCCTCTAGCTGCCCTCTATCTGCTCTTGTGTCTACCACATAGGCCAAAAATGCCTCACATCCCTTCCTCATCATCTTCTTTGCTGTCAAAGCTGAAATAATTCTAGGCGGACTCGCTTTTCTGTCCCCATAAAACACCACTCTTCTGCCGTCATCCAATTCAAATTCCACATCTTACGCCATAATCCAAACAGGCATTGTACCTCTCTAAGGTGTCCATACCTAGGATCACATCCAATCCTCCCATCTTCAATGGCATCAAATCCACAACTAGAAGTTCCCCACCAATACCTATCTCACACTCTTTATACACTTGACTGATAATAATATATTGGCCGATTGGAGTACTCACCATCAGCGGAGTATCCAAAGGGCTCAAATCCCTACCACATACAGGTCTACTCGAAGAAACAAACGAATGAGTAGAACCCGGATCAATCAAAGCAATCACATCATCAACAAATAACTTAACCGTACCAGTGGCAACATCTGGAGCGGTCTCTGCATCCTCCCGAGTCATTGCAAACACCCTAGCTGGTGCCTGCCCCCTCGATCTCCTTGGAATGCTCACCCTCTTGGCTGCATCAAAACTGCCCACTTCTGTAGAAGTCTTATGCCACACAATCTCAGATCTCTTGGGAGCTTGCATCTGGCTTCTCTCTTGTCGTGAAGGCTAAGGGCACTCTCTAGCATTGTGTCCCTTCTCCCCACAGTTAAATCAAGCTCCTGTCAATTTACGGCACTCTCCTTTATGGGGTCTCCCGTAGTGCTCACACCTTGGAATAAATGACCCATCCCCATCTCCCCTTCTACTACCGCCCACCGTTGAGGCTTGGTGAGAAACAGTAGAAGTCTTCATAGGTCGAGATCGGCTTGCACCACTGCTCCTCTCTTCGGACTGCACAGGGAAGGTTTTGGCACTCCTCTCAGGCATAGAAGTGCCACCTCCCCTCTTGAACTGCTCTCTTCCCTTTCTTTTTCTGTTCACTGCACTTTTGATGTTCTCGATGTTCTCAACCCTCAAAGATGCCTCAACCAACTGCTGAAAGTCACAAAAGTTCTGCACTATCACTTTCTCTCTGATGGCCAAGTGTAGAATTGACTCAAACCGGCGACACTTAGCTGCCTCACTCAACATCAACTCTGAAGCATATCTCGCCAACTGAGTGAACCGACGCTCATACTCACTAACTGTCATCTCCCTGCAGGTAAGACCGAGAATCGCCTGCCTCATTAATGTACACCTCAGACAGATATTTCTTCTTATAGGCAGCTAAGAAGTCCTTCCATGCCAACCCTAATGGTCTCATCTGACTCCCTGGCACAGTCTCCCACCAATGCAAAGCATCTCCCTGAAGCAAGCTTGCAGCATACACAACTCTCTCATCATCCTCACACTCCATCTGATCCAAGACTCTCTCGGTCTTTCTCAACCAGGTCTCGGCTTCTTCTGGATTAGTGGTCCCATAGAAGTCCACTGCTCCATACTTCCTCAACTTGTCAAACCGTCTCCCCTTCTTAGCTGGGGCTGAAGTAGAAGGCTATGGCATCTGACCCATAGCCTAAACAAACGCCTGAGTAAATGCCTGAAACAACCTCGGATCCAGTGGAGGCACTTGCTCCTACATAACCGACGACTCCTGAGTCTGAGATGGCATGGGCTCACTACCTAGCCCTACAGAAGCCTCAGCATGTCCTGGGGCTACCGACTCATCAATTCTCTCCTCTCTAGTCGGAGAGTCAGGTGCTATAGATCCTTGCAGGACTCCTCATGTCCTTTTACAAGGTGGCATCGTACTCCTTCAAATAGAAACACTATGGATTAGCTACATGTCAATCTGAATTCCTACATGTATGCATGATATGCATGTCACTTAATGCAATCAATCAATGCAACAATTAATCATATATCAAACAATTCATCCTACTATGCATTCTAAGCTGAGGACACAAAACCTAAAGCTTTGATACCAAACATGTTGGGCCTGGGTCCTGAATTCCCTATCCCAAGGTGGCCCCTCGGGGGCGTCGGCTCTAGGGCAGGCGAGGGAAGACACGAAAGCGTGTGAAAAATAAAGAAACAGCAGCGGGAAAGAGGAGACCTCGTCGCAGCCTCGGATTGCTCGCCGTGGCGAGCGTCCCAACTTTTGGACCCGTCCCCAACATCCATGTGAAATCATACGACACATACACACCTTCTCATACATTCTATCACATACACATGCATTCTGAGTTAATCTCATCCATAAGCAGAAGAATTTCATGCCATTACAATTCGAGTAAATTGAACAACAATCTCAAATAAGCATAATACATATTGAAGTTTAAATCCAAAATACATGAGAATGCCCAATGATGATATGCTTAGAGGGCTAACAAAAAATACTAACTTAAGACAAAAGCTCCTAACTATCTTGGAGTTTCCGATGCCTTGCAAGGGTCAACGATCGTCTCGTTCTGCACTTGAGGAGTGGGAGATAATAGGGTGAGCTATGAAGCTCAGTGGCATATACATTTATAGCCATTGGCAACGAGCCACACAACCAAGCATAAACTTAATTATACACAAGCATATAGCAAGTTATCAATCTATCAATTGAATTACAATCTCATAGCAATCAAAATGTCACAAGAATATGTCATGATATCTTTGAGTTCGCATCATAGCAATTAATTATGCATTCTTCCTAATGGATAAATGATGAGATGCACAATAAATTGCTCGAGAGTTCCGTGGAACGATCCGGATAAACCGAAGTTTATACCGTAAACTATCCGAGTCCGATTTCTCAGGATCTCGTAGCCTCAAGTGGGCAGCCAGGAGAAGGCTATACGTCGACGTGAACGTGATTAACGATACGTTCCTCTCTCACCCAAACAAAGCACATAATCATTCGTTTCATGCTCAATTCATTTTATCAAAGCTTTCATACTTTTCATTCTTTCCAAAAGCCATAATGTCCTTCAAGCGGTATATAATCATGATCACCATGCATTTGCAATATTCCTCATAATTCAACACAAGTAGTGTCACACGCGTGCAAGAAAGCATACACATTTTGCCCATAAACACAACAACCATAAATATATTACCCACCTAATGTCGCTTGAGAATCCGACTCACTGTCGTCCTTCCTCTTGCAATTGGATCAGGTCGGCTTAGTTTCCTATAACAAAACAAGTTTCCATTCAAACAATATTCAAAAGAAATATTCAAAAAGCTTGGAAATCAAAAGTAAAAGCATTAAAAGTCTACATCTGACTTTCAACCCAATTCCTGAATCTTATAGGCAAATTCCAAACTTCCTTTCTTCATAAAACTTGTAGCCCTACGGCTCTAGTCCACAACAAATCCGAAATCACCTCATTTAGACATCCACAGCAAAAGATATGCCAAAAATATCAAAATTCACCTATACTGGAAACTGGGGGCTCGCCGCGACGAAGGCCACGCTCGTCGTGACCAACGGCCCACTCGTCGCGACGAACGGCTCGTGCTCGTTGAGAAGAACGGCCCGTGCTCGTCGCGACGAACACAAATTCCTACGTCGCGACGTGCACACCTTCCTCGCAAGTCGCGACGTGCGGGTCTGGAGAACGTCTCTGAACCTGATTTTTCTAGCATTTTCTCACTTCAATCCTTCCCTTTTGTGAATACAACACTTCTAAACCTTAAGTCAAGTCCAATACTACATTTCTAACTCATTCAAACCTTAAAATCAGTCACAAAATCAACAACCCAAGGATTCTAACCATTTTTGCCCTAAACCTTCCAACAACCGATTCTCACACAATACCAAGCTATACTAGGGTTTAATCTAACCACAACACAATGGAATGAAGCGAAACTTACCAGGAAATGTCCCGAATCTGTCGAAAATCCCTTAGGAACGAAAACCCTATTTTCTCTTCTCCTTCTTCCTCACCCACGACAACTCTCTTCCTCTTCTTCTCTTCTTACTTTTCCTTCTTTCCCTTCTAATTTCCTTCTCTTAAGTCTAACTGGAGAGACAATGACCTATTTTTCCCTCCTTACAAAGCTTTAGCCTCGCCAACCTAAGCATTCTTCCTAAAGTGCCCTCATAGATTTTTATCCTTTAATTCCTATTAAAACCACATTAAACTCAAATAAACCCCAATTATCCACTAACACTCCCAATTTAATCAAACTAAGATATAAACATACAATTAGGACAATTCAGGCTCAATAACATAAATTAGAAAAATTTTGTGGCCTAACAGAAACTGTCCCATTAAGGACTCATTAATCGTTGAGCTTGTAGCTCTGAAACTGTCCTATTAAGGGCTCATTAATCGTTGAGCTTGTAGCTCTGAAATTGTGGCTGCTCCGGTCACAACTATCATTAACTTATTTTGCAATCATGCACGTATCCATTTATGCTACAGTTCAATCACTTTATTCACTATTCCTATATTACAACCATTTCCAAATTATCACAATCGGACAATTTATTCACAATATTTCACATTAAAAACACAATGACAATTTCACATACCCATGACACTTCTATACCATATCTTTCCAAGTACTCCAGACCTTCTGTCCGGAATTCACAACCAAACAATATCCCACCATTATCCTCCACAGAGTCAAAGTCAAATAATCATAAGCCAATGATAAGTAAGAAACCATCTAGGTCACTCACCTATAGCTTCCGAGCTAGTTCCTGGAAGTCTCAGCAACGTCCATATGCTGACGTTCCAATTGTGCCTCTATCACATTCAAAATAAACAACTATTACCAAATGCACAATCAGGACTATTTAATAATGCACATGTAGCAATTAAAATGTGTACAATGCATGTTTGTGACATTCCTGACATTATCCCATAATTCGTATCATAAAAGATTCCCCTATGACTTAGGAAACCACAAGCACCAAAATCACGCAATTTGGACCTCTATAGGTCCAATTATTGATAAAACACGGAGCAGAAAAATCACTACCCGATCCTTTCACTTCAACTTAACCAATCCCTGATAATTTCGGCTCTAAAAATTCCCAATTTCACAAATAAATAAAATTTAATGTTTCACGGATCCGTTGCCTCGAGAATCAGGTCAATCGGATGTCGGACGGTAAAGTTATAAGCAAAAGAGTGGAGAGAGGACGGGTCAAGAAAACAGGCATGTAAAAATTACATGCATTAGTCGACTAGTCAAAGACCTGCTAGTCGACTAGTTCATCTATAGTGGCTAACCTGGAAAACTCAGGTCTTTTTCTTCCGACAACCCAACTTCCCCAAGTCATAACTCCTTACTCTAAACTCCAAATTGGACAAACTTGGTATCAATTTCAAGATAAAAGATAGCTCTACAAGTTTCATGCAGGACACAAAAACCAATTTTATCTCTAAGGGTGTCAAAAATGCAACCAAATTTACTGCCTGAACAATGTTTCACAAAACAATATACCATTTTACAAAACTCATAACTTTCCAATCCTTTTGCCAAAAATTCCAAAATTTATATCAATCAAAAGAGAAAGACAAATGCTACAACTTTTATGAACAACTTGGAAGCCAATTCCATCTCTAACCAAATCAAATTCTCAAGCAACGTTTCTGCCCACATGTGTCACCCTGATCAATATACAATCTTCTAAAATTCATAACTTTCTAACCAATTGTCGAAGAATTACAAGCTCTATATCACTGAAAAGATAAGAAAACAAGCTACACTTATCATGAAGGACTCATAAACAAATTCCATCACTAACTAGTTCAAATTAACCCATTAATGTGGCTGCCCTGTTAAGCTTGTTAAAACAGCATAAAACCTAACCCATATCCGAACTTTACAAATTCACAACTTACAATCCTTACATCCAAAATTCGCATATTATGCCTCATTATAAAGCTACAAAAATCCTCTACAACTTTTCAGAAGATCACTTGAGCCAATTTCACCCCTAACAGTCAAAAATAAATACCATAATACAAAAAGCACAAAACCTATGCCCTCAGAGCATTTGCACACCAAAACACAATTTGGACCGAATTACCACCTGAACATTAAGAGACCATAACTTTCCATAAACACATCAAAAAATATCATACTTAGTGGCGTTAGAAAGATAAAAAGTAAATATTCAACTTTCATGAAGACCAATTTCACAAAATCTGTCTCCTTTCTCCTAGAAAAATTGTCAAAGTTTCAGGTCTTCAATAATGGAACCAAAATCTGGATACTATTCACACAGCACACATAACTCACTTTCTAAGCAAAATTTAAAACCCTTAAAGCCATAATTGGACAAAACTTCCTTCACATGAATTCAAGTCATGCTTCTTAAGTTTAATTTAAGTCAAACCTCAACTCAATAGCACAACCATATCAAACGTTATGACCAAAAATCTGAAACCTACATAAAGTAAAATTTTCCAGATTTCATATCTAACACAACTCCTTTCATTCCAACACCAAACCTACATCAATAAGCATTCCATTTAGTCACTACTTCAGCCACAATTTCATCTAAATCTTCACTTGAACACTTAATCATAAAATGGCAGCACACATACAAAAGGTTCTTACATTAATTACCAATCATCTAACATCATTAAAAATCATTTCAAAACTCACAATTCACACATTACACATGTTAAACATCATCCTCAATCAACTATAAATTCACCAAGAAATAATCTACCCATTTACACTAACCACAAGTTCAAGTAATTAATGTACAATTCATCATAAAGAAAGCTTCTAGCTACCATAAAACACAAAGCTTACCTATTAAAGCTTCAATCATCCAATCTTCCTAATTTCCTCCAACCTCTCCAACTTTCCCCATCATATACGACCATCAACACTCAAAGCTTAGCTTAGGATTTTTCTTTGTGAACAAAGGAAGAGGAAGCACATACCATAGGAGGGGTTCTTGTGTTGATGGAGGTGAGAAGCAATTAAGCTAAAAAGAAGAAGAAAAATCGATGAAGGAGAAGAGGGAGCACCATCGGATGAGAGAGGAGAGAAAAACAATCTCTTTAAAAGTCCTTTTTCCCTTTCCAAAATGGAAGTATCGAGAAGCCTACACAAATGGGTTAATTGATAACCTTTAATAATAAGACTAAGTAGGCAAGTGACATGTGTCACTTGCCATTTGTCTTATTTATAAGCCCTCATTAATTCATTTCTCAAAACAATTCATTTCTACTACAATTTCTCTCCAATTTCCAGTGGCTCAAAGTAAAAATTCCTAAAATCATGTGTCTAATTTTCCAATGCCATTGGACAGTCATTTTCAGTACTGGAAACCAAATTAGCCTGTCACTTGTAAATTTTTCGGTCCGGAAAGGTATCCCGAAAAATTTCTAAAATTCCAAAAAAATGCAAAACACATAAAAATCCACTCCAATTTGATTTTCAAGCACTAATTCATATGTTTCTCACAACAACATATATGCCGGGAAATGTCAGGAATGCATGTACAAACATGTGCATATACAAAAATTACAATTTATGCAGATATGGAGGCTATATTAGGCATGACCAAGTCGAGATACGTTTTCACACTCATATCTCATTCAAAATTACCATTTTACCCTTCCCATCGATGATGGGACGTTACAATTCTCCCCTCCTAATAAAAATTTCGTCCTCAAAATTTATTTTTGATACTGAATAAGGTAGGGTACTGTTATCTTACACTCAGCCGTTTTCTATCAATTCTCTGTTTGGATGTCATACTTCCTCAATTATGTCCTTGATGAGTTTCAGAATATTCAACTCTTTACTTCCAGTTTTAGTACCGCATATATCGGATTATAACAATACTAACCATAAAATCACTTATATTGCCATAGTCCTATTTTTTCCATCACTTTATATCTGGACCACTTTGTGTCACCCTTAACTTCCCTTATTACCTTTGTATCTCATCTGACTACACCTTGGCACAGGTGTTTTACTCAACATTTGTCTCCATATAGTCACAACTTCGATGTAATCCACAAAAATCCATTCGTCTATCAAAACCACTTTATTATGATTTTTAATTCATTTCATTCACTCACTAACGATATCCCAAATTTGTTCTGACTTTTACTTAGGTTGATCGACTCTTTTTGTCGTCTCACCAAAATAATGACAGTGTTGCCTGTAGTTACTTTGCACTATACATTCATCTTATATGCTGAAACATTCCAGACATATAAGCTTTATATCTGTCTCTAATAGTTAAGACTACAAGAAACTCTCACATATATTCATTCAATTCGATATTCTTAGCCGACAAGTGCTCTTTTAAGGTACACATTACTAGGACACATACTTTATTCCTCAAATCCTCAATTTGGGCTTTCCTAATTCCTGTTTGCAAAAATGATGTTTCTTTTCCCCATAACTAATAAGATTTCCTTTTTGCTCCAGTTTAACTCATCATTATACCTTCTTTATTTCACTAGATTGAGTAACCTAGTATCCACGTATGTGGTACTCTGTTATGAAATGATCTATTCGATACGGTTGATTGAAACATTAGCTGTGGTAGGATAGGTCCCTCAGCACAATCCTTTCAATCTTTTCCAATTCCAGTCTTACCTTATCTCTATATGCTTCTTTTCACATCATGATTCCAAGTTTTCAAACCAACTAATATTGCATAAATTTTCAAGTCACGTACCTAAATTTAGCTGATGCAACTATATTTATCTCTAGGTACACAAAATCACCTTATGCAGTACAACCAATTTCCTCTTGATCTCGATTGGGAACCTCTATTGTACATACTATAAACTCTCCAAATCCGAATGGCATACTTAACTCTATCGTTATTTTGTTTCAGTCATCACTAATGCGACTTACATAGTCTTCTCTCAAGTATCCAATATATGTTCTGTACCTCTATGACCATAGTCATCAACTGATGTCATTTTGCTTGGATCACATTAACCTTCAATATCATAGTCCTATCGGGGTAATGTTAACTTCAATAGATATAACCTCAAACTCAGTGTGCTTATGTTCAGTTCTCGTAATTACTTAAGTAACTAATTCCTCAGTGCAGTAGTATTATCACATGTTATCTTCTATCTTTCATTGAACTTCTTTTACTCAACAGATTTCAGTAGTTCTATCACTTTCCCAACGATTTCACATTGACTTATTCTAATGTCTGTTCATTCATACCTATTACTCCACAGTTCAATTTATCTACAAACATAACTTCCTTTGTTGGAAACCCCTTTATTAAAGATAATTTATGGTTCCCAAATAGATTTAAAAACACAGCCTATGATTTGAACCAAATTTCACCTCACATGAACAAGAATGTCTCCTCGAATTGTTGGATATTTTACATAAATATATATATATATATATACTCCCGATAGCCTTTTCTAACCCTTATACTTGAATCTTTGCTATGGAAATAACTCCAATATTCTCATTTTCATTTTCATTTTTTTAAAGGAAGACAGTACATCACAACTTTTCCGGGAGACCTGTCATCTTATTTCAAAATTCTCTCCATTGTATCTTTCAATTCCTTTCTGAAGCAAACCCGATTGAATCAAGCGAGGGGCCTTGGTACACTATAGAAGAATTACTCGATTCCATTATTAAATCGAGAGAAGAGCTTATGATCCCAGCTACTGGTCATGGAAAGCCTATCTTCATTGGTCATAAATTAAATTACCCGGCTTTCTGACCCTATATCAGTGATTCTTGGTAAACCTCGATATTGTCACTCACCTATTATACATGTCATTCCTAATAGCTCAAGAAAAATCAATTACAATGCTTCACAAGATCTTTAAAAGATCAATTTGTCTCATGACTCCTATGATCAATGTATCCTCGATACTAAGGCTAAATGAGGCATTAAGCAATTTCATTTACACTTACACCCTGGCTGATACCATTCAAAATTCTGACATCTTATTGAAAGATGTCTTTATATCATATAGCCACGTACTCAAATTCGCTACTGCTACTTACATTCCAATTAACTCTAGATAACATTTCTATCCTTGTTCCTGTCCAGAACTGGAGGCTGCTATTTGATCATAGCGAAAACCTATTTTTGTAGGCCCATATCGTGGGCTGCACTTTTACCTCACACTATCCCATGTATTGACAGTGATTCTGCGCCAGTTTTCCAGTATTTATCTCTTCTTCTTATGCAACATCTTATCATAATTATAGAATTTACATTTTGAGTGCATTCACTCTACTCCTTTGCTTTATCATATTTTCCATAATTGCATACACACATGCAACCCAAACTCAGGCGCATTTTACGCAATGATAAGGCCATGTTTCTATTATTTCATCGTCCATATGTATATTCTCAATCTATTTCAAATTATAGATGCAGAAGCATCAAGAAATGCCATCTCAGTATCTCAGACATATTATTACGCCAAATCACAACTTTTATCACACTTCAAATCCAAATCTATCCTTTCACAGTCATAGAAAGTTATTTCTTTTGACGGGCTTGCACACTTTAATCTCATCTTTTCCGTTTCATTCTAACAATTATTCACTTACACTACAATATATTCCATCATACTCATATCAACACGAATACAGTGAATCTTTACTTGCCTTTTTCTCATTTCCACTTATCCCATTTTATCGGACATACTCACCAGAATCACAATTTCCTAGTCATCCCTGAGCTTTTGATCAAACATAGACACTTTTAACCGATATTCTTCCCATGTCCAAAATGACCCCTCCAGGGTATCGCAAATTTCTTTTTCTTTTAACCCAATTTATACACTTAAAACTCATTATTCAATATTATATCACTTCTTTCCTAAATCAGCCCATGTCACTGTCTTCACATTATAACCACAGTACAATGTGAATATCATTAACAATCTATAGGACCTCGGCCTCTCGGGCCTCGCGTCCTCAAAAAGGGCCTCAGCCTCTTGGGCCTCGCCCCCTCGTGTTTTTACTTTTCCCATTCCCAATTGCCCATAATCCACATTGGCTAAAAGGCTGATATTTCGTTTCTCTTTTCACACTGAAACACTTAACACTTTTTCATGCGTATGAATCATACCCATGGGACTCAGATTAGGGATCAGTTGTCACGGTCTGCTATGACATGTCTTTACTGTATATGATTTGACCTATATTTCAGAAAATGCCCATGTAAGTTCGTACTTCTGGGCTCTGATACCACCTAAATGTAACACCTCACTCCCGCATGACCCGAACCCGATATCGATGGTGATATCCGAGTTCGTGCCCTGTGAGGGTGGCGTGCTACATCACTCAGTAAAAACTCAATATAATTTTTTTTTAAAACATAAACATACACATACAATATATATTATGCGGAAAACAGTTTACATACAATCATTAACAAGTACATTGGCCACGGGGCCCTTTTCATAAATACAATTTAGTTCAGTCTGTTAACTATACAACTTGACCTAATCATGATTAATACAAAAATTCAAAAAAAATACATTTCTATCAGACACTAATGTAGACACGAACTGATCCCGACTTCTTCTAGCATTATACGCCCGTTGCCTAACGGGGTATTTTTCTGAGTCCTGAAAAATAATTACAAATTTTGGGTGAGTTTTGCGAACTCAGTGAGGTAGCCATCATCGATGGTTCACTCAATTTATACAACACATCAATTCACACAACATATATTCACATTCTTGCATATTTGACCCCATCTCACAATTTCACTCGAGTACAGGCAATTTGATACATTTCATTTTAAACATACATAACCAATTGAATTCATACCACATTCAAGCATAACATAGTTGTTTCATAATTCACAATCAGAAGTACCCCATGACTATTATTATATCAGTATATGACATTTTTCCTTTCATTCAACCAAATAGATCAAATCAAAAGCAGCATGTAACATTTTTTTCAATTTATTTCAGTGTTGTGACCGAGGCCCTGAACTGTCCCCATAAGGGCACATCAATCGTTGAGCCATAGGCTCTGGAACTGTCCCATTAAGGGCACATCAATCGTTGAGCCATAGGCTCTGGAACTATCCCATTAAGGGCTCATTAATCGTTGAGCTTGTAGCTCTGAAACTGTCCCATTGAGGGCTCATTAATCATTGAGCTTGTAGCTCTAAAACTGTCCCATTAAGGGCTCATTAATCGTTGAGCTTGTAGCTCTAAAACTGTCCCATTAAGGGCTCATTAATCGTTGAGCTTGTAGCTTTGAAACTGTGGCTGCTCCGGTCACAACTATCATTAACTGATTTTTCAATCATGCACGTATCCATTTATGCTACAATTCAATCACTTTATTCACTATTCCTATATTACAATCATTTCCAAATTATCACAATCGGACAATTTATTCACAATATTTCACATTAAAAACACAATGACAATTTCACATACCCATGACACTTCTATACCATATCTTTCCAAGTACTCTGGACCTTCTATCCGGAATTCACAATCAAACAATATCCCACAATTATCCTCCACAGAGTCAAAATCAAATAATCATAAGCCAATGATAAGTAAGAAACCATCTAGGTCACTCACCTATAGCTTCCGAGCTAATGCCTGGAAGTCTCGGCAACGTCCGTGTGCTGACGTTCCAATTGTGCCTCTATCACATTGAAAATATACAACTATTACCAAATGCACAATCAGGACTATTTAATAATGCACATGTAGCAATTAAAATGTGTACAATGAATGTTTGTGACATTCCCGGTATTATCCCATAATTCGCATCATAAAAGATTCCCCTATGACTTAGGAAACCACAGGCACCAAAATCACGTAATTTGGACCTCTATAGGTCCAATTATTGATAAAACACAGAGCAAAAAAATCACTACCCGATCCTCTCACTTCGACTTAACCAATCCCCGATAATTTCGGCTTTAAAAATTTCCAATTTTACAAATAAATGAAATTCAATGTTTCACGGATCCGATGCCTCGAGAATCAGGTCAATCGGATATCGGATGGTAAAGTTATAAGCAAAAGAGTGGAGAGAGGTCGGGTCAGGAAAACAGGCATGTAAAAATTACATGCATTAGTCGACTAGTCAAAGACCTGCTAGTCGACTAGTTCGTCTATAGTGGCTAACCTAGAAAACTCAGGTCTTTTTCTTCCGACAACCCAACTTTCCCAAGTCATAACTCCTTACTCCGAACTCCAAATTGGACAAATTTGGTATTAATTTCAAGATAAAAGATAGCTCTACAAGTTTCATGAAGGACACAAAAACCAATTTTATCTCTAAGGGTGTCAAAAATGCAACCAAAGTTACTGCCTGAACAATGTTTCACAAAACAGTATACCATTTTGTAAAACTCATAACTTTCCATTCTTTTTGCCAAAAATTCCAAAATTTATATCAATCAAAAGAGCAAGACAAATGCTACAACTTTTATGAACAACTTGGAAGCCAATTCCATCTCTAACCAAATCAAATTCTCAAGCAAAGTTTCTTCCCACATGTGTCACCCTGATCAATATACAATCTTCTAAAATTCATAACTTTCTAACCAATTGTCGAAGAATTACAAACTCTATATCACTGAAAAGATAAGAAAACAAGATACACTTCTCATGAAGGACTCAGAGACAAATTCCATCACTAACCAGTTCAAATTAACCCAATAATGTGGCTGCCATGTTAAGCTTGTTAAAACAGCATAAAACCACACCCATATCCAAACTTTACAAATTCACAACTTACAATCCTTACATCCAAAATTTGCATATTATGTCTCATTATAAAGCTACAACAATCCTCTACAACCTTTCAGAAGATTACTTAAGCCAATTTCACCCCTAACAATCCAAAATAAATACTAGAACACAGAAAGCACAAAACCTATGCCCTCAGAGCATTTGCACACCAAAACACAATTTGGACCGAATTACCACCTGAACATTAACAGACCATAACTTTCAATAAACACATCAAAAAATATCATACTTAGTGGCGTTAGAAAGATAACAAGTAAATATTCAACTTTCATGAAGACCAATTTCACAAGATCTGTCTCCTTTCTCTTAGAAAAATTCTCAAAGTTTCAGGTCTTCAATAATGGAACCAAAATCCGGATACTATTCACACAGCACACATAACTCACTTTCCAAGCAAATTTAAAACCCTTAAAGCCATAATTGGACAAAACTTCCTTCATATGAATTCAAGCCATGCTTCTTAAGTTTAATTTAAGTCAAACCTCAACTCAATAGCACAACCATATCAAAAGTTATGACCAAAAATCTGAAACCTATACAAAGTAAAATTTTCCAGATTTCATATCTAACACAACTCCTTTCATTCCAACACCAAACCTACATCAATAAGCATTCCATTTAGTCACTACTTCAGCCACAATTTCATCTAAATCTTCACTTGAATACTTAATCATAAAATGGCACCACACATACAAAAGGTTCTTACATTAATTACCAATCATCTAACATCATTAAAAACTATTTCAAAACACAAAATTCACACATTACACATGTTAAACATCATCCTCAATCAACTATAAATTCACCAAGCAAATAATCTACCCATTTACACTAACCACAAGTTAAAGTAATTAATGTACAATTCATCATAAGGAAAGCTTCTAGCTACCATAAAACACAAAGCTTACCTATTAAAGCTTCAATCTTCCAATCTTCCTAATTTCCCCCAACCTCTCCAACTTTCCCCATCATATACGACCATCAACACTCAAAGCTTAGCTTAGGATTTTTCTTTGTGAACAAAGGAAGAGGAAGCACATACTATAGGAGGGGTTCTTGTGTTGATGGAGGTGAGAAGCAATTAAGCTAAAAAGAAGAAGAAAAATTGATGAAGGAGAAGAGGGAGCACCATCAGATGAGAGAGGAGAGAAAAACAATCTCTTTAAAAGTCCTTTTTCCCTTTCCAAAATGGAAGTCTCGAGAAGCCTACACAAATGGGTTAATTGATAACCTTTAATAATAAGACTAAGTAGGCAAGTGACATGTGTCACTTGCCACTTGTCTTATTTATAAGCCCTCATTAATTCATTTCTCAAAACAATTCATTTCTACTACAATTTCTCTCCAATTTCCAATGGCTCAAAGTAAAAATTCCTAAAATCATGTATCTAATTTTCCAATACCATTGGACAGTCATTTTCGGTACCGGAAACCAAATTAGCCTGTCACTTGTAAATTTTTCGATCCGGAAAGGTATCCCAAAAAATTTGTAAAATTGCACAAAAATGCAAAACACACAAAAATCCACTCCAATTTGATTTTCAAGCACTAATTCATATGTTTCTCACAATAACACATGCCGGGAAATGTCAGGAATGCATGTACAAACATGTGCATATACAAAAATTACAATTTATGCAGATATGGAGGCCATATTAGGCATGACCAAGCCGAGATACGTTTTCACACTCATATCTCATTCCAAATTACCATTTTACCCTTCCCATCGATGATGGGATGTTACAATATTTGTGAAATATATGATTTGTGTATATGACCTTGGTGAAATTATCAATGATAGTTCACTCATTAAGTTCGTAAAACTAAAAAAAATTACAACGTGACTTTTTCAGGTTAAGAAGAGTTATCCAATTAGAGCAATTGGAGTTCAACCACTACAAATGAGCTTGAGATAGGGGTCAGGATCAGTTTGCACCTGCATAAGTCTTCAGTGATTTTATTTATTGAATTATGTTCCTCATGAATTGTACTAAGTGTATGTGATTGATTTGGTAATGAAACGAAATTATGATTGTAAATGTTTTGTATCTAAAGTGGGCCAAAGTGGTTGTTGAATGGAAATGCTTTTTAAAACAATTAAACGGGCTTGATTTGATTAATGATTTCCGCATACATGTACCTTGTTATAAAGAAATTAAAATTTGTAATGAGTTTTGACTGAATGACTATTCTAGCATACCACACTTACGGGGTATGTACATGGATATCATTATGGATGTCGGGTATGTGTCCTGCGAGAGTGGGGTGCTACATAAACACACAATCATACAACAATGCAATAATGGTACAATGATATCAAATCTTATGAAATTAACTTAACATTAAACATCATCCGCTTAAAAAATGCGAACAAACTAATTTATTCCATTCATGCGTTAACTGCTTTGATTTGAATATACTTATCAATCAAAATATCAACACCCTATTTATGCACCTATGGTCCTTATAAGAATTAACTTATTATTATTGATCAATTAAAAAGGTAAATTATTCACTTAGTAACGCTTCATAAAAATTCTTGCTATTTTTTAAAGATGAGTAGGTTTAATTTTATTTTAAAAATTATCTTTTCATATTTTCTTTAATGATGACCTAGTATTTCGAAACGAAGGTGAACTCCTTGTCATAAATGTCCATCGTTTAGTCAACTAGGTTACATTTTTATATTTAGCTTTGTTGGCGTATCATTATAGCCTTTTGACATAAAGATAAACATTTTGTCTTGAATGCTCCCATTTATTCAGTTATATCACAACTCTCAACCGGCTAGCAGCTCTATTCTTAACTCAATTTTCTTAAAAAGGGCCACAACTTTTTTTTTCAATTTCTTAGCTTACCTCATTTCTTCTTAATCAGCTACTCTCATGAAAGCTTACTAATGATGCCTACCAATTTAAATGAATTTAATTATAAATGTATCTAAACAAATGCCATAATGTGAAAAAAAATAGGTGACATATTCTAGTTAACATGCATTTTCATCATAAAGACACTTACAACACAAAATTCACAAGTTAATATGCCTTTTCAATTCAAATGACCATGTTTAAAGTTAAACCAATTTCATTCAATTCACGCCATTGACACACTCACATAATGCACATATCATGCAAAAACATGTTCGCACAGTACCAACATAATCAAAAACTAGCCAATGCAATTGCAAAATTCATATACACAAATGATGTGCAAGTGCATATATGCCCCCACACTTGAACAACATATTATTCTCAATGTGGAAACCAAAATAATACAAACAAAGATAAATAACAATAAATAAAAGGTAAGATCAAAAATACTTATGGAGATTTGGATGGTGATAGTGTTGGAGATGGAGATGGACTTGGACACTTTAAACAGTGAAAATTTTGAGCAATTTCTTCATTTGATAATACTGATGATGTATGACCTCCTTCAGCTGTGCCTCTATGATATCTAAACGACCCTTTAGGAGCTTGTTATTCTCTTCAATTTCTTAAGCACCTTCTCCCAATCTTCTTCTTTCTTCTCGAATTCCTTACTTAACGAGACTTATTGGTGTTGTTATGGAGGTGTAGAACTAGAACTCACATATTCTGTCCTGTGTTTAACTTTTGATTTCAAGTTGATATTTAAAAGTTCCATACCATAGCATTTCAAGATCTTAGCTCACCTCAAATGCCTGTGATTTAAATGCTCAATAAAATTCATTAGTAGTAACACCATGTAATAGAGTCAGAGCAATTACAAGAAAACTCATGCCTAAATAGCTACTTTTCTTATTAAGCGAAGTAATTATCATTTGAAAAATATGGGTGGATGTGCAGACTTGAATCTTATTATCCATGCACTAAAGTATAAATAAATCTTTTTTAGAGGACTTATTACTTTTACTTTTAGCAAAAACATCATGATATATTGACTTATATAGTAATAAGTGTTTAACATTCTTAATCACATTAATAGGCACATTGTGTGGATTAAACACATCCAACCTTGTTAATTTTTTCAATATTTCTTAGCATGAAATTTTTTGTGCTTTTTACCAATGTTTGATTTTGGAAAACCAAATATTTCTTCCATAGTATCATAATCCTAATTAAAAGGTAATTCACACAATCGAAATTAAAAATTGTCTAACTTACCTAACTTATAGTATAAAGTAGTGTACAATTTAAGGATCAGTTCTTTATACACAAGATAACCAAAAAGTATAAATTTGTACTATTAAATTCTAGCCCCAAAGCCTCAACTTTTCGTTTCAAATATATATCTTCCAAAATTGAGAAATTAAAAAAATGATGTGCATTAATTATTTTAGAATGAAAATTTTGGAATTTCTTACCTTCTTCATAAGAGAAGATCGAAAAAGGGGCTCTAAAATTCCTGGCTAAGTCACGTGCACCATTACCCAACACCTTCACTTTCCCTTTGGGCTTTGAGCTTTTTGCAATTTGTTTGATTCTTGGAGATATGATGGAGAGTAGAACTTGCAAAATTAACCAAGAAATCACAACAAAAATGTAATTTCCCATTATCCCATGTTAGGGGCTAGAACCCTGAAATAGAGCATGAGAGTTTATTGAGAAGTTAGGAAGTTTATTTTTATGCTCGTTCATAATATAACATGCACACATATGTGAATATTAATTATTACACATTAAAATGATTGTACATGCTTTCATTGACATTTTCAGGTATAATTGATATTTAATGTGATTATAATATAAATTGCAGTTTATGTATCTTAAAAATTGAGTTGGTATGTATAAGTATTGATTTAGAATTTTTGCTAGAAATTTGGGAATTTTATGAAATTATGGGTATTTTTGGACTAGAAAAATGCCAAGTGGTAGAACAATTAATAATGGTAATAGAATTAACTGTCAAATGGCAGTGGAAAATTTTGATAAGTGATATTAAGATTTAATGACAAGTGTCATACAAAATTAGGAGACAATTGGTTTAGAAATTGGAGGACAAATGGACTAGTTATTAAAAGGACCATTTGGACATCATAAGGTGGTGACATGTGGCAAGTGACAAGTGTCACTTGCCTTGCCACACCTTTATCCATGATATTTTATTGTCACTTGTCTTGCCACACCTTTATCCATGATATTTTACATTTGAATGGCCATCTCTCTTGTCTTTCATCTTTACTCTCACAAAATGTTTTAACCTTCTTCATCTTTTTCATTTGTTTTCATCCACGATATTCACTTCTCACCCCATCAATGTTGAAGCTTACTCTCATCTCCATTTGCTACTATCATTTTTGCTATCTTCTTCGTATTTGTCACTAAATACCTATCCCTAACACCTTTGGAATGATGATGAATGTGTGATATTAGGAAGCTAGGGTTAAGTGTGATTTGAAGACATTGAAGCTAAACAAGTAAGTATAAAGCATTACTCTTCTTGATTTGTTAAATAAAGCATGTATGATGATAGTTAGGGGTTAAATAGACATAAAATGATGTTTTATGTATGCTAGAATGTGGGTAAAGAAATGAATACATTGATGTCTTGCTTTTACATGTATGATGATTAATGATTCATAAATTGATGTAGAGATGATTTAGAGTTAAAATGAATCCTAAAATGATGTAGAAACAAGCGTAGAAAATTTGATTTGTAAATGGATGTTCGTGTTCTATTTTTTTGGTATTAAACGTGTATCTCTTTAGGTGTTATAGAGATGAGTTAAAATGAATTTAAAGCTAGTTAAAAAAGAGTAATATGATGTCTTGAAATGAGATGAATTAAAGTGATAGTTTAGAAGTGGAATGAAGGTGAGCATGGAGTAAAACATATGTGCAGAAAATTGATGATGAATGGGTACATGTATATATTTTGTTTTTGGGATAATGATCAAATATAGATCATGATTGAATGATATTGAGCTGAAATAGGAGTAGGAATGAAGAGGAAATAATGAGGACATAGGCTAGAAATGATAGACTGAGCAAAAGAGATGAACTAGAATGAAAATGAAGTTAAATGTGTGTTGGAATATGTTAGATAGAATGTTTCCACTGAACATACATCTGTATTTTTTTTAGCTTGATCTGTACATATACAAATGGGATGATTTTAAGTTCAAATTAAACTAGAGGCATATGGATACAAATTTCATGAAGGAATCAAATTTTAATTATGTCTTTAATAGTTTCAAATTTTGATTTGAAGTTGAGCACTGCGTGTAGTTGCAGTTTGAGAATAATAGGTAGTATTTTCTATATAAATTACAGAATACTAAACCAAATTGTATGAAATTGGTGTTGTTAGAAACTTAAAACATATGGGAACATTTTTTTAGAATAATGTATTTCCTAAATACCTCATTTTCTATGTCAAAATTGCCACGAAAAATTGACCTGAAAGTTGGTCTTGAGAAAAAAAAAAACTAGAAAGGCCATCAACGTGAGTTATTCTTCTTTTATGTGATGTTTGAAACAAAAAATGGTTAAGGTACCTTCCTATGATGCATTTAAACTTGAATAAGACTTGAAATGAACCTAGTTTGAGGTTGAATAAGCTGATAAAGTGTTGGATATGTATAGGTTATATTTGAGGACATAGCATGGTGAAAGGATTGTTGATATCAAGTGTATAAAATCTAGAAATTTATGAATGTTATAAGAATAAAAGTGTTTTTATAAATGCTAATATGATTGTAAGGAGATGAATAATGTGTATCAAGTAAGAATGAATAAGAGTTTGGATATTATATGATCTTATAATGTTAGAATAACATTGGTGAATGATTGATTGATTGATGATATTATAATAATCACGTGTATTGAGCCATAAACCTTAGTGCTTGATTGAGTGATGAACTTGGAATAAGTTTGTATTATTGAGGTGTAAATCTAAGTCGAAATTAGAAAAATATGAGCTTTGAAGTATGGATGTTCATAAGATGTAAATAAAGGAAATATACTCGAGATTGTCATTGAACATGCATTGTATATAATCCATATATACATATGCGTATAAATGAGTACTTATATTATTGTGCAAAGTTGTGATGTGTGTATTGTTAGTAGTGTGCCCTAGGCCAATGGACATATGTGACTTTTGTACTAACATTATGACTTATTAATAATATATTATGAGGTATTCTTTTATATATGCATGCATATCGTTTATGTAATGTGATTTATGTTCCATGAATAGTATTAAGCTTATGTCATCAAGTATGTGACTTGATAGTAAAACCATAAGCATTATAATACTATTCTAAACTGTCCCTAGTCGATCGTTATTGGTGGAACAATGATGAATTAAGGCTAGTATGTGTTCTGATTGATGATCACATTTTTCTGATCATAGATATGAGTTATCAAATCAGAAACATGGATATATGTTAGAGAACATATATTGGATCGACCCACAGAGAGAACACTACATGGTTTCATGTCATTAGTGATTCTCAATATGGTTTGACTTTAGTCCTATGACCTGAAGTCATCATGGTTCCCTACATGAGGAATTCAGTGTTTTGACATTAGACTAAGTTATCTTTAACCGAATAACAAGTAGTCTTATGTTGGACATTAAATGAATCATGCAGAGGGATGTGAATGATGTAGATGGGATTTGTAGCTCTCTTAAATGAGAGAGATATCATTTGGGCCTCTTGACAAGTATGACTGAAGAAATGCATGGTTGTGCTCAAATGAATTGATGAGGAGTCATCAATGTCATTTTTTATAATCAGACAACTTGGAGATCAAGAAACTATGATTAATCAAAGGTCGACATATACCATACCTTGTGAGTAATCTTGATATCATGTTACAAAGGGACCGAGTTTGTAACCATGGTTACAGGTTAAATCGGATTATCGATCCTCATTTGATTTGGGTAGTCATAATGTCTTGCTAGAGGTCGCTTATGACTTATGGGCCTTGAAGTATGATCAAGCCCATTGCCAACATCAAATGAGCCTACAGGGCCGCACACAGAGAGTGATGTGATCAGGGCTTATTCTCTTGGACCTAATTTATTAGGCATTGAACAAATATATATGCTGATATATTTATTGTGCTAAATTGAATTAAGTTGTTGGGCTTTTATTATATAAGATATAATATAGGCTGAAACTTATTGGGCTTCAATAATTCTAATGGGTTTAGGATTATGATGTTCTTATTCCTAATAGGAATTGGGATTAGGTTTTCTCTATAAATAGAGAAACTTATGTCTCATTAGATGTGAGACGAAAACCCTAGCCACCTAGACCTAGTTGCTTTCCTCTTCTGAGAGAAAATTGTGTGGCGTTCAAAAAGGATTTTAGAACATGCTAGCACACATTAGTCGCTGCCTAGATCATTCATCCTCGTGTGGATACTAGTGGAGGATGTTCGCGCACTGCAACGTCTACAAATCTGAAAAAGAAACAAACACCAATCCACGTCAAGAGGTAATTTCGTACGTGTTATAATTTTCGGTTATACTTCTTGTTGTGTAGTATGGTTCATTCTGTTGCGTATTGTGAATACCCAGGCCATAAGCGATCCAACAGTATATGCGTAAGTGTTGCATGATATAGAAGGGCAAATAGAGTGACTACATCCAGACGTTGCTAAGACTTCGAAGCAATAGTTTTCTAGAGCAACCAGTGAGTAACCTAGATGATCTCATTTAATTAATTATTGTTTTAAATTCTATATTAAATTATGTTGTGAATTTGATTGTGTTGATTTCATACATTGAATGTTTGAGGCATTTGATGTATGAATGAGATATTGGAAGTGCTCTTTACATGTGAATTTTACGAAATAAGTGCTACTCAACATTATTGTTGAATGTCGGACCAAGGTCCGATGATAAATGTGTTCTGAATGTGAAACTAAAATCTAATGACTAGTGAAAATATGTAAATGTGATGCATTTCATTACATAAATGCATGAAAGATAAAGACAGTTGTGATTGTAGTCGCCAGTAAAAAGAATTTAAAGCTCAAAATGTGATAAGAGCCTCTGGCTTAGTTACTATTGTACCTGATATCCACTAAGGCCCTGTTTGGTTGGATATTAATTAATGGAATGAAATTGAATAGAACGGAACGATTTATAATTGAATGAAATATAATATAGTGAAAGTTGTTTGGGAGGGATGAAAGGGTTCATAATGTAATGTAGTGAAATGTTATTTGGAAGATGGATGGAATGTAATGTAATGTATAATAAATGACTATTATATACCTTATATTAAAATGGTTATTGCAAGAGGTTTATTATTTATTATTAATTATATAAAATATTATTATTAGTTATTTAATATATTTTATTTTATTTTTATTTAAAATATATTTATATTGTTTTATATAAAAATATATACAAACAATTAAGGGATAATTTTTATATTTTCTATTTTCATTAATTAAAATTTTATTTTATTATTAATTATATAAAAATATTATTAATAATTATTTAATATATTTGATTTTATTCTATGTGATTTATATATATATATATAATTTATTCATATTTTATTTATATAGCAATGTATACAAACAATTAAAGAATAATTTTAAATATATTTTCTATTTTCATTAATAAAATTTTTATTTTTATTAATTATATAAAATTTATTGTTAATTATATAAAATATTATTATTAATTATTTAATAAATTTTGATTTATATTTAAAAATAATTTATTATATTTTATTTATACAAAATATATACAAACAAGATTAATTTTAATATATTTTTATTAATGAAAATAGAAAATATATCAAAATTATTCTTTAATTTTTGTATATATTTCTATATAAATAAAACATACATAAATTATTTTAAATATAATAATAATATAAATATTATTAATAATTATTTAATAAAAATATTAAATTAAATATTATTATATTCTTTTTAATATATTAATATTATGAATTGGTCACAATTGTTATTAAGAAGAATTATTGAGGGTATATTAGGTAGTATGTATTTTTAAGTTCCATTCTAAACCCTTCGAATCTGAGATTTCTTATTTTTACTGTTTAGGATGGAATGGAACGTAATATGAAACCCTCCGCTTCTATTCCGTTCCATTTTGTTCCATTATGAAACACTTAACCAAACGATAGAAGTGTGTTCTTTTATCCCTAACCCCTTAACCAAACAGGGCTTAAGGGATATGGGACATTATCTGATACAAGCTCGATATCTACAAAGGACATAGGCTAGTAAAAAGACACTCGATCATAACAAAGTAATAAATGAAAGTGAGTCTCATGTGCATTGCATTTATAATTGATATGCGTATTTTAAATGATTGAAATTATTAGTTTGAATGCTTTGAACATGATATGTAATGGTACACGATAAATGAAATGATGTGAATTATGTGTTTACATGTATTGATTTGTTGTATGAATTGAGTGCCCCTTCGAGGATGGTTACCTCACTGAGTTTGCAAAACTCACCAAAATTGCAACATTGACATTTTAGGACTGAGAGAGGACACTGTGATAGATAGACTTTACAAGAAGCATAGTTCTTGTACTTTTGAAAAGAAGAAATAACTCAAAGGTCGGTCAACTGAAATTGAAGGATTATATAGAATTTTTGTATAATTCCTCATGTGCGTAGCGAGTTTTGTATTTAGTTTTGATAATGCACATATAGGGATAAATTATGAAATGCTATAATGTACATATTCAGTTTTTCTGAAATGAAATGAGGATTTCAGTTTTTAAAATATTATGACATTTACGTATTAATGATGATGCCATGATTAAGTTAGTGATATGAGTGCTCTAGCATGCTATCCTTGTGGGGTACATATTCAAATATCACTCAGGATGTCGGGTACGTGTCTTATGAGAGTGGAGTATTACAAAAAATACAACAGAGAGCCAAAAATATAGGAGAGAGAAAGCGTAGAAAAATCTTTCAAAACCCACTAAAAAGATGTTTTTTAGGATGACAATCACTAGGTTTGTAAAGATATAATGTTAATTTAGAATAAAGATGAAAGAAAATAGTGAAATCCAAGTGAAACTTGTAACACCCCACTCTCATAGGGCATATACCTGAACATACCGACGATATTTGACAACATACTCTACGAGGGTGACATGCTAGAACAATCAACAATCGAACTTATTACAATTTCGTGAGTGGTGAGTGGGTTATGACATTTGTCACTTGTCAATTGTCATCTTATTGTGGTCTCTAATTGGTTCTTTTAAAAAGCTAGTCCATTTGACTCCAATTTTCAACCTAATTTTCTCCCAATTTTTAATGACATTTGTCATTAAATCCCAATATAATTTATAAAAATTTCCATTGATATTTGACTCTTATTTCTACTACTATTCATCAATTATTTTACCACTTAGCATTTTTAGTACAAAAATACCCTTAAATTATGGAAAATTTTCATATTTCACCAACAATTTTAATTCATTATTTATACACTCCAACTCAACTTTTAAGACACATAATCCATAATTCACATTATAATCACATTAAAACAATCATTTATACCTAGAAAATGTCAAATGAGTGCATGAACAATTCATTGCAATGTGTGCAATAATCAAATTCGCATGTGTGTATACTAACATTATGCATGAGCATGAAATACATTTTTCTAATCCCTCATTGTTATTTCTCAATTATTGAAATATAGAGTTCTAACCCTTAATATGAGAACGAGATGTTACAAAACTTAAGAGAGATTTGAGAGAAAACAAGAAGAAATAGAGGTGGGTTGTTCCTTAGAGAGAGAAGATGAAAGGTGGAAGAAGAGAAAAAGAGAATTTATAAGGGTTTGGGGAAAGAAAAAAGAGGGCTTGCACAATCGTGCTTTCAACTGGGTTAAAATGCTTATATCATGATCGTGACAAAATGTGCGTCACGCCATGCACGACATGTACTAGCACCCTCTAAAATTGGCACTTTTGCACCATTTTCCTCGTGCATCCTACGAAATTTGTTCCCTAACTTATAACACCTTTCTAAATATGAGATTCATTAATCAAAATCACTCAACAAACAAGAAGATAATAGACTTATGTGTAAGAATTTATAATTAACCTAAGATAACATGCTAATTTGTTCTCATTAGCTTGATCATTCATCATCCAAATAAGTGAGCTCAATTTATTTTACTTATTTAGAGAATCAATACTTGATAATCATTATGTTATTCTTTATGTAAAAAAAGAACATACATAAGTAACTAAGACTTCTTTTAAACATCTTTATTTTCAAAAAATTATAAATAAGTATAATAATTTCACTCGGTTGGTTTTTTACTAATAAAAATGTTGAACTTAAAGAGTGGTGTTAATAGCATTTGAGATAGTGACCTAGTTAAGTAACCTAGAGTATTTCTGACAAAATTTTTACTCTCGTGTAAAAAGGGTAAATGACTTTTCAAACAAGCTTTTAATGCTTGTATTAAATTTATGTCCTATTAATAATAAAGGGGGTGAATGTATTTGATAGTTGAAGCATGTATCTTATGTATGTTTATTTTATGCATGGGGCTGAGTTTCTGAATCGGGTTGAAATTTGAACAAACATAAAGTGAATTGAATTATCTTGTAAATTGATGCAATAGTTGGTTGCATAACATTCTGATGATCTTCTATGATTGAATGGGTAATGGAGAATTTTCATTAGTATTTTGACTTTGTAAAATGTTTTCCCAAATTATTTTCTATTTGAGATTAAATGATATATTAATTTGGTTGAGGACAAGCAATTGCTTATGTTTAGGGTTTGATGTATGTTAGATATACATTATTTTTAGCACTATTTTCATGGTATATTGTTTGTATTTTGTATTAATTTAAAGGATTTAATACTTAAATTAAAAAGTATTATCAGTTTAGGTCTACTAATTTAAGGAAAGGGACAGAGTTGAAGAAAATTTTAATAAGATGCCAATTAAAACATATCTTAAAACACCATATGAGATATGGATAGGTAAGAGACCTAATTAACCATATCTGATTTCTTAAGAATGAGTGTATTATCTATATTCACTGGTCCTCATATAGGTATAGTAATTTAGGTTCCAAAGGAAGCAAGAGTATGTTTAAAAGATATTTTTGAACATTCCAAAGGTATATGTTCAAAGGTTAATAAGGTAATAAACAAGTAATTGAATTTGTGTCACAAGATATCTTATTCTTAGAGAATGATTTTTAAAAGCAAGAAAAGATGGTTTAAAACTTATCTCTATATGAGAGACTAACTTAGAACAATTTTATAAGAAAAACCAATTAAATGGTATTCATCAAAGTAGGATGAATTTAGGAGATATGAATTGGTTTCTGATCAATGACAATGGCAACCCAATGGGAACTCTTTACCACTATCTGATTTGAGTCAGAGCAATATGAATGTACAAGGATTTGTTTCTCAAATTTTTATTGTACCCATATTATGAGCAAATTATTCCCCATACAATTTTGAAGTTAAAAGGATTAACCTTTGTGGTAATTCCAAAAGAAAGTAATAAGTGAAGGAATATGAAAAGGCTCTATCTAGTCTTACTTAAGATGACTAACTTATAACAATTGAAGAAGAATGAACTTTAATAAGGGCAATATAAGTATAACACTTGAATAATCTTATGAAAAAAACGTACAGCCATTGAAAACAAATGTGTTCTTTAAATGTTAAGTAAAATACCAATGGCATCTTTGAAAGATATGAAGCATGTCTAATGTCTAGTAGCAAAAGGATAGTCATATTTTAAGAGATTTATTATGAGAAGAAATTTCTTATTTGTTATGAGGATTGCATCATTTTGACATATTCTAGGCTTAGTAATTAGGATGGATCTTGACATACATCAAATGGATGTAAAGACTATGATCTTAAATGAAGAACTAGATGAAGAAATCTATATGACACAACCATTAGGTTTCATTCAAAAGGGAGAAGAACATTACATACTCAGATTGTTAAAGTCAATCTATGGTTTAACATAGTCTCGAAGTAAGTGGCTTATTATAATAATACTATAGTCATGTCATATGAATTTAGTATGATTGGAAAAGATCACTCAATAAATGTTAAAAGATCCACCAATAAGCATATAATTTTATCATTTCAGGTAGATCATATTCATTGATAGTTAGTGATAATAATTAGTTTGTTAAGCAAACAAACAAGTTGGCTATAAACCATAATCAAAATAAAAAAATGGCTAAGGTTGCATACAAATTTACGATTAAGATAACTAAGTATCGTTCAAACAAAGCTTTCTTACTATTATACGCTACATACATATCGTTAGAATACTTGAAAAGTTTTGTATGCAAGATAGTAAAGCATTTTTGTGACGCCAATTGCTAAAGGTGAATTGCCTAAGCAATATGTAGTATCCACGAATGCTATAGGAAGAACAAGGGATAAAGATGGTTCTTTATTTCGAAGAAATCAATAGTCTTATCAATACTATATTGTCTATGAAAAAGTATATTAAAAGATAATGCTAGAGAACTCAAATATCATTACCAGATCAAACACATAAATATTAATATAACTATATCAAAGGCATAGTAGCGCAGAGAGAATTAGAGAAATTAATATGTCTAGTGACTATTCATAATACTTGTTATCAATGATGATAGTTTATTCGTCATCAAATATTTGATGCAGTATATATTTAATTGAGAATTAAACAACATTTTTTAAAATGAATTTAAAATGAACATTAAGTTGAATGTTTGATTTTGAATTAAACTTTCTGTTCTAGAATGAATGTTAAATGAGTGTCGAATATTCAGTTCTAGATACAATAAATATGTTAGATAGATACGAGATGCCTTCCCACACGAGTGATCGTCTTCATTATTTTATAGGAAATGGAGATGAGAAAAGTTATAAACGATTTATCTAAGTGATAAAGAGAGCTCAAGGCTTAGAATATTAATGTCGATATGAAGTACATTGAAAGGTTAAAAGGTCTTTAGTAATGACATAACATAAAGAATTATATGTTCATCTAATCTCTCCGAATATACCAAATATGAGTTTAAACGAATGAATTAAATAAATAAACAATTGAACTTAAGTTAGGCATCAAGTATGCCTAAATTATTAGTAATGACATAACATAAAGAATTATATGTTCATCTAATCTCTCGAATATACCAAATATGAGTTTAAAAGAATAAACAATTGAACTTAAGTTAGGCATTAAGTATGCCTAAATTATCATGTATAGTATTTTAAAAAAGAAACATATGCTCTAATAAAGAGAGTCAATACTTCAACATATAAATCATACTATGTGTGCATTTTCGACTAATAAGGAATATAAGTTATATTCTTAACTTTTAGTGTGTGAGGATCCTTTGAAGTTTAATCTCAAATTTAAAATACTCTTTTAATTAGGTTATAATTCTATAATTTTGAATTAATGTTTGCTATCTTAGAATATTGTTAGAAAATTATGAATGATTCGATATAATAGAAAATTCTAGAAAAGCAAGTTAATTTGATTTAAAGAATTGTGAAATGAAGAAGATCATTTCAATTCCAAGTTTGAAACAGGATGTATTTAAAAAGGCTCACTTTCTACTTAGAAAATAGTGAGAATACAAAATATTTATATAATGATAATGAGACATGATTGATGCAATAAACCATCTAGGATATAGCATAGTAAATCTACTTGAAGATCAATTTATTAGTCTAAAAATCATATATTCTTAACATATATATGATAATAAGTGCTCGTTGCACGGGTTATTGGACAAGTATGATACAGAAATCTTGTAACTAAATTCATCACGTGCATGTTGGAGACTAATAATGAAAGTACAAGCGAGATGAGTTTAAAAGGTGTGACCTTTCATTATCATTAACCATTAAAGTACAGTTAATAACATTATCTATTATTAATAGATAATGATATAGTGATTAATTGAAATCGTTGATAATAATGTTATGAAATATATAAATATACAAAGCGATATTTTTTGGTAGGAAGAAAAGAGTTTCGTAACAAGAATTCTTTAAGCGGTGGAATAACAATCAAATATAAGTAAGTGATTTGATTAATTAACGATGCATATAAGATGAAACATCTTATATATATATATTAGAAGTTTTCTTACAATTTCTAGACAAGAAGCATCCTGTAATCAAACCTTACCGTGCTGGTTTTAAACCCCCCCTGCCAAAACCTGCAACTATTGTTGGGTGCCGATCCATTTACTCGTGAAAGCTGTGAATATCAAATTCCCATAACAAGAACTGCCACAGAAAACACTCGGAAGGAAACAGATGATTGCCAAAACATAAGAAAGCCCTTAACGTATAGCGAGCCTTAAACTCCCTTTCGAGCAACAACTCCTATTAGTTATGATGCATTTCACTTGGTAATCAAGTATAGAACAAGGAAATTATACATGGGTATATGTGCCGAGCTTCAGAGAACACGAGCAAAGGTGAAGGAGTGAAGAAGCAGAAAGGCCATGTAAAATAGGCATTACACGATAGTACCGGGTATCTCTAAAGGATTTTGTACCAAGTGCTGAAAAGAATTACAAATTTGATCTTCTTTTTTTTTAAGAATTTGCAGGCATCCATATTATAAAATAAACTGCGTATCTTTTGACAGCCGTTTGATGTCAAGAACAGATGGTGGACAATTCATTGATGTCCTACAGTGTACATGGAATTGCAATAGTTTGCCATGTATTTGAATAAATCGTCTAATCTACTCGATTGAAATGTGTTTTTCGATATGAATTTACGCCACCTCCTCTTTCTTCTCTTACTTTTTCCTTCTATTTAGTTGGAAATTTCATTTTTCTTGTGTGCTTTTTATTATAATGCATTGTCGAAGATATAAATAAGAATGTCATATTGGCAAGGAAGTCAAAGAAGCAGCGTGAATCCCATGAAAAGTAAAAATATGAAAACAAATGATGTAAACCTCAGTTGGCAGGGATGCTCCTCCAACCACCAACTAGCATAATAACACTTTAGCCCATCGCAGAACTTGGAAACACAACCTGACCTGCTTTTATTTTTGCAATAAATACACGATTACAGATTCTACATCAACAATATTATTACAACTTAACATAGTTGGAAACCTGGAGCTGAACCCTTCATGTCTCCAGTGCTGTCTTTAATGCTTCCACCGCAGTTTCCTTCTGCTATTCCCAGTCCATGGCTTTTACCATTTCGTTATAAGCAGCATCCATGCTTCTCTCTGACTCCAATGCATCTTCACCAAACTCTTCCGCACAAGCCTGCAGTTTCAATGTCTTAGCCTCACAACAGCTAACCTGCTTCTCTAGCACAAGAAGCATCTCTTTCGTTCGTCATACTTCTTCTTTTACTGACTTAAGGCGGTTCTCAGAAACCTCAAAAGTAGCTACTGCTGCTTTGTGTTGGCCAGAATCATTGTCAAATAGCATCTTCTTGCTGTCATAGATGTCAATGAGCTTTTCAAAACACAGGTCTTCGCCCATAGACCCCTCTATTTGAGCAAGTTTAGATGAGAGGTGTATGAATTCCTTTACACCTTCAGCAAAATGCTCATAGTCTAATGATAGACGTCTAAACGTTTCAAAAGTCGCTTCTGCAATATTTTGCATCTTCTCATGATCAACCATATTCATGGATTCAAGAATGCAAAGCAGCCCCTCACCATATACTTTCAGAATAGAATCTGATACATTAGTTCCCTGTATGGAGCTAGAAGAACTGTTGACCCTGGAAGATTTCCAAAGAACTTCTCGTGAAACCTGATCAACCTTTGGAGGAGTCTCCGGTAGCTGTACATTGGATTCTGCCTCTGAAGAGCTCTGTGTTGGGGAACCCAAGTACTCAGCATCAAATATATCTGCATCTTCCATACCAGTAACTGGATCAAGAGAGGGGGCAATACCTAACAGCAGAATGAGCAGAATCAGAACTAAAGTTGCAGGAAGAAAATAACCAAAATTTTGCAGGACTAACTTACAGCAAAAGAAAGTTGCAACGGGAGGATCCTTAAGACAATGAGGAGGAGAGAAAGCAAGTCTACCCAGCCAACCATGAACATAAACACCTAACATTTCATAAGAGCTTTATGTCACCAGAAAAAAGTAGGTACGAGATTCAAATGCAAGGCCACTATTGTCAAAATATAGATAAAATTGCCAGCAGAAAATTAAGCATAGAAACGCTGCTCTCATTGTCAAAATGAGCTTTATAATGTCATATACCTTTATCTATGCTATCTCCAGCTGCAGAAATTAGCCTCCAAAACACTGTCTGCCTGTGATGGACATTGCATTGCAGCTTTCTATCTGGAAGCCGAGATGCTCCCCTAATCACAGGATCAAAGGACTCTATCTCCTGGATGTCTGGATTGCAATCAACCAACCGAGGGATTTCATCTGGCTTTGATTGTTCAATCATCAAAGAATCCGTAGAAGCTTCAAAATTCTCAGCCAAAGGGCACTCATAATCCACCTTGGCATTCAGATCTTTCAATGTCCCCAAGTCATTATCTGGTCTTTTATAGAGCCGATGGGACTGGCGAGAAGAGTAGCAAGCATTACCATATGACTTCTCATTCATCAGGGTGTTTAGTTGACCATCAGCCCACTGAAAAAAGGAACAAGCTCCATGACCCTGCATCAGAACTAGAAAACATTACTATATGAATTATAATTCACCAGGGCGTTTAATAGACCATCAGCCCACTGAAAAAAGGAACAAGCTCCATGACCCTGCATCAGAACTAGAAAACATTGATGAGAAACAAGCAAAACACGTAAATTCATGTTCTGGAAAACCTAAGATCAGGACTTAGAATGCATTCTAATCTCGGTTGTATCATATTTCAACATGCTAAACTTCTGGGTTGGAAATGGATCGAGGTTCATAGTTAAAGAGGTATACGAACTCCTTAATTTCAGTCACTGTGAAGTAACACAGGATGGACAAATAATTGTTACAAACTAAACGCAGGAACACGAAGAAAGAGAAAAAAAGGAGTGGCCAAATAGCGAGATTGCAGCTTTAACCAGGGATAAAGGCAGAAAAATTCGTGAAACAAGAAAATCTGGAGTCATCGGCTATCAAAATGCTCAATCCAAGTTAGTCATCACAACTGGTAATTGACAGCATATATCCACTATTCGTGAAGTGTTTCTAGAGCAGTATTAACTATTAAGTTAAAAGTAAAAGACATCCAACACAGAGTAGAGAAATGACACATGTACATCGTAAGTGACATTAACACAAATGTAAAGGAAAAGATCTTAACTATCGCACCAATAACAAAACCCCAACTCAACACCGAAGAGGCAAAACAGGATAATCAAGGTAAAGAAGTGAAAATAATGTTGTTTCTAACCTCACCTTCTTAATGCGGCATGAAAAGTACCAACGAGACTTATCGGAATCTCTGGAAAGACTACAGATACCAGCAGCACAAGGACAATGTGGAGCCCTAAATCCAGCAACTTCGTCACACCATTTGAAGAAGCTCTTACCACCTTTCTGCCAGAAATGAAAAAAAATGGAAACCATCATCATCATCATACCCCGAAGTCCCACGATGAAGCAAGCAGGGTCTGGGGGGACCAACATGCCAAATCCATTAATTAACAACATGACAAAAAAGCGAGAAAATACAAGAAAGAAACTAACGGATCGTTGATTGGACGGACAGCAAAAGAACTTTCTGTTAGGGTTCTTCTCGGTCTTAGAGGTCCAAACAGAGCAGATACCACCACCGCATGGGCAGCGAATCACCGGCAACTCAGACTCCATTACACTCATCATTGTACTTACTGTTTTTTTTTCCCCTTCTTTATCAACTATCATCATCCTTTTTTCATCTTCACGGGCTAAAAAAGATTCTCTGATGACTTTTCTCTGTGCGGTGAGACGCTGATAGCTTGACAGGATGGAAAAAGGCCGGACCCAAATCCGACGTGGTCAATCTTTACAGCTGATCAAGAGACTTCTCCTTTTCTTTCCAATAAATAATTCTTTAATTATTAATTATTGAGTGGTGTGACTACGAGGAATAAAAATTGAGAGGCCTCTAATTTTATTGTTATTTTTATTTTAAAATAAAATAAAAATATGTTCAGTTAATAATATTAATTTAATTACTAATAATTAAATACTAAATAAAATTTTAGATAAATTAAAATATTTATTTTATATAAAAATAAATAATTATATAAAAATTTAAACAATTTATTTTAAAATATTATTTAGCGATTAATACACATTTTAATTATTGAAACAAAATGTATTATTTTTAATTAAATATTTGATATATTAAAATTTTATTTTATAAATTATCACTTTAAAATTTTTAATTTATTTATTATCATATATTTTAAATTTAAAATATAATTATTAAATAATTATGAAACTTAAAAATAATTTTATTTTCAATTAATTATAAATTAAATTAAGGCTCAAATTAAAATTAAGGTTCAAATTTATCAAACTTGCTTGGCCTATTGTTATTTTACAGGTAGCTTAGGTTAGCGAGGGTATAAACTCTTTGAAAGAAAATTAGTCTTATAGAAACAAAAGTTGGAAGTTAAAGGCTTATAAAAGTTACGAACGACACAAAAAGACATAATCAACCTTAACTTTGGGGGAGCAATGAGTGATGTGAGAGCGATGAGTGACGAGAGCAAGCGTGAATGAAACACACACGAGTGTCTGACGAAACATCTTGAGCGTGAGCATAAGTGAAACATCGTGAGCCAGCGAACACCGTGAAAGGGACGAGAGCAAGTGTAGCACTGTGTAATCCACATTCACTGTAGATTAATTCCTCTTTTGGTTCTCTACTGTTACTTTTACTTCCTCTTCCTCAAAGCTCCTTCTTTCACGCCTCTATTCTATCTTCTTTGAATGTTTGGTTTGCTTCACTTTGTTTATTCTTCAACTGTGTTTTCTTTTGTTCGTAAGCCTTATGGTCCGTTGTAGGGTGACACAAAGAATTACACACGAAAACTATGACCTTTGTCTATTAACCCTCACAAGATTAACGCTTCTTCCTCTAAACCACTCACTGGTTGAAGGCATCGACTCACTAAAGTCGAATTAAGTGTGATCACCACGTAAATTGCTCCAGGTTATCGGAGACTTACACCCCTCAACGCCATCACTTGGCTACACGGTCTTCTTCGCTTCACGCCTCTTAGAATCCTACTTCACTCACACTCTTCTCTTCATTCTCCGTTAAACCCGACTCAAGGCGTGAGAATTTAGAAGCTTAACGTGTTTTAAGATCATCATAAATGTTCGATACACAAGATCCTTATACAAGGCAAGTGTAGAGCATACTAATCTCTGCAATCTTTTCACTCAAGGGATTCAAAGAAGAAACACTATTTTTGTGAAGAAAAACTCTTCATTTTCATATATCTTGAAAGCGTTTAAAGTCTTTACAATCTAAACAACATATATCCTACAAACTAAGATGAGGCTTGCTTAAATAAGCAAAGCGAAGGACATAAACGCAAAATATCATAGAGACAAAATAATACAACTTTAAAAAAAGTAAAGCTAACCTTATCACTAAGGCATCTACTTTACACCTTTCACCTAATTTTGCACCGAAAGTGAATAACTTTAACAAAAGTCTAAAAGCAAACAATGGTAAAAGTACAACTTTACAAAAAGGTGAAAAAGAAAGATGATAAGAGGGAATCTTTATGATGTTGAAGTGACTCGTGGAACCCATCTATCATCATAGTTGTTGTCTCTTTGCTTACTTTACATATGTAAAGTAAGGTCTTCTGTCTTCTTCTCACAATAATGGATCCACAGTATCCAAAGCTAATGATAACGTTTTGGTGAATGCCAACTTTGAAGATTAGATGGAGAATCTGTGATGTAAGCGGGACCATGGACAATCAAGCAAGTACAGGCAGAGAGCTAGTCATACCAGAATGGGTCACGACCAAAGCTAGGACCAAGAGATTTAAAGAGGCTCTTTGTACGCATGTGGGCTTTTATATTCAGAAGATGGCGAACTCCGAGCCTATTGGAGGAAAGTTTAATGGAATTGAGCCCAAACTAGTTCATTTAACTCAAATCCTTGGACAAGATACACTTGGAGTTTGAAGATCCACGAATCAGACCTATTTATTTATTTTTTGGACTTCACTTTATTTTGGGCTTCCATGTATTTTTAAGCCCAACCCTTTATTATTTGACCTAGGTATAAATAGTTATGTTTTAGGATTTTAGAGTCCCTAAGATGATTGTTTTGAGGTCGTCGGCTTAGAGAGGACATTATTCTCTTGTTCTTGTTACTTTCCGAATCATCTTTCACTTATCAATTGTTTTTCTCAATTGTGGCGTGTTGATTGTTCGTTTATTGGTTTTATTTTGATCATCGAGATTGCTCGGAACAAGTTTCCGAGAGGTGTCGTAGAAATCAAACCTTGCGTATCCTTTATTTTCGTGTTTGTTCAATTCCAAATCATCACCTCGACGTCAAGTATTCCGCTGTGCGCATCAATTTTGGTATTAGAGCCCTGGGTTTGGAGGTCCATCAAAATTTTAAGAAACCGCCGCCTATCGCCATCCAACTATCGTCAGATCTTTCTTTCAGGTGTGAATTAACTTTTGGTATAGGATTTCAATTTTCCTTACTGTTGTTTTAGTTAGGGTTTTCAGTATTTGTTGAAAAAAAAAACTTTCAGTTTAGTTTCAAAAAAAAAGGCCATAAAAAAAACGAAAAAAAAATCTGGAAAAGGAGTGAGAGTCGTCCCCAAAAGAAGGAGGGGAGAGGAAAAAAAAGTCAGAAAAAAAAAGTCAGCAGAAAAAAAAATCAACAGAAAAAAAATTCACTTCATGTTTTCTGTTCAAGTTTGGAAGGGGAGACATCTCATAGTGATCCATGCCATAAAAGTGTGTGCCTTTTACATACGACTAAATTAGAATATGTATCTACAGTGGAAGCGTATAAGGAGATGTTTTTGGTTAAAAAGGTTCTTTCAAGAGTTAGATGTGAAGTAAGAAGACAATGTAGTATTTTGTGAAAGTTAAAGTGCTATTGACTTGAGAAAAAAAAACTATGTATCATTCTCGTACAAAGCACAGACGTCATATATCATTAATTGAGGTATGTGATAGAAGAGCAACAATTAATGTTGAAGATGGTTTATACGAATTTGAATGGTGCTAATATGTTGACTAAGGTGGTTCCTAGAAATAATCATGAGCTTTGTAGTAAACTTGCCAAGATGTATCTCAAGTAGATGATGGAGAATAATGTGTCTTCCCTTTATTTAAACTAGATGGGGAGATTGTTGAGAATTCAGCCCTATTTTTGAGACTTTTAATGATTGTAGACATCTTTATAGTTCATGGGAATGATGAACTAGTGAAGACAAGATAGATAAAGCTCTTCTGAGGAAATACACGGTCGTGCAGAGTGCTACACACCTGTGTCTTAACCTACACAGCTGTGTGGATCAACCATATAAGTCTCTGGAAATGTGTGAAGGAATGAGTGAAAAATGAAAACATACACAGTCATGTACAGGATCGTCTAAAGATACTTGACTATATGTGGAAACTGTGTAACTCTCTTTATCCATGTACAAATATGAGTGAGGCAATGCTAAAGATACACGATCATTTACACAATGGTGCATAAAAACCTATTTTATGATATAAAAGAGAAAAATACGCAAGTTTTTGGAGATAGTGTAATCATAATGTCCAAAAGAAAGGAAAAACATAGAGAGGGCAAATTTTGTTGTATTATCATCCTTGTTTGATTGTTTTTGGGATTGGTTTGAGTGTCTGTTGATTGTGATATCAACTTTGGTTTCAATCCAAAAACTTTATGAGACAATTTATTGTTGTGGAGTGAGTGATCAACTTTTTGTAAGTCTTTATTAAGTTTAGTGAATTTGCTTGTCAAGTAATCCTATGATTTTGTCCTCTATACTGTAAGGTTTTTCACGTAAATCTTATTGTTTGTTTCATCATTAAGTTTCTTATACTCGTATTGTTTTGCTAGTGTAAGTTAGGAGTTCTTTTTTGTCATTGATATTTGGTTGACCTTTTAGAGAGTTGTGCAACTGTCTCATAAAAACGGTACCATATGTTTGTGGAAGTTGTGACCAGGTTTATGTCAAATATAGGAAAAATGCATTGGAAAGCTATAAAATGGCTATTGAGGTACTTAAAGGGTACTCTAAGTATGACACTTTGCTTTGGCAAAGGCAAAGTGAAACTAAAAGGGTACGCTAGTTTTAGTGAGGATTTCAACACTAATAAGAGTACTTTGGGATATACCTGCAATATAAATGGTTTAATTATGAGTTGGATTTCTAAACTCCAGAAGTGTGTTTCCATGTCAATTATAGAGGTAGAGTATGTGGCTATCTTTGAAGTTAGCAAGGAAATGGTTTAGTTGAAAAAAAATATAGAGGAGACAATTAAGAAGCAACATGACAACGTGTTTTCCAGTGACAGTTAGAGTGCTTTTACAACTTGTGAATAATCCAATGTTCCATTTCAAAACTAAACATATACAATGTAGGTATCACTTCGCTCATAACTTGTTTGAAGAGGGAGTATTATGTTTGGAGAAGATTTTAAGTGCGGAGTAGACATGTTCAATAAATGTGTTGATATTAGAAAACTAAAATCATACAAGACCTTAGTTGGCCTTCATGGTTGATGATGGAAATTTTGTCACGTTAGGTGCTCGAAAGTTGTTCAAGGTGTATGGGCAGGTTGTTGGTTTCTTGGTTTGAGCATCAGTTTTCAAGTGGGAGATTGTTAGGATACAGAGCTTTGTATTGTTAAGAGTTGTGTTTTATTTATAGCAAAAAATAATATGACATATGGAAAATTAGTATTTTTAGTCCAGGTAGGACTTTGTTTTCATATTCTATTGTAATGATACGGAAGGTTTTCAAAATATAAGGAGTCTTAATATTTTTTCATTGTACATTATAGGACGAGAGATAAAATTTCTAACACTAATGTGGATGTTGACACATCGCTAAACCACGTAATGATATTGTGTCCATTTTTTTCTTACAAAAATTCTATTACAAGGGGAATACCATCGAATAGGAGAAATATTAAAGCACAAAGCGATAGCTCTTCTTTTAAACTTTAGTAGTTCGACCAACTCCTTTTCTTATAATTTGCTGAATTTGGAATCATCGTTTGATTAATTTCTCATAGTTTGCCGTCTCGCCACATTAATGGTTTCATATACTACATCAGCGAACTCCAGGCCGTCTGGCCACATTAATATTTTATATTTGTGTATACAAGAACTCCAAAACTTCTTGTACTAATATTTTTAATTAAAATAAGCTCTCCCTCGGAAACTTAAACTCCATCTATAAATAAGCTTGGATCTGTAGAGGCACAAAAGTACAAACTCCAAAGGCGTTTTGACGTTAGGATCTGTAGTTATGTGGTTAAGAACATTCGTAGCAGTCGCACCCATCGTCTTCCTCGTTTGCGTGCTTGACTCTTCGCCGTCAACGTCAGCTATCTCCATTGATAGCATCAATGTGTGGCCCAAGCCAAGAAACATGTCATGGCCTCACCCACTGGCCACTCGCCTCTCCACCCGCTTCCTCATCGTGGCCCCCGATCACCCCTACCTTGCCGCCGCCGTCTTCCGCTACTCCCGCCAAGTCCTTAATGAACACTACCACCCCCTCGTGCCTCCTGTCGTCAACATCTCCACGTCCTCCCCTCCCCTCAAGACCCTCGCCATATCCGTCGCCGACCTTGCCTCCTCTCTCCAACACGGCGTTGACGAGTCTTACATCCTCACCATACCCAACTTCGGAGCCGTCGCCACACTGACTGCGGAGACCGTATGGGGAGCCATGAGAGGCTTGGAGACATTTTCTCAGCTTGTCTGGGCCAACCCTTCGCTTGTCCCACGTGGGCTTTATATCTGGGACTCCCCTTTGTTCGGACATCGTGGGTTGATGCTGGATACTTCTAGGAATTACTATGCTGTAGAGGATATTATGAGGACCATTGGAGCTATGAGTGCTAATAAGATGAATGTGTTTCATTGGCACATTACCGACTCTCATTCGTTTCCTTTGCTACTTCCTTCGGAACCTGATCTTGCTGTTAAAGGGTCTTACGGGAGTAGTATGCAGTACTCGCCGGATGATGTTGCTAAGATTGTGAAGTTCGGTTTGGAACATGGTGTCAGAGTCCTGCCGGAAATCGATTCTCCTGGTTAGTTACTTACGCTTGTGATGGCTTAGATACTAACTACTAATAAGCGATTGGATCATCTGATTCTAAAGCCATGAGATTAATAATGGCGAACATGCGTGTGAGTGAAAAATGACTTGGAAGAGTAATGCCTCGTGGATTCCCCTAGATCCCATACTGCAGTCTGCAGGTGTATATAAGGGTGTGGATTGTGAGGTCAGAACAGACACTTTTACATGTCTTTTAGATACATGGACTACTGGTCACTTAGTGTGCAAGTAATATTCATGAAACCATAAAGCAATGTTTGATTGCATCCTACCTGCAAAATTGTTCAGTTTGAAGTCCGTTCCCGTTGGTTTAGAGGGAGAAGCGGTTAGTGAAATATAACTTGGGATGCAGGATAGTCATCTGTTTCTTTGATGCAACGTCACAAGATAGTCATCTGTTCCTTCTTGTCTTATTTTAGGTAGTAATAGCTTCCCTCCGGAAGCAACAACATTATAAAAACTTGCTCAAGGTTTCCTGTTTTAAACATAATCAATTCTGTACACTCAGAAGACGCAGCATCGCTGATTGAAGTAACTTACAAATTCTTGTACCCTCCAGCTGTCCTCCTTTCTCCCTTTACTTCCCAGTAATTGACGAGTCTACTTTACGAACGGATGTCTTAGACTTTCTTTATTAAATAAAGTTTCTATCTTTCGAAAATTTTCAATTATGTTCAAGTCTTTTATGAGGAATGAAATACAGAATTAAGTTTTTTCATTGATTCAACTACTTATGTAATCTTATGAGTCAAAGATCAAAAGAATCATACTTTTGCGCTACAAGTAAAATTGTGGAATCAGAACTGATGATGGCCTAAAGAGGTATTTTAGTTTGGTAATGAGACCCTAGGCAATATGGCTTGGTAACATTATGGAGCAGGAGGTGACACCAAGACAACTACTCTATTGATAGGTAAGCTCACGTCTTATGGCTGTGGTAAGCTATGTAGGAGGACGTTACGAAAAGAATGCTTGAAATTGATCTGTATCTGCAATTTAGAGTCATAAGAGGGAGGAGAAAGATCAAACAGCTAATCTCTGATGAAGGAATTATGTCAACAGAGCCCTGGTTAAGATGATGGAATCAATCAATCTGTTCTACTTTCTTCTTGACTTTTATTAATGTTGCATCATTCTTACATTTGTTTTTTTAATGGTAGTAAGACTATGCGAATGGCCCGAGTTATAATACATGTGGCAAATTCTTTACAGGACACACAGGATCATGGGCTGCAGCCTACCCCGATATTGTGGCATGTGCAAACATGTTCTGGTGGCCAGCTGGGAGTGATTGGTCTGACCGGCTTGCTTCTGAGCCAGGAACTGGGCACCTAAACCCCTTGAACCCGAAAACCTATCACATACTAAAAAATGTCATCAATGATATTGTCACCTTATTTCCTGAACCTTTTTACCATGGTGGTGCCGATGAGATCATACCAGGTTGTTGGAAGAGTGATCCTGATATTCAGTCATTTCTGTCGAACAATGGAACCCTTAGTCAGCTCCTTGAGATATTTGTCAAATCCACATTGCCTTACATTGTATCTCTCAATCGCACAGTGGTTTACTGGGAAGACGTTTTGTTGGATGACAATGTTAAAGTGGATGCTGCAGTTCTTCCTCCTGAACATACTATCCTACAAACATGGAATAATGGATCAAAGAATACAAAACTGATTGTGTCATCTGGTTACCGGACCATTGTCTCTTCCTCTGAATTCTATTATCTGGATTGTGGGCATGGTGACTTTCTTGGAAATGACAGTCAGTATGATCAATCATCACCAAGAAGTCGCGATAAAGACAATGGCGGATCATGGTGTGGACCCTTCAAAACCTGGCAAACCATATATAATTATGACATCACATATGGCCTGACTGAAGAGGAGGCCAGATTGGTGCTAGGGGGTGAGGTGGCACTGTGGTCAGAGCAAGCAGATCCAACAGTTCTTGATCAGCGGATATGGCCAAGAACATCTGCAATGGCCGAGACCTTGTGGTCTGGAAATAGGGATGAGAAAGGGATGAAGAGATATGCGGAGGCCACAGATCGTCTGAATGAATGGAGATACAGAATGGTGGGTAGAGGAATAAGGGCTGAACCTCTTCAACCACTTTGGTGCATCAGGAATCCAGGCATGTGCAATACATTTGCTTAGTGCACGGTCAGCTTGGAAGTGGTTAAAGAAAGCTGTTGTTTTGAAGGTTTTAAAAAAGAAATAGATGTGTGATGACTTTGTGATTTGATTTACCATGTGATTCTCAGAGGTAATGAGAAGACTAGTAACTTTGAATACAGTTAAAAAATGCAATAATAAAAATTACATCGTCAGAGCTTGTTCTTAAAGACACCTAGTCGTAGTCTTTTTATATGGGATGCAGAAGCAGAAGAAGATGATACTTTCAGGATGATATATTGGTATGGCTCACCATACAGTCATAGCATACAGCCCATTTGTAGGACGAACTTTCCTTGTTACGTCTTTTGATTTCATATTCTATGTCATTGTGGGACTTCAAACTGGGTGTGATGATGATGATGTTATGCTTGAAACCCCAAACAAGATTAAACTCGGTAATAACTAATAATAACTCGGATATGCTGTTGAAGATGAACTCAAAACTGCTTAATTGTTGATGAAGTTTATCTTTCAATTAGTCGTATTAATCAAGTTTAGAAAGGGCACAACATATATTTGAATCACCTTTTCCCTCTACATTAATGGTATAAAAGTAGGTGAGTTCTTTGGTTTGAATAGTGACGAGAAAATTAAACAATAATGAGTGAAACAAACATCAAAGTGAAGAGCAAAAAATAAGAGAAGGACATGATTGATTATGAAAAATCTGTAACTATTTCACAGCTTTCACTTCTTATATTTAGTGGAGAGTGTTATGAGTTCCGGAACATCAAAACGAAGACTATATTCAAGTCTCAAGATTTTTGTGGCCTAGCAGAAAATAATTATGCAGATTTTGATGGAGAAATCAGATGAGAGGAAGTTGAAAGAAGAACTCCAAAGCAATGTTCCACATTTAACAAGTAGTAGATGAGACTATTTTTCATGAATTTGAGCAGCTAAAACCTCAGAAGAATTTTGGATAAATGGGTTCCAATTCTTTGAAGGGAGTTACCCTGGAACTTCGAACAGTCCTAACTGATTTTTCATTATTGTTCATAAAAACTAACAGTATGTGCTAGGTATTTTTGTACAAACATGATATTTATGAGATAAATCCAAGTTGACATTCATAACTTTAAGATCTTGAATAAACAATTGTTATAAATAATATGAGTGTAATATTATGTACTTGATACGGAAGATGTCATTATTGAAAAAAAATCGAGAAACTTTACCATATTCTTGGTTAAAATTGATTTCTCTCTCTAGACTCTCTTGCAGCTACTGAAAATTTGATAAAAATAATCTATAATCCTAATTAGTGGAGAGATGACAAATTTATATATCTACAACTTTTAATTTGGTACATCTATCAAGTGACCAAAATAAATGCTTGAAATTTATTCCACTATTAAATAGAAAATATGGATCACATAGAACTTTTAATTATATTAATATTATTATTAATATATATATAATATGGCTACTAATTAGGCCACACTCTAACATTCTCCCACTTGACCTAATATTTCAAACTTTAGTTTAATAGTGTAAACATTGAGAACACATAAATAAATCTTTTAATATTTTCCTAATTTACCTCGACAAAATAAACAACATAATGCAGGTAGTCATACACTTCATCATCATATACTCCTTCCATATACCACAACACTAGTAATTTATTAAGTCAAGTAATATAAGTAATATATAAATATCATAAAGATCCACATTAATGTTGAACATAAAATTTTATTTCTTATTTAACAACAATTACATGAACACATTCATAATAAATAAGAAAATTGCCGATCAAAAACTTTGTTGAGTTCAAGACTATTAAAAAAATCGTAAGAAACAATCATCAAACTAACTAAGGCCCGTTCTTTAAACATGCTCCTTAAATATCTTTAGTGCAAGGCTTTACGTTAAGTGATTTGCAATTATAAGATCCGTCTTAATATGTTGAATACACAATCTTTGTTCTTGAACTTCCTTCTTTATGGTAAAATATTTCAACTTCATATGTTTTAGCACCTCTAGAGTACTTGTCATTCTTGGAGAAGCAAGAACTGTTATAATAAATTTTCAATGGCTTACTTTTAATGGATTTGATTTTTCTACACATAAGCATATAGTCCTTTATTCCTTGAAAATATCTCAAGATTTTCTTTTCAGCTTTCCAATGCTCTATACCAAGATTGCTTTGATATCTGCTTAGCATTTTAACCGCGAAGCTGATATCAGGTCCTATGTATGTCTACAAATACATCAAATGACCAATAACAGCAACATATGGAATATATTCCATTTGTCTAAATTCCATATCATTATTTGAATATCGTATGAGACTAAATTTATCCCTCTGTTGTATTGGGACAATTTGTATTGAACACTTATTCATATTAAATCTCTCAAGAATTCTTTCCATATAGTCTTTTTGAGATAACCCTACTAGTTTTTGTGATCTATTTCGAAATATTAAAATTCTTGTCACATAAGATGTCTCTCCCATATCTTTCATTTCAGAATTCTTAAATAGAATAATACAATTTGCCCAAATCATTAGCGATAAATAAAATATCAACAATATATAAAATTACAAATATGAACTTATTCCCATTGATCTTTCAAGATATATAATGACCAACAATATTTTCTTAAAAAATTAAAAGATTTTATGGTATCATTAAACTTAATATACTATTATCGGGAAGCTTATTTAAATCCATATAATGATTTCTTAAGTTTACATAAGATGAGACCCTTTCCTTTTATCGAAAAACATTTAGATTGATCCTTACAAACTTCCTCCTCGGCATCACTATTCAAAAAGGCAGTTTTCATTTCTACTTGATGTAGCTCTAAATCAAATTGAGCCACTAATGCCATAATTATTCTCAACGAATGATTCTTTAAGACAAGTGAAAAAGTCTCTTTATAATCAACATCATCCTTTTAAGTGTATCCTTTGGCCAAAAGTATAACTTTTTAAATATTTCCATTCAAGCCACATTTAATCTTAAAGATTTGCTTTGATCTGACTCACTTTGATCCTTCTAGCAAATTAATAAGGTATCATACACTATTTTATGTCATTGAATTTAACCCATCTTTTATATAATCAATCCATTTATAAAACTTATCACTTTCTATGGCTTGTGATAATGAAACATGTTCATTATTAATGTCATACTCAAATTATAGATCTTATAAATAAACCATATAGTCATCGTGAATAACTAATCTCCTTATTCTTACAAGTTTATTCAAAGCTATTACATATAGTTCATTTAAATTAATTGAATGTAAGTTAGTTTTTTATGAGGTGTTATTTTATCCAAATATTGTTTGTGATTATTTTGTTCTTCCAACACAAGGACAACATTTGGTATAAATGTGGATACTGGAACATTTATAGCTAATGAACATCAACCTTTATTTTACTAATGTCCACATAACGTTTTTTAGCAATCCCACTAACTTCACAATTTTCAATGAAATTGACATTACTATTTCAACAATTCTTGGACTATGGTTTGGATAATAAAACCTATACTTTTTAGATTTATCCAGGTAACCAACAAAATAACCACTGACTTTTTGATAATCTAATTTCTTTTCTTATGGATTATAATTTTGTTATTTTGCTAGATAATCCCAAACATGCATATCCCTTATACTAGGTTTCCTTCCAGTCTATAACTTAAAAGAAGTTTTAGGTATTGCCTTAAAGGAAACCTATTTTGCAAATACACAACAATTTTACGTGCATGCATCCATAAGGTTTTAGGCAATGAAGAATTACTCATCATACTCCTAACCATATCCATTAGTTTCATATTATGCCTTTCTGCCATGCCATATTGTTGAGTGGTGCCTAACAAAGTATACTATACACATATACCATATTTCTTAAGAAACTTTGCAAATGGACATAGATATTGTCTTAATTCATCTTATTTTTCACCATATTCTCCACCTTTATCAGATCTTACAATTGTTTAAATCTAATTGCCTTCCAACCTTATTTACAAACACCTCAAGGGCATATACAACTTGAGATTTTCATTAAGAAAATAGACATATCCATACGTGAAAAATCATCCATAAAGTTGATAAAATACTTTTTCCATTAAAAGAAGGAGTTTTAAAAGGTCTACATATATTGGTATGTATAATTTTAAGAAGTTGAGTACTTCTTGTGGCTCCTTTCTTATTATGTTTGTTTTACTTTCCTTAATGCAATCCATACATATATCATGATTGGTAAAATCTAATTTTGGAAGAATTTCATTCTTTACTACTCTTTCTAATCTTTATTTAGATATATGACCCCACTGTTTATATCACAAATAAGTTTAAGTTGAATTATTATTCATTATGTTACGCTTAGTTCCAATGGTATAATAAACAAAAATAATGATTTGAAAAACTAAATTCAAATTTTAATTTATATAAACCATCTATAAAAATCCACAACCAATAATGGAATTATGTTTAAATAAACTAATTTGAATATCGTCATGGTATTTTTATATAACATTTTGATATCTTTTTATATAAGTTGTATGGTTCTTTTGTGCATAGTTGTGATATTTTGTATATAATGGACGTATTTTTTAAACATTCATGATATTTACACTTAATAAGTAGTGGTAATTATGTATGTGAATCAGTTACCCAAAACATACAATCTAGATACTATGGCTTCAGTACTTTTACTTTCATAGTTGTGTCTTTAAAATTCTTATTAATTTAACATATTTTTCGTGATTTTTTTGATTTGTTAGGAATGAAAATTTTAGTGGAAATATTACATCGATGGAGATGGTGATAAGATTAATGAGTATCCTAAGTACCACACAGAACATTAATCTAAAATTGACAATCTTATAATAGACCATAACAAAATATAAATCTGCTCGTATATTTCATAATTCAATACCCTTGGCAAGAAACACAATTTTCGGAACCTCAACCTTTGGTCAATTTAAGGTTCTTAGAGACATAATTAACATTTATATGAAGTCAAACAAAAACCTTAAACATGCTTTTTGGTTGTAGCTTTTATTTTTGTTTCATGTTTTTAGTTTCTATTTTTAATTAAACATCTTTGGTTAAATTTGTAATAAAACTGCAAATAAAATTAAATACCAAATCAATTCTTATCATTATCAAGTTTTATTCTTAAATTCATTTATTTATCAATATCATTAAAATAAAATATTATATATATATCTGCCAAAAAGTCTGATCTTAATTCAAAATGATCAATATATAGAATCAGAACAAGTGTCAGAACAAGTGATTGCTGAAATTCGGGCAGGAGCATATACTTTGAATTTTAAAAAGAGGGTGCGAAAACATATTTATTCCGACTCATTCATCATGTTACAATGACAACTCACTTTCAAATACTTGAAAAGGAACTTTTGATATAATTGACACCAACCATTTGCCAATAACTTGAAATAAATAGTTTAAATTTACATTAAAACTCATTCATACTACTATACAGCTAACTTAAGAATGAATTAATTATAATGAAATAGCTTCTAAAATAAAATCTTTCTTTACATGTTAACAATATTAGACATTGCCATTAATAATGAGCTCTGAAATATTTACAATGGAGAATCATAAATAATCCTTGATATTGTTACATTCTAAAATCGATTATATTGTCTTATCTACAGCTCTCTACTAAACATAATTTCTTCCTTGATGAAACAATTATAATATGACATCTACAATTTTAGAAAAGCTTTCAAAATAGCTTCCTTTATTATTATTAAAATACATGATGAGTCATGCGGCTCCGGCAACTTTATTATATTATGACAAAAATTTCATTTAGAAAGAATTGTTTTTCTCCATCTGTTCTTTCGCTCTATTTCCATATTCACTTCCTGAAGCAATTTCTATTTAGGTCTCCAATAGCAATATGCACTAAGTCATACTGCATTTAAGAGATCTTTTATTCAATATGTTTTCTCAAACTTAAATATGCCATGCAATAAATCTTGTTTATGTTAGGTATTTAACACTCATTTGTGCATATATGAGCTATATAAACAATATTCAGATTTTAAATTGGTTCAATGTGTTCTATTCTATATTTAATAAATAAAAAAGCTATGGCCTTATTGCATAAATTGCATGAGTTATGCTTATTTGAAGATTTGATCTAATATCAAAGTTAGATGATGCAAGATTGTAGGTAATTTTAGTTTTTTTCTCTTTCCAATTCGAAAATCACCACCAGTATCCCATATATGAATTTCCTACTTTCCATACTATAATAATTACTAAGAATTAGAATCTACTAAACAAAATAGTAAATAGTTCTCAACAAAAGGTGAATACCATATCATAAGTATAAAGAGAATGACTCCACTATAGTGATAGAAAGCTTGAGGACTATCTACATTACTACATTTCTTTAAAGTAAACTATATAAAAATATAATGTAAAGCATAAAAAATACTCACCTCAAATGTTGGGATAATGTGCTTAACCTAACTTTCTTTTTTCAACCTTCAAATCTCCATAGAACACGAGGGAGAGCCTTGCGTATAATCTTTTTTTATTAATAAAATTTTAACAGCATAAGTTACAACTGCAACTGTTTGCGGGTTGTACATATAATCGGGTGCTAGCGCTTTAGTGTACTTTCTAAATTGGTAACCACCAAATTGGTGTCAAATGAAAGTGTTATCGCCAATTAATTAACCATAAACCTAAAATCCTACAATATGTTACTTTGAGTTTCACGCTCATTGATTATTAAGTTTAGTTAAATGTTTTAATTATTTGTTGCCGAAGACATTGTGAGGGTGTACATATAACCAAAACAAATGTTAATGTCTATATTCTTTCGTGCTGAGAATGAAAATATGTATCTTTATAAGAAGAAATATGCACCTTGAGTAAAATTGACTCATCATATTAAACATAATTTAATATTAATTATAAAATTAAATTAAGATTTAAAATTATTAATTTTAAATTTAAACTTAAAACTAAATTTAATTAAATCAAATTTAATTTATTAACATTAAGCTGAATAAATTCATCTTAATTTTATTCATCTCTAAATATATATACTTCGCCTATCTGACAAATTAAGCACGTCGGGAAAGAATTAAAAATTGAGAAACGTGTATTGAATACCAACTTAAATTACATCCTTCTTCTAGCATTGAAAATATACCAATTATTGGGCAAAAAATTATTCAAAACCAAGAATGATCAAATCACGAGTGCAACGAAAAATAAAATTTTATGATTGTTGGTCAAATAACGATAATTGAATAACTTGAATAATAAAAACAAATCGTAAAATAAAATATCGTAGTTAATTCGCTTTTCCTGTTAAAATCCTATGAACAGTTTTAGATGTGTTAACCACGAGCTATTCAGTTGTCCAACCTTTACGGTATCTACACAACAGCTTCTTAATTTTTGAGAAGAAGTAAGTAGGAGTGCTAGCTCACTGATGCTCACTTCTATTTATAGAAAAAACATTAGAGTTTTTAAATTTTTATTAAAATTAAATTACTTAATTATAATTAAAGTCAAACTCTAACTATAATTAATTTAATTTTGATAAAATAAAATATCTCATATTTGATTCCTAGCGTTTCTTAAACCTTATACTTAAGTATAACTTAATTAAAATAGATTTTTCTTCACAAATTACTTTTAAGGTGTGACTTATTAGGTTTTTAATATATTGGCATTGATTATAAATTATAATTCTAATTTATAATTAGAATCATATAAATTAAAACTCCTTTTAAATTTATCTTTAAATTTTCAATTAAATAATTTATAATCATATACCAAGATTGATGTTTTAGCAACATGTTATGACCACCCAAATATCAAGAATGTCAAAGTGGCTTGGCTTAATCTATCTATGCATGGTTATGATATTTAATTTAATCCTTTCTTTCTCCAATATTCTAATCAAATAGAGTATGGATATATTGTCCACTCTATTCATCTGTTCATCCAATCATGTTCGTTCTTGCTAACTAGTAATTGATATTTGAAAATGTCTTTTTAAATCTCAATTTACTCTAGACATAGAATTCCATAAATCACTACTAATGAAGAATAATAGAACATTCTCTCTAATTACTTTAGAGTGATGAATCCTTTATTGATTTACTCAACTATCTTCATATGGTTCATACTGCATTTAAGTACTACCGATAGGAAAGTTTATAAGTAACATCAAAATATAGTAATTCTCATAGGAGATACCTTGGTAATCTCAAGTATAAGGATCAATAATACAATCATCATTATGAGAAAATCCACAGACACACAAGTAATATTTCATTTAAGATCTCATAATTGAGTCAGTTTAGTGACTTATTCTATAATAAACACCCACATATTAGTTTAAGTATCTCTATACTTTAATTTATGAGATCAATTACTTTCTTCATAAGAAAGAAATATAATGTGTGCTAATTTTGCTATTTCAATAATACTCCATTTTGATGAAACTACAACTAGGAACATTTAGGAACGATGCGTAAATGTAAATTGAATCTTATAAATTTGATCTTATCATAATTTCAATTACATAGTAATTAATCTGGAGATTTTGCGTTTACTATTAAATCATCAAATGTAATTAACTTAATACACAAATAAAAAGGATGCCTTTTTATTAATTAATTAATAATGTCATACATCAAATTACAACCAACCGATTGGCTACAAGGGCATAAATTAACAATATCCCAATTTCACTAAAGTTAATTACTTATGTATCTAATACCATATCCATCTATATGTCGATCATGTTTCTTCTAAGACAATGGCTTAGTGAGAGGATCTGCAAGAGTCTCTCTAGCTGGAACTTGCTCCAATTTTATGTCTTTTCATTCCACTATTTCTCTAATCAAGTAAAACTTCTTGGGTACATGTTAGGACCATTGATGAGACCTCGGTTCTTTTGCCTATGCAATATCACTGTTGTTGTCATAGTATAATACTATAGGCTCAACAATGCTAAGAACCACTACAAGTTCAGTAGTGAACTTCTTGATCCTTTTCACTTCCTTTGTCACCTTTGACACTAAAATGTACTCTACCTTAGTTGTTGAATATGCAATGGTTGATTGTTTGGAACTTTTCCAACTTACTACACTACCATTTATAATGGGAAATGAGTATTTAAATATCCTTGAACTCTCAATTCAACTCCTCCATAGACTAAGAAAACAAATTTAGTTCTTCTTAAGTACTTTAATATGTTTTTCACAGTTGTCTAGTAGCACTCACCTGGATTGGCTTGAAACCTACTCGTTATGCTCAAAGCACAAGAGACATTTGGTCTAATACATAGCATCACATATATGATCAATCCAATTACAAAAGCATATGGAATACAATCCATTTTATCTCTCTCCTCTTGAATCTTTGGACATATACTATGTGAGAGAGAAATCTCATATGATACACATACACATACTATGTAAGAATCCCCTCTTTGAATTCTGTAAGAATCCCCTCTTTAAATTCTCCATGATAAATCTCTTTATCACTTTGTCTATGTATGTGTATTGGAAAAACCCAAGAAATCTCTTTAATATATCTTTATAGATCTTTATTCCCAGAATATAGGTTGCTTCACCCATATCCTTCATGGAAAAGTTCTGGAATAACAAAATCTTTGTAGACTGAAGCATAGGTATGTCATTTCCAATCATTAATATATCATTCACATATAGCACCAGGAAAATGACTACACTCCCACTAACCTTCTTATAAACATATAGTTCATCTATATTTTTTATAAAATCAAACTCTTTGATTGTCTCATCAAAACAGATGTTCCAATTTTGTGACACTTACTTATGTCCATAAATGGACTTTTGCAACTTGAATACTTGATTAGGAAATCTATTTGATTCAAAACATTGTGGGGATTTTAACTCCATCTTATTTAGGTTAGAAGCTAAGGGTAATTGCAATCTATAAAACATTGTGGGGATTTTAACTCCAAACTGTGGGTTACTTCCAGTCCTCAGAGTTCTTTCTGAGATTTTACTATCTCTTCAACTTTTACAAGTATTCTTTACGAGCCTCTTCAGGTCTCTACAATCAGCATTCTTTCACACTTAGCCTCTGCAGGCTATCTGTACTACTTCCTCATAGAAAAGTGTTTGAAACTTGTTACAGTAAAAATAGCTCTTGGCTAATTTGCACAGTATGCTTTTTACGATCGCATAGATGTAATTCAGCCAATTTTTCAACTAACTTTGCAATCTTCGACTTCGACTTGTATTTATAGCCTTCGTCTCCAACTGCTTCTTGATTCTTGTTTCTGGATTCTTGCTTCTTGAATATTGTTTCTTGAATCTTTAAAATAAACGGTTAATCAGTTGAGTTCTGTAACTAACTCGAACTGACTCTTGCATCAACTTTTCAATTCTTCTTCTGCGTCTGTTTTTTTTTAATTCACGTCTTCGTCTGTTTTTTATTTTGTGTATGCGTCTGCGTCTGTATTTCTCTTTTGCGTCTGCGTCTGTTTTCCTCTTTTGCGTCTACATTTGTATTTCTCTTTTGCGTCTGCATCTGTTTTCCTCTTTTACGTCTGCGTCTGTTTTTCTTAGCGTGTGTGTCTGTCTTTCTCTTTTCGTCTGCGTCTGCGTCTATATTTCTCTTTTGCTTCGTCTGTATTGCTTCGTCTGTATTGCTTCTTTTATTTTTCTCTTTGTTATACATCAAAATTATATCTAAGTAAAGTCATTTTGACTTAACAATCTTCCCCTTTTTGATGATAACAAATTATATACCAAAAAAAGAAAACAAAATACAATGTATAAGAAGAAAAAAAAACTTATCTTCAAAAGTCTTCTTTTTCTTCTTCCTTTCATTTCTTCGTCTCCTTCAATCACACCCTTTTCAGATTCTTTTATGCTCATTCTCTTCTCCCCCTATTTGTTATAATAAAAAATGATTAATGACGACGACTCTTCAACAGTTCTGTCATCATCTTCTTCAAATCATTCATTGTCTCCTTTATCTCGTTGACTTCTCCGCGTGATTTGCTGATTTCAGCTTGTGAGTCCAACTGTGAGGAGGATTGATCGATATCTACTGAGGGAGCAGTGAACGCAGTTGTTGTAGCATAAGTGTACGAGGAAGGAATGTAATCTTCTCGAATCGCAAATGTGGGTGGATGAATGAATACATATGACTCTGGGATGTCCAAGTCATAAGGAGCAGGTAGCATAAGTAACTGTCTTCCTTGCAGGGGTATAGCTTCAGCTTCAATAGACAGTGTATTAGATAAAGGTCTAATACACAAAACTGTCTGAATAAGGAATTCAATATACGTCCCTATTATTAATCTTCCCCCTACTGGACAGTCTTCATACTTATCCGTGAAACTGCAACTAGCTCCGTCTTTATTCTCCTTAGAAGCGCATGCTGCATCAATTCGACGCACTTCTTCTTCAATTTGATCTGCGGACAAATCATCACTGATTCCTTATGGATATAGCTTCTTTTTTTCTTTATTCATATCCAAAGGATATCTTGGCTGAATGTCTGGTTCAACCTTTATTATCGATTGTTCTGTGACTGGATAAATAGTGTATGGACGAGAAGACATTTTCATAGGGTATGGCTTTGTAGCAGCATACCTTAAGGCATCATAGAAGTTCATTTCGTCTTCATTCAATATATGCCATGTCTCACTATTTATCAGAATAGGTTGTAAGATAGCCTTTATTTGCCTTCTTGGTTGACTGTAGATGGCAATTGCAGTACTCCTCCTTGTCACCACTTCAACCAGTCTGACTTCAAACTTATCATTTCTTAAAAATTCGGAATAGTTGTGAACGACCAGACTAGGTTCATCGATTTCTCAATGGTACCGTGACCGAGCTCAAATCTGCTGTGACCTCTTGTTGATTATCGACAGGAGTAGGCTGAACTAGGCTGGGCTCCACTGGTTCCTCCGGTTGTTCAACAATGGGAGTATTCTTCTCTTGATTAACTTCCACAGGATTAGACAAACTCCTCCTTCGACTAACTACTTTAGTCTTTATTCTCAGAGTTTTCTTAACTTGAGACTTATGTATCTCAGACTCCAATTTTCTCTTCTTCTCAGTCTCCTTGCTCTGTTTGGTTGATTCTTCCTCCAAAATTGAGACAAGAGATCTTGTCACCTTTCGTGTGATGGATCCAGAGGCTTCTACTTGTTCATTCCCTCTGGCTCTTCTCTTTTCTTGTTGCCTTAAAGTTCGAATCCTAGGTGATCTCCTTGCTTTCTTAGTAATTTCACCCAAAAGATTCTCTCATTTCCTTTTTGACGCACCATCGTCTGTCCTCCGAGCTAGATTATACTGTTCTCTAGGACATGCCTGTTTTATCAGAGGCCTTCCATATAATCTTCTCCTTTCTTCTATTGACATACTCACTCTTCTATGGGATCTAGAACTTGTTGTTGGAGATTTCTTTAATAATCGCTCCCCCTTAGTTCTAGTTCTCCTTGAAGAGTCTGCTTCTTCTTTAATCACTGTCCTCAGACCCATTCGTCGTATAGTGATTGAGTCAATAGTACTCTTCACAGGTACAATCCTTCTATTTCCTTTATGTAGAAGGACTCCGGATTCCTTAAAAATCCTTGTAAGAAGCATGCCGTAAGGATAGTCGTTTGTATCCTTCATCCCTTAATCATATAATGGAAGATTAAGAAGGGTAAGTCAATAGGATTGCGATTCAAGAGGTAGAACAAACATTGTTCATCCAGGTGGTCACCAAATGCCTTGAACTCCTTTCTGGGTAAGATGCAATTAAAAAATCGCATGAAGAACCCTAGCTTTGGGACCGCATCAAGTCTTCCTCTCTGAAGGGTCATTCACTCCATACAACTGTTTGCTAACATCTTCTTCCTTCATGTTGACCATTGTCATCCAATTAGCCTTGGTTGACAGAGTCTCACCAACTGATGGGCAATCGGTCACCATCCTTATCAGCTCCTTTGTCACGACAACAGATATACCATCTACTGAGGATACAATAGTGTTGTCTACAAGTTGAGCATTCTTCCAAAAGTCAAATACCTCATTGGTGTACACTGGTTCTCGTACCTGGAAGAAATTCCTCCAACCAGCTCTTTCAATCTCAGGTTCTACGTCCATACCATCCTTCCTTAGTGACTCGAAATCCACATGCCTTCCGAATATCATAGCTGCCTCCATTGTTTTAGAACGAAAACTAACTCTGGTAAGCTTTTCTTCTAGGGTAGGATGATTGAGAGAATTTGGAAAGCAAGACGAACCGTCTATAGATGAGAATAACCGCAATGATCTCAATTTCAGGCTACTTGAAGTGTCTTATCACGCGTGCCCTAGAATTGTCGGGATTCTAAAGATTGTGAAACGTTTCCCTCCAAAACTTCCTTGTTAGCGAAGTTACCAGCTGTAACTCACTGTTTCTAACGCCGTTAATTTTGACGTCCCTTTAGCTTGACTGTTCGCTTAACATTACCATGTTAAGGTTACGTCTGATCTTCTGGAACCGTTCTTCACTCAATGATTTAGTGAAGATGTCTGCCCACTCATACTCTGTTTCGATGAACTGTAGTTTAACCACCTTCCTCTGAACATAGTCTCTTAAGAAGTGATGTCTGACTTCGATATATTTCACTCTCGAATGCTGGATCGTATTCTTTGACAGATTGATTGCACTGGTGTTGTCGCAATAGATTGGAATCTCCTCTTCTTGAACTGAATAGTCTTCAAGTTGATATTTGATCCATAACGTTTGTGAACAATAGCTTGCGACAGACATATACTCTGCTTCGGCAGTTGATAGAGCGATTGAGCTTTGTCTCTTGCTTGACCATGAAACTAAGTTTGAACCAAGAAAGTGACATCCTCCACTTGTTCTCTTCCTTTTGATTCTATCTCCGGCATAGTCCGCGTCGCAATATCCGATTAACCTGAAATCTTTACCTTTCTCAAACATTAAGCAAAGATCAATAGTACCTGCTAGATATCTCGTAATCCTCTTAACAGCAATATAATGAGACTCTCTAGGATCAGCCTGAAACCTTGCACACAAACATACACTGAACAAAATATCCGGTCTACTTGCTGTAAGATAGAGTAAAGAACCGATCATCCCTCTATACAGGGTTTGATAAACCTTCTTACCATTTTCATCTTTCGACAAAAGGTTTGAAGGATGCATCGGAGTAGTCATTGGCTTCACATTTTGCATATCAAATTTATTCAACAATTCTTTCACATATTTTTGTTAATGGATAAAGATTTTCTCTTCGGTTTGCTTAACTTGCAACCCAAGAAAGAACTTCAACTCACCCATCATGCTCATTTCAAATTCATTTTTCATTAGACTCTCAAACTTCATGCATAACTTCTTTGAAGTAGCACCAAAAATAATATCATCAACATAGATCTGTACTATAATAAATTCATTTTCATAATTCTTCCTAAAAAGCGTCTTATCAATTTGACCTCTACTAAAATCATTCTCTAAGAGAAAAGTACTCAGACGATCATACCAATCTCTAGGCGCTTGCTTCAGGCCGTATAAGGCTTTATGAAGTCTATAGACATGGACTGGATTCTTAACATCCTCGAAACCAGGTGGTTACTTAACATACATCTCTTCATCTATAAAACCATTCAGAAAGGCACTCTTCACATCCATTTGAAACAGCTTTATATTATGACAGACCGCATATGCCAGCAATATCCTTATGGCTTCAAGTCTTGCTACTGGAGCATATGTCTCATTATAGTCTATTCCTTCTTGCTAATTATAGCCTTGTGCTACTAATCTAGCCTTATTTCGACTCACTCTTCCTGATTCGTCTAACTTATTCTTAAATACCCATCTGGTTCCTATAATGGACCAAACATTATTCCTAGTAAATTGATTCATCTCCTCTTGCATGGCTAACACCCAAGCTTCGTCTCGAAAAGCTTCCTCAACCTTCTTAGGCTCTATTTCAGAGATAAAAGCCACATTAGCTTCTCTTCTGAATCTGGACCTTGTCCTAACTCCTTCTGAGGTCTCTCCGATAATTAACTCTTCTGGATGAGAACTTTTATATTTCCAGTCTCTTTTCAGTCCAATAGTTTCTGGAATATCTTCAACTTTGTCTACTTGAGTACCTGGTGTTGGAGTTTCTGTTGTGACATCTAAGTTCTTTGAAGGACCTTCACTCTCTATGTCATCTTCCTTATGGGGTTGGGGACTATCATCAAACTTGACATGGATGGTCTCCTCAACTATCTTTGAAACAAGATTGTACACCCGGAATGCCTTAGACGATGATGAGTAGCCTAGGAAGATTCCTGGATAGGTCTTTGAATTGAATTTATCCAACAGCTCCTTTGTATTCAGAATAGAGCATTTGCACCCAAATGGATGAAAGTAAGATATGTTTGGTCTTCTTCCATTCCATAACTCATAAGGAGTCTTCTTCAACATGGGTCGCAACAGAATTCTATTCTGAATATAGCATGTTGTATTCACAGCTTCTGCCCAGAAGTACTTAGGAAGATTCATCTCACAAAGCATAGTCCTAGCCCTTTCTTGAATCGTCCCGTTCTTCCTTTCAACAACTCCAGTCTGTTGTGGAGTCCTGGGAGCAGAGAAATTGTGGAAAATTCCATTCTCCTCACAGAATAATCTAAACTTCTCATTCTCAAACTCTCCACCATGGTCACTCCTGCTACTAGCTATAGACATTCCTTTTTTATTCTGTAACTTTCTGGATAAGGTCCTAAAACACTTAAAAGATTCATCTTTGTGTGATAAAAACAATATCCAACAAAATCGAGTAAAGTCATCAACAATAACAAGTCCATATTTCTTTCCGCCAAGAATTATTGTCCTTGTTGGACCAAATAAATCCATATGTAACAACTCTAAAGATCTAGATGATGTTACAAAATTTTTAGAAGAAAATGAAGTTTTAACTTGTTTTCCTTTCAAACAATTTTCACAGAAAAACTCTTTGTCAAAACTTATTTTAGGTAATCCTCTTACCAAATCATATTTTGCCAACTTTGAAATGTGTTTAAAAGAGACATGACCTAGCTTTTTATGCCAGACTAGTCTTTCTTCTTCGGAAGATAGAAAACATGAAACATTTTGACTTTGAAAATCTTCTAAATCAATTTTGTAAAGATTATATCTTCTCTTGGCAGAGAAAAGTATAGACCCATCTTTGTTTCTGACTTCATAAAGATTTTGATTGAATGTGACTGTGAAACCAGAATCACACAATTGACTGATGCTGATCAAATTATGTTTCAGACCATCAACAAGCAGTACATTATTTATGCATGCAAAGAAATCTTTACCTATCTTACCGATTCCAATAATCTTGCCCTGCTGGTTGTCTCCGAAAGTTACCGATCCTCCCTTCTTATACTGAAGGTCTAGGAACATAGACCTTCTTTTCGTCATATGTCGCGAGCATCCACTGTCTAAATACCAATGGTGCTTGCCGCATCTTCCAAGGAAGGATATCTGCAGGAGAAACTATTTTATTTTTTGGTACCCATATTTTCTTGGGTCCTTTATAGTTAGTAGTATGCACATGATGAGTTCTTTGATGCATATTACTAGAACGTTCATTAACACGAGATTTATTATAGTTTCTCTTTTGAGAGAAAGGGTTCTTATGAGGATAAGACATATTGCCTGTAAACCCTAATCCGATTTTATCACTCGGATGTCTACATTTTCCAAGCATCTCATTCATTTTCTTTGTGCTCTCGGTGAAAGTAGCTAAATCAGCTGACAGATTCTGAATTCTCAGTTTCAACTGATTGATCTCTTCTGATCTGTCTACGACTTTCTTTTTCTCCTCTAATTGCTTCTTTAGATAGATATTTTCTCTCTCTATTACTTCCGTATATATAATATTTTCTATATACTTTTTCTTTAACAGTTCGTACTGTTTCAGAATAGCATGAGAATCTTCTAACAATTCTGAGTAGGCATCGTGCAAGTTATCGTAATCAGATTGTACCTCCTCATCACTTTCTTCCTCGGCTACAGGCGAGATGTTTGCATGTTCGCATAACTCGGAACACAGATCCGACTCGATGAATCTAGGTCCTCCCACGTTGCCATCATGCTTTTCTTGCCTTCTCTACTCTTCTTTGGTTTCTTCTTTAGAGTAGGACATTCGGACTTGTAGTGTCCAGGCTGATTGCACTCGTAGCAAATGACAGATGACTTCTCTGGTTTAGCCTCATCTTTGCCATTCTTCTTGAAAGTCTGATTTCCTTTGGACTTCTTCTTCCATATGCGTCTTATCTTTCTAGAGATGAAAGATAATTCATCATCTTCATCACTTGACTCTTGTTCTGATTGGATGGAGTCGTCATTCTTTGATTCTTTAATCTTTAACGCTTTTGATGACTTCCTCCTTCTTTGAGTCTTGTGATTCTTTTGTCCGGCCTTCAGCGCTATCGACTTGTCCCATTTGGGCTTGTCTTCAGCATCGAGTTCAACTTCATGAATCTTCAAGGATCCAAGAAATTCGTCAAGCTTTAGCACGCTCAAATCTTTGGCTTCCTGCACCGCAGTAACTTACCTCTTCAGAAGACTTCTTAAGATCTTTCGAACATGATCTTAATTGTTGTACGTTCTTCCAAGAGCTTTCAATCCATTGACAATTGTTTGAAATCTTCCAAACATTTGATCAATAGATTCTTCATCTTTCATCCTGAAAAGCTCGTACTGGTGCACAAGAATGCTTATCTTGGATCCTTTAACTTGGCTGGTGCCTTCGTGAGCAATAGACAATGTGTCCTACATCTCCTTCGCGGTGTCGCTTCCGTGGACTTTGTCATACTCGCTCCTGCTTAGGGCACAGGTCGAGAAGAACTTTACTTTTGAGTTCAGCTGTATCCTTGCCTTTTGGTCAGTCGTCCATTTGATTCGTGGAATAGAATTCTCATCTTCATCTACTGGTGTATAAGGTCCATTCTCTATCACGTCCTAAAGGTCGACATGAGTAAATTCTATGAATAGTCACATCCTATCTTTCTAGTAATGATAATCTTCTCCGTTGAATGCTGGAGGTCTAGTGACTGAGGCTCCTTCTGCGATGTATATATGTGATTCCGCCATTATCTTTGATCCACACTTTGCTATAGTGATCTTTGGATACCAGGCTCTGATACCAATTGAAGTGAATCACACGTTAATACAAAGCTTATAAAACGATATAAGAATGCAAGAGAAGGGGGGGGGGGGTTGAATTGTGTATTCCCCTTTTCTGAAAAATTCTTTCAAAAATGTTTGTTAGAAATAAAATTCTTTTACAAAACTTCCGATAGATTCTAATTAATCAAAACTTTGAAAACTTTGTTTACGAACTAAGTAATGATAAAACTTGAATCTAAAAGAGAGATAGAGTAAGAGTAGTTGACACAGCGATTTATCCTGGTTCACCCCAAACCGTGGGTTACGTCCAGTCCTCAGAGTTCTTTATGAGATTTTACTATCTCTTCAACTTTTACAAGTATTCTTTACGAGCCTCTTCAGGTCTCTACAATCAGTATTCTTTCAGACTTAGCCTCTGCAGGCTATCTGTACTACTTCCTCACAAAAAAGTGTTTGAAACTTGTTACAGTAAAAATAGCTCTCGGCTAATTTGCACAGTATTCTTTTTACGATCGCATAGATGTAATTCAGCTAATTTTTCAACTAACTTTGCAATCTTCGACTTCGACTTGTATTTATAGCATTCGTCTCGAACTGCTTCTTGATTCTTGTTTCTGGATTCTTGCTTCTTGAATCTTGTTTCTTGAATCTTTAAAAGAAACGGTTAATTAGTTGAGTTTTGTAACTAACCCGAACTGACTCTTGTGTCTGCTTTTCAATTCTTCTTCAAATACATTTTTTAATTCACGTCTTAAATCTGCTTTTTATTTTGTGTCTGCGTCTGCGTCTCAGATTTCTCTTTTAAATGCATCTGTTTTCCTCTTTTAAATGCTGCGTATGTATTTCTCTTTTAAATCGCATCTATTTTCCTCTTTTAAATGCTCAATGCTTTTTCTTAAGCGTCTGATCTGTCTTTCTCTTTTAAATGCAAGTCTGCGTCTATATTTCTCTTTTGCTTCGTCTGTATTGCTTCTTTTATTTTTCTCTTTGTTATACATCAAAATTATATCTAAGTAAAGTCATTTTGACTTAACACTTTAGAGATTGTATTTAGACGCTACTTAATTCAGGTTGCTTTGTTTGGAAACCAAATTTAATAAATATAAACTGAAAAATTAAACTAAATCAAATAACTAACAATGAACAAATGATAAAGCAAAAGTGCAGAAACTTGGAATTCTAGACTTTACAATTAGAGATCACTTTTTCCCTATCTTATCTCCTTCCTACCTTGTTAATTGAGCTGTGCCTCACCTAAGATATCCTAATGTATTTAAATGCCCTATCTCAACGTGTAATTAATTGTCCCTAGCCAAATGAAATGGAAATGATTAAGCAATCTCTCAATCTACAGAATTAGTCCACCAATTCAACTAATTATAAAGTTATCCTATGGGTAATCAACTAATTAGCCAAGATCTCTCTCTAACTAATCAATTAACTTGATGAATGCAGGTCTATAGAGTGCCAATTCTCATTATACAACCCTACCCAATTTACCCAACTCAATTTCTCAATATATTGCAAGGTATAAGCTCAACATTCATAAAAAAACATCATTCATTCAAATCAACAAAGTAGGAGTTCAATAAGTAGTTCAAAAGTCATATTTAAACATAACTAAGCCACTCGTAATGTCATTAACATCCTCAACTAGAAAATCCATAATAAAGATGCTAGAAGAGAAAATCGAAATAAGAACTAGATGAAGTAAGCTCCTCCTCTTCTTTGCCCAAATATGGAAAATCTAAAGTTGGTGTGCTCTTTTGCCAATTTGGAATGGAAATCTTGATTCTCTACTTCTCTCTAATCTTTAAATATGTTTTTTAGTCTCACGACACCCCCTTATGTTCTAGGGATTTGTGCCTTTATATAGTCACAAAAACCTAAAAACAAATGAAACCTACATATCTCTTCAAGTTAGGGATCCCACGATCACGAGAATTAACATGAATCCCATGATCGTAGGTCCTTATCTTACAACTCCTCCACTTCTCTTCTACTCTCTTGGTCCTTAGATCAATCACAAAGGTGGCCACCCTCCATTCCTACATCAAAATGATCACTTCTTATCCTAAATCAACATCAAACATTAAAAAAGACCATAAAGATCAAACTAAATAAAAACATACAAAATAAGTCCTAAAACACAACTATAATAACCTATTATGTAAGAAACACATACCAAATACTTGTAAAAACACACACTAATGCACAACTATCAACTTCCTCACACTTAAATCTTTTCTTATCCTCAAGAAAAATGAAACACAACCAATCAATTCAATCACTTCATTTTCATAAAGATCAAAACATGCAATCCCTCAAAGTTTGGCCAACTCAACTGTCAAGCTACTACACATATCATAACTACTTTTCATTAGTGTACATAAGTAAAGTCAACTTATGGCACCATCACTAAAGGATAAGTATAAACACAAAATGAATCTTCCTGATGATTTCACTCATTTCTCTCAAGTATTTGATGGTTAGTGTTTTATTCAAGCTCCCTATAGGAAACTACATTACCATAGGCTTGCTAATACACCAATTCTCCTCTACAATGATTACATGCATAAATAAATCAAAAGGACTTGCTTTAGGTTATAATGTGGTAAGGGTTAAGGTGGGTCAAGAGAGGTAAAGGGTTTAACATAAACATTCATAAATTAATAAGTGAACAAAGGGATAACAAAACATGTTTCTAAGAAACATAAATGTAAATATACTACTACTCCACACTTATTGATGCTACTAAAATGTTCTTCCTTTTTCTTTTCTTTTCTTTTTCTCTTTTTTTTCATCAATTGAAGAAACAATGAACAAAACATCAACTAAATGTGTTGGATCCCAGTTTCCGGAACCCAACTCTTGTGAAAACCGTCATAATTAACTTGAGCGTGCACATCATCTTGAAGGGTTATTGCATTAAACCCCAATAGCCATCATTTTTTTTGTACCCATAATAGGCATTATCAATTCATCTTTATTCTCATAACATCCCAAAAATTTACTTACAAATTGTTCCATGGTGTGCCACACAAAATAGTCACCATGCTTGAACTCAATTTTTACTGCTTGCGAACAGAAATTGGAAAACTTCAAATCAGAATTTCAAATTGACTTCTTCATATAAATCATATCTCTATGTCTATTGTTTATTTTGAAGCAAGAATCACTTCAATTGGAGTTATACAACTCAAGATATCATCAAAATACCAGAATGTGTTCATACCCTAAACAAGCCCTCCTAACCGACCTCTCACTTGTTCTAATTTAAACTCTCTCACATCAACTCCAAATTATACAAATTTTTATATAGGGATACATACATGTCTTAGGAATCCATTTCTTTAAGAATCACTTCAATTGGAGGTCGAATGAGGGAGTTATGATCAAAAGAATTCAACATGCTCAAACCCTAAATTGATTTGTACCTCTCTTGGCGCGATTGCCATAACTTTCACCACTATTATCTGATTGCTTTTGTTTTTGGACCAGTAGAAAGAAGACATCCAGCCCTACAACGTTTATGAAGACTAAAAAGTCTGATTCTGCCTCTAACAGTATCAAAATTTGCCATATTTCCCGTGAATATCTGTTAAACGGACATGGAACCTTTTAATGTTGGGTCCGTGTTTTGTGTACCAGAGCAAAGCTCAATGATAAGAGGCGTGCATTTAAATGCAACAAAATCTTGAGGTCTTGAGTTCGAGTACCAAAGAGGACAATACCTTTGAAGGTTGTGGTCGCGTGCCAACTTGGGGTACGATGGGCCTAGTTCGCCCCGGTACATAAAATACGGACCCAACAAAATGCAATGTGATCTAAGAGTAGAAGTATCATTAAACTCATCCCGGAAAAAATGTAGCAAAAATCCCAAACTAATGCATCACTTAATACTCTACTAAGCTTGTGAATGGGTAGGCTAATGGGATTTTAGGTTTTAAAATGTCAGGTGTTTTCAAGAAACAAAAGCTCAATGAGGGTAGCAAGGGATAATAAAAGGTAGGTCATTGAATCCAAATGTTAACACAAAAAGGGCCTTAATCATCTCTATTAAGAATGCATCCAGTAGACTTAAACCAATTCAAAGCAAGTTCTAAAGGTAATAACCTAAGGAAGCATCACATAAACAAAGAAATAAAATGACGATAGAGCGAGTCACATAGGCTCAATCCTCACATTGGCTTAACAGAAAATTCATTATGCATCTTTACACTACCTCATTGCTCAAGTGTCAAATTTTGAGTAAGTTTATGCAACCAACTACTTTTCATCACTCAAAATGGTTCACTCTCTACTCAAGTAGCATAATCTGAGTTCAAGCATGCATTTAATCTCATTGTAACTAGCATGACAGAATCTTATGGCAAAACAAATCAAAATGATTCAAGTATGGTTCCATTGTTAACACAAAAAAACATAAAACAACAACCTAATATGCCTAAAACATGCATCCTAATTAACAAAATCCAAACAGTGACTAAGACAAACTAAAACAATGCAATTGACTTGCCACCTCCCCATACTTGGACAATACATTGCCCTCAATATGACAAGGTAACCATAAAAGGAAACTAAAACACAAAACACAACATCTAACACACAAGCAAGTGAAACAAATAACAAGGTAAATAAAACAACGTAAAAAGTAAAGGGTAAGAAAGTTTCATGGAGATTATGCCAGCGAAGGTGTAGGGGAAGGGACTTCAATGTTCTTCATCTGGATGAACTTGAGGAATTTCTTTTTGATGTACCACTGCTCCTTATGCATTTGTCTCATATAGGTTCTGAGCTCATTAATTTATAGTGTCATTTGTTGATGGTTTTTGGCCATTTGGTTGAGGTTTTGTTGGAACTTATCATCATCTATTGATATGGTTGGTTCATCTTCAACTGCTTCTTCTTAGGGCTCCAGGGGTGTCTGAGAGGAGGATGGTCAAAAAGTGGTTGCATCTTTGCCCTTCCTATTCTTAACAGCAATGCATGTCTGAGAATTTCGGAGCTCTATAGAATGAGGCTCCAAAATTTCAGAGCTCCATAGAATGGGGCTCCAAAATTCCAGAGCGTTTTAAATAAGGTACATCAAACATAACAGGTCTAGTTGTAACGCCAAATTTTTTGAGCCATTTGATGATTGTTCTGTATTTGGAGATACTACTATATATTGATATATATATATATATGGTTGTATATGAGTTCAAAGATGAATTTGAATCTTTTTGGTACGTATGCCAATGATTTATAATGTTATATGCCCTTACATGAACTTAGAGTTCGTCAGTATGTGAAATCTTAGAGATTTCCAACATATAAACTTTTAAGTGTGAAAAATTGAGTCCATTGGATGGATATGACCATGGTTATTAAAATAAATGTGTTCTAATGCCTTATAGGTGATTAGATATGATTTATAGACTTATTGGACACTTAGAAAGCTTAATTGGAAAAGTTGATGTACATAAGGGCTCATTTGCACATTGTTAAAAGTTAAAGGACTTAAACATATTTTTAATTCTTGGAGGACCAATTTGTAATTTTATAAAGTTAAGGGGCTTAATTATAATTCTCAAAAGTCCAAGGACCCAAAAAAATAAAAATTTTGGTGATTCCCAAATTTTGGGCTTAATTGTAAATTTAGGAAAGTTTGGAGGGTAAAATGGTAATTTCTTATAAGCTAAGGGCAATTTCATCCCATTTGGTCAAAGAAGAGTCAATATTCTAGACCCTTCTTTCACTTATGGCCGTGCATCACATTTCTAAGGACTTAAGACATTTTGTTTTAATTAAAAGAAAGGAGAAGAAAGGAGAAAAGAGACGAAGAAGAGGAAGTTTTGGCCATCATCAAAATTCACCATTCTTTTTGGTTTTTCAACTCAAACCAAGGTTTTCTAAGCTAATTTGGGGTCAAGGAACTCAAATCTATCATTAGATTTGAGAAATTCTCAAAGGATTTGAAGATATCACTAAAGGAAGGTTTAGGTAAATTTTGTCTCATCTCTCTCTACATTATGAGTTTGAGTTTGGTGTTAAGATATGTTATTCTCCATTCTTGAATATGCATGAAACATGGTTTAGATGAATGAAATGTGTCATGGAGAGGTTTCTTTAAGTCAAAACCAAAATTGTTCCCTTTTGGTGAAAGTTTGTGAAATTTTGAATATCTTTTGAAATTGATGGTTTAAATGAACTCTATGATGTTAATTATATATGTATGAGGTGAATTGATGATGGAAAATGAGGAAGAAGTACATTAGAAGGAGGCTTTCAAGTTTATGCCTTTAGGTGTTTGATAAAATGCCTAAGTGAACTTGGTTTAGGATTTAAGGATTTTGAAGGTGTGCATTGGAAAACACTTTTACGTAAACTTAGAGTGAACTTGAATTGTTGCTTAGATTGATGAATAATGGCCTAATATTCTTGGATAAAGTTGTGTTTAATTATGTTATGAAATGAGTAAGTTTGGATTAAAGGCATTAAATGCCTTAGAAAATGCAAAAGAGAAGCTAATGTGATGGTGTATAAATATAAAATTTATGTTTAAGTAGTAATTTCATTATATGTCATTTTATGTATAAAGGTTCGGAAGTCTTGAATTAGGGAGTTCGTACCGAGGATTGTTGAAGTTAAGAGAGAGTATATCTTCTTTGAGGTGAGTTGAGGAAACCATATTTCTCAAATAGGATTAGAACATCCTAAGACAAGCATGATGACTTGTATGTGAATTTTGAACCCAGGCAATGTATGGTAGAATTAAATTTCAAATGGATGCTAATATGCTTAGGTATTTAACAAATGATATTGTTTTTAATAACTATTTGCACTTGGAGTGCAACTGATGTTTTAATTATGTATTTTGATAAATGATATTGTTTTCCACCAATCTGAACTTGAAATGTAAAGGACACTGTTTTATTTTCTGAAAAAGACAATGTTTTATTTTCTTAAACTACATTTTTGAACAACTTTGCATTTGAAGTACAAAAGATGGCTTTTATTTTATGATATAATGTTTTGGAATTTACATATACATAATCGAGTCATATATGCTACATGATTTTGTTCTCTTTTGGCTTAAAGCCATGGCACGGTTTTATTTTATCGGTTGGACTGATAAATAAAGGCATGGTGCCCTACTTGATTTTATACTTAATAATTGGACATGATTTGTTTTTTCATTGGTGAGAAAACGATTGGCTAATCATGTGCTGGGCACAACTGATTAAGCGATCATCATACCCTTGATGCTAGTACATGAAAGTTGAGTTGCCGTATTGTCACTTTTCTACGGGACTCGCGGGTGATTCTACACCTAGGGTCTAAACATTGACAAGGTCATCATCTAGGGTCATGATGCTTTTTTCGACTGTAGTCTGGACTCACCAAGGATGAACGTCGAGCCAACACCGAGTATCGGTGGGTGTGCATATTAGTTTGGCCAACTAGTGGTGTCACACATGATTGTTTTGGCTTATCCTGATATTGGTTTTCCTATCGATATTTGACTTATACATATGATGTTTTTATGCTTTTGTGTACTGGAACTAGAATCTATGTTCACCAGATGAGTGAGTTAATATGCTAGGCCTATATAGTTCCTAACCAGTATACGTTGAGTCATAGGCTGGGCCTATGTGTTTTTTTTCTATGTGATATCTATTCACTTCATAGGTTATCTACACCGTCTTGGTATGAATCAAATTCTATTTGTGATATATGTCTTTCCTACTCACTGAGTACCTAGTGACTCACCCCCTCCGCTTTCCAATCAGGAAGGTTAATTTAGTGAGTTTGAAGTTCTGACTGAATCGTGCAGTCTTTTGACATTTTCGTGGTATTCTCGCACATGGGTAGTTTCCTATTTTGTACTTTTATGGTCTAGTGGCTCATTAGTTGTGTTTATGTAGTTATTCTTTATGATATTGTAATTTAACTTTTGATTGCCTTGTGTTTTATAAATGATTTTATGTATGAACTTTTAATACTATTGTTGAGATTGCCTTCAGTGGACTTTAAAGTCCCGAAGTTGTAGTTAGTTGTGAATATAGAAGTGTGTTTGAAATTGGTTGTAGTTTTGGAATTTTTAAAATACAGCTATTGTGTTGCCTAAATTTCTAAAAAAATAATATTTAGTTAGCCTTGCATAGTCAGATCAAGGACACCGTTAGTGTCCTTAGCCCGGTTATGTGATGGTTGTCATAGGCCCGATGTGTTACTGGGTCGTGACACTAGTTGTGCGCACACTATCCACATCAAGATTGTAATGCAAAGCCAAAGCAATAACAATGTAAGTTATGCCAAAATATGAGCTTTTCTTAGTAATACAACCTATAATAGATTGAAAAATGTGATAAGGATTATTCATTTTAATTTTATGATACATGCACCAAAGAAAGAAAAGTTCCTTAGCTGAACACTTGTTGCTTTCAGTTTTGTTAAAAACAATTGGGCATATAAACTTGTGAAGAAGTAAGTGCTCGGTTCTACGAATCAAAATATTGGGTGCATTACGAGAGTCAAAAGTGTTTTCACCCGTAAGGATCTTCCAATAATCATCCACATTAAAATCATCATGGTCATCTAAAACTTTGGTGTTATACAATTCAAAGAGCACACGAATAACAGTATATATGCATGGCCATCTATCGTAAACCAGAATGTGTCCATTTTAGTATTGTAGTGTGCAGTGGTGAAAAATTCTATAGTCATCATGAGGTATGTCAATACATTATAATGAATTAAACAATCCCAACCAATATTTGCAGCCAATATTTCAATGTTACACTTTATTCCTAGAGTTTCTAATAGGTTAAAATCAAAATACCTAGGAGGAAATAACTCTCTATCCTTAAAATCCCAGAATCTCATACCTTCTTTTTACAAAAAAATAGGGAATAAAGTGTGAAAAGTGGCTGCCATATTACATTTACCTTCTCTTGAGACTTCGAGGTGCAATTGGTCGGTTGGTTTACAGGCTACAAGCTTCTTTGGAGCCATTTGAGAAAGGTTAGCACATTTTAGAGAGAGAGAAGGAAACTTACCAAATCCTTGGATTTTTGAGTGGGTAATGTGAAATAAGTGTTAAGGGAGTGAATAACTATGGAAAAAGTGGAGAAAACACCAAGATTTAGGGGAAAGATAAAGGATTTGTGAATTTGGGTGAGTAGGTGTTGGTTTTAGAGGGAGAGAATGTGAGAAGATGAAGAAAGAAGAAAGAAGAAAGAGGGAGGGATTTTTAAAATCCTTTAGCTAGGGATCCACGATTGTGGGAATCCCTGCACTTCCCACAATCATGGGTTAAGGCTCCAGAAAGTTTCTGAAGAGCCTTCATACATTCGTGGGAAACATACCCATTCCTACGATTATAGGCAGTTTATAGACACCTAATCTTGATTTTCTAACTTTTTATCCCTCTTCTAAGCTCAACATGCATTCCCAACATTTAAGAAACCTGCAAACATATTAAATTCACCCAACCAAAAAGAAATTTGAAGAGAAAACAAGTTAAAACTCAAACAAAACCCAAGTAAACTCCAAGAAATTATAGCAAACTCAAACCAAACATAATCAAAACCAAATAAATCAAACAAAGAAGTAAATAAAGACAAACAAAAGAAAGGTAAACATGCTAAGTTAAGGTCATTAGCTTGACCATTCCATATGCATTCATGAAAGTGTGGAAGAAAGGAAAGAGACGACTTCCCTTTTTTATGAGTATATCCCTCCATAGTATGGCTTGCATCTATGCCCATTGACCTTGAATGCTTCACCTTTGTTATTTTCCAACTCTAAAGCTCCATGGAGAAACATTTGAAGGATCCACTCCATCTTGACTTGAGCTTTTTAGGAAATAACCGAAGTCGTAAATTGAATAAAAGCACCAAGTCTCCACTTTTAAACTCCTTTCTAATGTAAGCATTATGCCACTTTTTTTGCTCTTTCTTTACACAACTTATCATTTTTATAATGTCAACTCTTCCAATTCATCAAGTTGTAACAATCTCTTCTCCCACAAGCTTCCAATCGATATTCAACTTCTGAATTGCCCAATAGGCTCTATGCTTCAACTCCAAAGTTAAATGGCAGGCCTTGCCATACACAAGTCTATATATAGTACCTCTAGGTGTCTTAAAGGTTGTCCTATATGCCTAAAGTGTATCATCTAACTTCAAAACCCAATCTTTCCTTGAAATGCTTACTACCTCCTCCAAAATCTTCTTCAACTCTCTATTCACCACCTCCACTTGGCCACTGGTTTGGGAGTGGTAAGGGGTCACCACTCGATGATGCACATTATATCTTTTCAATAGAGCTTCAAAGGGTTTATTGCAAAAATGACTTCCTCCATCACTGATTATTTCTCTAGGCACTCTAAATCTAGTAAATATCCTCTTGATAAATCTTTGCACTGCCTGCCATCATTGGTTGGAGTAGCTACAACTTCAACTTACTTCGAAACATAATCAACTCCAACCAGTATGTATGTGTTACATAAGGAGGATGGGAAAGGTCCCATAAAATCTAAGCCCTACTTATTAAATATTTCCACTTTCATAATGTTTGAAAGTGGCATTTCATCCCGCTTTGATATATTGCCCACTCTCTAGCATCTATCACACTTTAGCAAAAAGTTTCGGACATCCTTGAACAAACTTGGCTAATAGAACCCACATTCTAAGATATAAGCTACCACCTTATTTGCTCTATAGTGTCCTGTATACATTGAACTATGACATTGAGTCAAAACGTCAGCCATTTCATCTTCAGGGACACACCTGCGAATCACGTTGTCAACATAAATTTTATATAACATAGGTTCATCCCAAATATAACAAGAACACTAGAATAAGAAATGCTTCCTTTGTTGATATGAGAGATCAGAAGGAAGAATACCATCTAAGAGGTAGTTCGCAATATCTGTAAATCAAGGATGAAAAGGATTTTCTACCATCATTAAAGTCTCATCAGGAAAGCTCTCCTCGATTTCCTCTTCTTCTTTATGGTGCCCCTTTTAAGTCATGATAAGTGGTCCATTGGAACATTTTCTGCTCCCTTCTTGTCTTTAATCTCAATGTTGAATTCTTGGAGCAGAAGTACCTACTGGATGAGCCTAGCCTTAGTGTAACATCCCATCACCGATGGGAGGGTTATATTGGTAAATTGGGACGGGTTAGGATTTTTCATTTGCATGCAATTGATATGAGCATTTTTTTGGCCTCTAATTTTAGAGGAATAAATCATTCTACACATGCACATATAGGCATTCATGACATTTCCCGGCATTTAATTTTGATTATGATATGATTTGTGAATTTGAGATAATTATGTTTGATTATGATTTATTAGGAATTATGGAATAATTGGATTTGAATAGTTGAATTAGAATGTCTTAAGAGTGATTGTCAGTTGATAGTGACTCATAGAAAATTTTTCTGGAAATTTGGGAGTAAATGTCAGGACCGAAAATTTTCGAGTGACAGACTGGTTGTTAAATGATACTGAAATAAATATCCAATGGTAATGGGAAAAAAAGATACTTGATTTTAGGAATAAAAATGATAAGCCATTAGAATTTAGAAACATCTTAGACCGGAATTGAGTTTTGAAAAGAGTTAGAGTTTTAGAAGAGTGTTTGAAGGGAAGAGAGTAACCCTTTAAATACCTTAGGTTTTAAATTTGGCCTTAAACTCAATTTGTCCATCTTAGGGTTTTTCTTCTTCCTTTTCCCTTGGTGATTTTCGACCACCCTTCAGATCCTTGCTTGCTTGCTCCTTCATTGTGGTTGAAGAACATCTAGAAACCTTAGAGATAATGATGTTTTGCGTGGATATGGGAGATAATCATGAGTATTAGGGTTTGGAGAAGATTTTCGGAGATTTAAGGCTTGATTGGTAAGTAAATTGGTATTATGTTGTTTTTATTGTTGTTGAAATGCATTTATGGTGTTTAATATGAAAGATTGGGCAGTTGAGAGTGAGTTATTACTGGTTTTAGAGAGAGAAATGGCGAAAAATTTAGTCGGAGAAGACGGAGGAGCCCGCATGTCGCGACGTTTGAGAGGGGCCTCGTCGCGACGAGTAAATAGGTACTCGCCGCGACGAGCATGGCAAGACGTCGCGGCTAGCCCGTCGATCCTCGTCGCGACGAGCGTATGGGACGTCGCGACGAGCGAACCCCTTGACGTCGCGGCGAGAGCCCTTTCGCCGCTGCGAGCTCCATTTTTCTAAAGTGAGGTATTTTAGTTTTCGGGGCATAACTTATGGTGTAGACCTCCAATTGAGATGATTCTTGATTCGTTATAAACTAGAGAAAGAGGTCTACAATTGATATGAAGAATGAAAATTTGAATTTAAATTAGTAAGATTGTAACTATTGAAAGAAAGTTGAGTAAGGTTTCCTATTTCAGCCTAAGGATAGTTTCATGATAATTGGAGTATAGCTTGGGGTCTTCAATTGGTGAATTTGACCAAATGAATAGGTTTTCTTGGGATTATTCTAGGGTGCATGATATGGTGGATTGAACTGAATTTTAGAAATGCAATGGGTCATTATTGATCAATTGAGTGAAAAGTTAGATTTGGACAAAAGATTGCAAAATTGGGATATAGCGCCGGAAAGTCATGAACATGCATCGTACATCTTTTAATAAAGACATGTGCATCATTGAATTGTTCTGATTATGCATTTAGTAATGGGTAATTATTTAACTGTTATAGAGGCACCGTTGGATCGTCATTCCACGGATATTCTTTGGGACTTCGAGCGATGGCTTCGGAAGTTACAGGTGAGTAACCTAGTTGGTTCCTCAATTTTTAATTGTTAAATGCTCTGTAAACTGTCTGCGAATGTGAATTGTATGATTATGTGAATGATTAGGATCGATACGTTTACTTTTGGTAAATCGGATTTAACTGCTACATGATTCTGAAGAATAGTGATAAATAGGTTTTAATGGCAATGTGATTGTGAATTATGGGGCATTTTGCATTTCATACATGAATGCATGAACAGATAATGATAGTTGTGACCTGAGTCGCCACTGATACTGAAACGAGCCTTGAGCTCGAAAGGAGTTAGTGCATACCTAGAGGGCTCTCCTACTCCCTAGATGCGTCTACTAAACACTGTACACTGTTTAAACGCTCAGTCACAACACTATAATAAAATGGGAAAGAGTCACATATGCATTGCATATACATTGTGATGGATTGAATTCGGTGAATGGAAAATAGGCAAGAGTGGATGCTATAATTGTGATAACTGATTTGCGAAATTTCTGAGTTCCATGATTGTATGAGAAATACTAAATTGCTATATGGTATTCTGAATGTGTTATTGTGATATGCTGTACGTTATTTGCGTAATGCATGAATTGAGTGAACTATCGACAAACTCAACCAAAATTGCATCTATTTTTTAGGATCGATATATTAGACTCCTAGCTCCAGAGATAGACTTTTCCTGCCGTGTGAGTGCGTTGGTAAGAGAAGTTATGGCACACAGGTCGGTCAGCTGGGATTGATTTTGGGGATGACCTAGTATAGAATTTTGTATCAGATTTCCTTTTTGGAGTAATGTATTTAGATCGTGGAAAACTGATAGACTTGTCTATATTTCTATTTGATGATATGAAATGAGAAAGTATCTTGGTTTTAAAATATAACGATTTTTATATTGTGGTTTAATGAATGTGATGCCATGAGAGTATTGTAGTGACTGACTGCTCGTAGCTCTCCCTTATTGTGGGATATGTATCGCACGCCCACGCAGGCGTTCTAGATATACCCTACTGATGAGGCGCTACATTTAGGTGGTATCAGAGCATAGCTTGGCATCTGTTGGGCATAGTGCATAATTAGGCTTGAATTTCAGTGAGAAAAGTAGTAGTTGATCAAAACTTTTGTTTGTTATAGGTCATCTGTTCTTGGAGATCAAGTAGATCAACCAGCTGACCAAGGATCAGTTGGAGCTAGTAGGGAGTCCTCTATGCCTCGTTTTGAGGAGTTGCCTCCTAGAGTTCCCGTGAGACGGGAGAGGAGATCTGATAGGCTAAAGGTGGAGTCGTTGATTTCTATGGCAGCCTGAGACTCGCCGAGGTGAGGATGGTTGGAGAGGACTGAGAGAGTCTTCGACCAGATGGACTGTGACTCTGATGAGCGTTTTGATTATGCAGTCTCTCTCCTTCAGGGTCCAGCATATCAGTGGTGGAAGATTGTCCCGGGCAGTACCACCAGACCCTGTATTCTTTCATGGGAGGATTTCTTGAGGGCTTTTCGGGAAAATTATATGCCCAAGGTTTATTTGGAGATGAAGATGCAGGAGTTTTTAGAGTTGAGACAGGGTCAGATGACAGTGGCAGAGTGTGAGGTGAGGTTTAATGAGCTCATGAGATATGCTATATGTAACATCCCATCACTGATGGGAAGGGTAAATTGGTAATTTGGAATGGGTTACGAGTGTGTAAACGTATCTCGGCATGGTCATGCCTAATATGGCCTCCATATATGCATAAATTGAAATTTTTGCATATGCACATGATTGTACATGCGTTCATGACATTTTCCCGGCATCTGTGTTTATTGTGAAAAATGTGTTATTTGTGTTTGAAAAATTAATTGGAGTGGATTTTTGTGTGTTTCATATTTTTAGGGAATTTCAGGAATTTTTCGGGGTACTTGCCCGGATCGAAAAATTTCTAACTGACTGACTGAGAGGGTTTCCTGTACTGGAAATGACTGGCCAATGGCACTAGAAAATTAGAGACATGATGTTAGGATTTATTGAGTTAAGCCATCGGAGTTTAACGAGAAATTGGAGTAGAATTTGGAACCGGGATAAAACCGGGACAAGTGTCACTTGCCTACTTAGTCCTACAATTTAATTGGTTATATAAATTACCTAAAGTGATAGTGCTTCCACGACATCTTCAAGTTGGAAAGTGGGAAAGTTGAGTTTTAAAGCTTCCTTCCCTCTCATCCGTAGCTTTAGCTTTCCTTTATTGATGTTTTGTCTTTTTCTCCATGTGATGTCCTTGTCTTGTTTCATTTATCATCTACGACTCTTATCCTTGAAGCATGGAAAAATATCACTTGGAAAGCTATTAGTTCTCTTTCATCCGAAGCTCTCCATTCCTTCTTCTTTGTCGATGGTCTTTGTTTCTTTCTTGGTAAGTACTACTCTCCTCTACCTCCTCACAAGCTCTTCTATTTTGAGTGCTTCCTCTTCATGTGTCCAAGCCTAAGCTTGTTGCCTCCTTGATAGTGATGACCGTATGGGATGTGAGGAAGGTAGAGGGTTGGAAAAAAAAAGTTGGAAGAGGAAGAGTGAAGTTTGGAAGCTTGTATAGGTGAGGGATTTGTTTTATGCTCTTTAACTTGGTACTTAATGCTTTCTTTGTGTTGTTTTGACCATTGGTTTCATGGTATTTGGGATTTGATTGCATGAGAAATTGTGATTGTGTGTGCTTTCATTTTATTATAGAGTGATAAAATGAAGATTTTGATGAAATCTTGGCTAAATTGGGATGCTTGTTGATTTGGAAAAAAAGCATGGAAAGGATAGGATTTGGCTTAGGTATAAGAGCTGGAAAATTTAAGTTGTACATGTTTCTGGCTTTTACTCATAACTTGTGATGTGGTTGTGCTATTGAGTTGAGGTTTGGTTTGTAATAAACTTAAGAAGTATGGCTAGATTTCATATGAAGGAAGCTTTGTCCAATTCTGACTTTAAGGATTTTAATTTTGGCATGCAAAGTGAATTGTGAGGTGCTGTGTGAATAGTACCTGATCTTGATAACCTGAAACTTTGATGCATTTTTCTAAATTGATGTAGGGTGGATTGGTGAAATTGGTCTTAATGAAAGTTGAAGATTTTTGTGTTACCTTTCTAATGCCACTAAGTATGATATTTTTCGATGTGTAAATTGAGAGTTATGGTCTGTTAATGTTCAAGCGGAAATTCAGCCTTTGTTGTGCAATGCTCTAAGTGAATAGGTTTTGGGCTGTTTGTGTTCTGATATTTATTTGGGACTGTAAATGGGGAAATTGGCTTAAGTAATCTTCTGGAAACTTGTAGAGGATTGTTGTAGATTTCTAATGAGATATTTTATGCGAATTTAGCATATCTGGATTGAAAGTTATGAATTTTTCAATTTCGGATATGCTTTAGGTTTTATGCTGTTTGAACAAGTTTAACAGGACAGCCATATTAATGGACAAATTTGAACTAGTTAGTGAAGGAAATTGTCTCTGAGCCCTTCATAAGAAGTGTAGCTTGTTGTCTGATCTTTTCAGGGATATAGAGCATGTAATTTTTCGAACATGGGATTGAAAGTTATGAAATTTGGAAGAATGTGTTGCTGTTGAGAATGATTTGGATAGGCTGAAGCTTTAATTGAGAAATTGAGTTGTTTAAATCATGTGTATAAGGAGTTTATTATACTATTGAAGAGCAGAGTGTCTCAATTGTGTTTCGATTGGGTAGTGGCTATGATCATTATATATCTAATGTAGTTGAAAAGTGAAGAAGAATATTTTGCATAGTTGAAGAAATCTTATATCATGAAAGTTTCACAAAAGTGAATCTTAGCTTGATCAAATAAATTGTGGGTGAACTAGTATTCAAACATGGTACATCGGAAAACTTAATGACGATACGGAGTATGGTGAAATGCGAAATTGTAAGGGATAAGAGTCTTATTAAAAAGGATGTTCTGATTATATGAGTCATGGCGTAAATTGATCTCCATGGGATATTATGGATAGCTAAAATTGATTTCCTAGGGCATTGAGAATGGTTGACAAGAAATGGTGATGAAAGTTGATGAGTAGGAATTCCATGAGCGGTATCTATGAAAGTAGCAAGAAATCTTCTTTCAAAGAAGAATTTCCCTGAATTGGGTTAAGTCGATCAGATGATTCTATAAAAAAAATGAATGATCAATGAAAGGAAAAATCTTAGATAAATCTGAAATGAATTAAAAGTCATTATGGAAGTCCTAATCCTAGCGAAGACTCAAGCGTAAATGGTAGAATATGCTACTGAGAAGGTATGCATTATGTTGATGTAAAGAATCCGACTATGTAATCGGTTTATTGAACATTAAGGAGACATTACTTGCGAATATGAGGATTGGTTCACGTTTATTTTGTGTAATTATGTTCGGGAAGTACAAAGTTGATATGATGAATGTAATTTCAACCCAGGGAGTAATGAAATAAATTGATGTATGTAGAGAAATTAGTGTAAAGGAACAGACGTCAGAATACGTCAATGTGAAATTGAATTTTTGTAATGGGAATTTGTGGTTTAGTGCCGGGAATGTCATGAACATGCATTGTACACATTTAATTGCTACATGTGCATTATTAACTGTTTCTGATTGCTAATTTGGTAATGTTGGATATTTGGACTGTTTTAGAGACGCATTTGGGACGTCAATTCACAGACGTTGCCGAGACTTCCAGGCTTTAGCTTCGGAAGCAAAGGTGAGTAACCTAGATGGTTCCTCAATTATTATTTGTTTATATTTCACACTTATACAACTGTGGAGAATAATGGAGGGACTCTTGCGTTTGTTTGTGCCAATATTCCGGACCGAAGGTGTTCGATGTATGTGAGAGATTATGACATAGGAGTGTTTTACTGGTGATTGGAATGTGATTGTTTGTGAACCAATTGTGTGAATGTGTTAATTGTGATTATAAATCGTGATTGTGATTATACTGTGAATTGTTGTGAAACAATTGTTTGAATGTGATAATTTGGATCCGATTGTGATATAATATTGTTTAATTGTGACACATGCATTCCATGCATGAATGCATGATCAGTTAATGAGAGTTGTGACCGGAGCAGCCACCGAGAGCTACAAGCTCAACATATATATTGGGCCTCGAGCCCCACAGTGATCTAGAGCCTTTGGTTCAACGATTAATGCGCCCATATTGGGACAGTTCAGAGCCTCAGGCTCACCGATTAATGCGCCCATATTGGGACAGTTTAGGCGCTCGGTCACAACACCGTAATAAATTGGAAAGTGTCATATGTGCATTGGATTGCATTTCTTTGAATGAATGAAAGGCTAACTGCTTTGTGATTCTGTGTATTTCTGAATGTGAATTGGGCAACAACTGTCTTGTGTTTGAATGTTTTACAAATTCAATTGGGTATAGATGTTTAAGCAAATGGAATGTGGCACATTGTCTATGTTCAAGTGCAATTGTGCAATGTGCTTAATTATGCAACAATGTGAAAATATGTGATATGTGAATTATTGTGTTGCATGAATTGAGTGAACCATCGATGATGGTTTCTCACTGAGTTCGCAAAACTCATCCAAAATTTGCAATTATTTTTCAGGACTCAGAAGAATACCCCGTTAGGCAACGGGCATATGACATCTGTTGGTTATTGAAGTAGAGAAGAGGTCGGGATCAGTTCACGTCTGCATTATTGTATTTTTATTTTCTGAATTTTTGTATTACTGATGAAGTCAGTTTGTAAAGTTAACAGACTGAAATAAATTGTGTTTATGAAAAGGGCCTCGAGGCCAGTGAATTGTTTATGTAAATTGTTTTTCGCATAATATGTGATGTGTATGTATGTGCGTTAAAAAAAATTTATACTGAGTTTTGACTGAGTGATGTAGCACGCCACCCTCGCGGGCCATGGACTCGGATATCACCATCGATGTCGGGTTCGGGTCTTGTGGGAGTGGGGTGTTACACTACAGTTCTGATTTCTACTGAAGCTGATAGGTGCCGGAGATTTGAGGGTGGACTCAATCTAGAGATTCGTACCAGGTTGGCCCGATCTGACATGGGCACGTTTGTTAAGCTGAGGGTTGCCGTAGTTCGAGTTGAGCAGCTGCTGAGACAGACTAAGGCTGAGTCTGGTCAGGGGTCCAGGGGCAAGAGGCTGAGTGATAGTCAAGGCAGTGTTAGCAGAGGGTTCAGTAAGCGCCATAGCAGGACCTTCAGGTCATCTGGAGGATCTAGACAGTCTAGTTTTGGACAGAGAGGGAGATTTGTACAGACTGGCAGTGGTAGTGGCAGAGGTTCAGGACAACTTCCTCCAGTGTGTGAGCATTGTGAGAGGAGACACAGTGAGGAGTGTCGGTGGCTGACTGGAGCCTACTTTAGGTGTGGCTCGATGGACCACCAAGTTAGGGATTGCCCCGCCACCTTGGGAGCTTAGTCTACTATGACTGGGAGATCAAGCAGCAATACCACGGTGCAGCAGAGCCGTGGAGGTGGATCTGGACTGAGAGGTCGAGGCCGAGCTGAGGGGTCCGTCATGAGGACAGAGGGACTGAGCAGCAGACCGCAGTCCCAGGATAGAGTCTATGCCATGACTCGGCAGGAGGCTCAGGATTCCCTATATGTTGTTACGGGTATGCTTCTGATTTCTGATTTAGAGGCTTATGCATTGTTGGATCCTGGATCCACTCATTCGTTTATTGCACCGCATATGACATGTAGACTGCATGGGGATAGGGAGAGGTTACAGTATAGGCTAGAGTGAGTACACCTCTAGGTAGTACGACTGTATTGGGAGAGATCTGCAAGGGGTGCCCGATTCAGATTGATCGAGCAGTATTGAGTGCAGATCTTATAGTTTTGCCTCTGCGAGAGATTGATGTGATTTTGGGGATGGACTGGCTTACTGCGCATAGGGCCGTCATGGACTGCTATACCAAGGAGGTCGTGTTAGAGTCTCTGGTCACCCAGAGCGATATTCGAGGACTTAGTCGGCGAAAGGTCGGCCGTATGATTTCTTTTCTGAGTGCCCTGAGGTTGATGCAGGGAGGATGTGAGGCCTATCTGGCCCACGTTATTGATGCTAGAGTCGGGCTGAGGCAGCAGGATACTCCTGTGGTTAGGGAATTTCTGGATGTGTTCCCCGATGAGTTACTGGGTTTACCACCAGATCGGGAGACGGAGTTTTCGATTGACCTCATTCCAGGTACCGCTCCTATATCCATACCTCCATATAGGATGGCACTGGTGGAACTGAGAGAGCTTAAGGCTCAGCTGTAGGAGCTTTTGGACAAGGGATTTATCAGACTCAATGTTTTGCCATGGGGAGCTCTAGTTCTGTTTGTGAAGAAGAAGGATGGGACTTTGAGACTGTGCATCGATTATAGGCAGTTGAATCGGGTAACAGTAAAGAATAAGTATCCACTGCCTAGAATCGATGATTTGTTTGATCAGTTGCAGGGAGCTCAGGTGTTCACTAAGTTAGATGTGAGATCGGGTTATTACCAGTTGAAGATAGCAGAGGCCGATGTGCCTAAGAGTGCTTTTAGGAGCAGGTATGGGCATTTCGAGTTCCTAGTGATGTCGTTCAGGTTGACTAATGCCCCGGCAGCTTTCAAGGCCTTGATGAATAAGGTCTTTCAGCTCTACCTGGATCAGTTTTTGATAGTATTCATTGATGATATTTTGGTGTATTCGAGGAGTAGACAGGAGCACGCTGAGCATCTGAGGATTGTTTTGCAGATCATGAGAGAGAAGCAATTGTATGCCAAATTCAGTAAATGTGAATTTTGGCTGGATGAGGTGGTGTTTCTGGGGCACATTGTGAATGGTGAGGGTATTCAGGTGGATCCTCGCAAGGTCGGGGCAGTGTTACATTGGGAGGCCCCTAGGAATGTGTATGAGGTTCGGAGCTTCCTAGGATTGGCCGGTTATTACCGGAGGTTTGTCGAGGGGTTCTCGCTGATCTCAGCCCCTTTGAAAAAACTTCTGAGGAAGAATGTACCATTCAAATGGAATGAGGAGTGCCAGAAGAGCTTTGAGGAGCTGAAACATCGGTTGACTTCTACACCGGTGTTAGGTATTCCTTCTGGGACTGGAGGATATGAGGTGTATAGCGATGCTTCGCATCAGGGACTGGGATGTGTTTTGATGCAGCATGGGAGAGTGATTGCTTATGCCTCGAGACAGTTGAGGTCTCACGAGGTGAATTATCCTGTGCATGATTTGGAGTTAGCTGCAGTTGTTTTTTCCCTGAAGATTTGGAGACATTATTTATATGGCAAGACATTCCAGATTTATACTGATTATAAGATTTGAGGTATCTGTTGAGTCAGAGAGAGTTGAATCTGAGACAGAGGAGATGGATAGAGCTGCTTAAGGATTATGACTGCACGATAGAGTACCACCCAGGAAAGGCTAATGTGGTGGCAGATACGTTGAGCTGGAGGTCTCACATTAGTGCAGCTCAGATTCAGATTGAGAGATTGCCTAGTTTGATTCAGTTGAGAGCCTTGAATGTGCAGATGGATTTGGATCAGGATGGGGCTTTGATTGCCACTCTGAGGCTTAGGCCGATGTTGCATGACAGGATCAGGCGAGTTCAGGACAAGGATCCTGCTATGGTGAGACTGATTGAGAGAGCAAGGTCTGGTCGGGATTCTGATTTTGAGTTGAGAGATGGTACTTTATGGATGGGTCAGAGACTGTGTGTGGCCGATGTGGATGATCTGAGATGTGATATTATGGAGGAGGCGCATATGGCTGCCTATGCCATGTATCCTGGTTCTACCAAGATGTATAATACTCTTAGGCCACATTTCTGGTGGCCTGGCATGAAGAGGCAGGAGGCAGAGTTTGTTTCTAGGTGTTTGACGTGCCAACAGGTTAAGGCTGAGCATCAGGCTCTAGTGGGAAAATTGCATTTGTTACCCATTCCGGAGTGGAAATGGGAGCAAATTACGATGGATTTCATTATGGGACTGCCTAGGACGCCGAGACAACATGATGCTATCTGGGTCATAGTGGACCGGTTGACTAAATCGGCCTACTTCTTGCTTGTGAGGGAGAGCAATACTCTTAATCAGTTGGCCCAGAAGTATGTGGCAGAGATTGTGCGACTGCATAGGGTCTCGGTGTCTATAGTCTCAGACAGGGATCCCAGATTTACTTTTGAGGTTCTGGAAGAGCCTGCAGTCTGCTATGGGTACTAGATGAATTTGATCGACTTTTCATCCTCGCACGGATGGGCGAGTGAGAGGATGATTAAGACTGCTGAGGATATGCTTCGGGCTTGTGTATTGGAGTTCAGAGGAGCATGGGATCAGTATTTGGCTCTGATTGAGTTCGCTTATAATAATCATTATCACAGCAGTATTGGGATGGCACCGTATGAGGCTTTGTATGGGAGACAGTGTCGATCGCCTCTGTATTGGGATGAAGAGGATGTGAGGACGATTGAGGGTCCTGAGCTGATTCAGGATACTGTAGATAAGGTGAAACTGATTCGGAGTCGCATTAAGGAGGCTCAGGATAGACAGAAGAGTTATGTGGATCAGCATCGGCGGGAGATGGAGTATAGTGTAGGAGATAGAGTGTTCCTCTGAGTGTCACCTTGGAGAGGAGTTTTGAGATTTGGCAGGAAGGGCAAGTTGAGCCCTCGGTACATTGGTCCTTATGAGATTGTCGAGAGGATAGGACCATTGGCATATCGATTGGCTTTGCCGAGTGAGATGTCCTAGTAGCACGATGTATTTCATGTGAGTATGCTTCGACAGTATCGATCAGACCTGACTCATGTGATTCTGGATTAGGAGATTGAGGTGGCCAACAATCTGAGTTATGTTGAAGAGCTGATACAGATTGTGGGATCGCGGGTCAAGCAGTTGAGGAACAGGGTAATTCCACTAGTAAAAGTTCTTTTGAAGAACCATTCTTCTGAGGAAGCAACTTGGGAGACTGAGGAGCATATGAGGAGATAGTATCCTCATCTATTCGATCAGACAGGTATGAAATTTCGGGACGAAATTTTTATTAGGATGGGAAAATTGTAACATACCATCACCGATGGGAGGGTTATATTGGTAAATTAGGACGGGTTAGGATTTTCCATTTGCATGCAATTGATATGAGCATTTTTTTGGCCTTTAATTTTAGAGGAATAAATCATTCTGCACATTCACATATAGGTACATGCATTCATGACATTTCCCAGCATTTAATTATGATTATGATATGATTTTTGAATTTGAGATAATTATGTTTGATTATGATTTATTGGGAATTATGGAATAATTGGATTTGAATGTCTTAAGAGTGATTGTCAGTTGATAGCGATTCAAAGGAAAATTTTCTGGAAATTTGGGAGTAAATGTCTGGACTGAAATTTTTCGAGTGACAGACTGGTTGACTAAATGATACTGAAATAAATATCCAAAGGTAATGGGAAAAATAGATACTTGATTTTAGGAATAAAAATGATGAGCCATTGGAATTTAGAAACAGCTTAGACCGGAAATGAGTTTTGAAAAGAGTTAGAGTTTTAGAAGAGTGTTTAAAGGGAAGAGAGTAAACCTTTAAATACCTTAGGTTTTAAATTTGGCCTTAAACTCATTTCCTCCATCTTAGGGTTTTTCTTCTTCCTTTTCCCTTGGTGATTTTCGACCACCCTTCAGATCCTTGCTTGCTTGCTCCTTCATTGTGGTTGAAGAACATCTAGAAACCTTGGAGATAATGATGTTTTGCGTGAATATGGGAGATAGCCGTGAGTGTTAGGGTTTGGAGAAGATTTTCGGAGATTTGAAGATTTAAGGCTTGATTGGTAAGTAAATTGGTATTATGTTGTTTTTATTGTTGTTGAAATGCATTTATGGTGTTTAATATGAAAGATTGGGCAGTTGAGAGTGAGTTATTACTGGTTTTAGAGAGAGAAATGGTGAAAAATCTAGTCAGAGAAGGCGGAGGGGCCCGCACATCGTGACATCTGAGAGGGGCCTCGTCGTGATGAGTAAATAGGTACTCGCCGCGACGAGCATGGCGAGACGTCGGGGCGAGCCCGTCGATCCTTGCCGCGACGAGCGTATGGGACGTCGCGGCGAGCTCCATTTTTCTGAAGTGAGGTATTTTAGTTTTCAGGGCATAACTTATGGTGTAGACCTCCAATTGAGATGATTCTTGATTCGTTATAAACTAGAGAAAGAGGTCTACAATTGATATGAAGAATGAAAGTTTGAATTTAAATTAGTAAGATTGTAACTATATAAAGAAAGTTGAGTAAGGTTTCCTATTTCAGCCTAAGGATAGTTTCATGATAATTGGAGTATAACTTGGGGTCTTCAATAGGTGAATTTGACCAAATGAATAGGTTTTCTTGGGATTATTCTAGGTTGCATGATATGGTGGATTGAACTGAATTTTAGAAATGCAATGAGTCATTATTGATCAATTGAGTGAAAAGTTAGATTTGGACAAAAGATTGCGAAATTGGGATATAGCGTCGGAAAGTCATGAACATGCATCGTACATCTTTTAATAAAGACATGTGCATCATTGAATTGTTCTGATTATGCATTTAGTAATGGGTAATTATTTAACTGTTATAAAGGCACCGTTGGATCGTCATTCCACAAATATTGCTGGGACTTCCAGGTAGTAGCTCGGAAGTTACAGGTGAGTAACCTAGTTGGTTCCTCAATTTTTAATTGTTAAATTCTCTATAAACTGTCTGCGAATGTGAATTGTATGATTATGTGAATGATTAGGATCGATATGTTTACTTTTGGTAAATCGGATTTGACTGCTACGTGATTCTGAAGAATAGTGATAAATAGGTTTTAATGGCAATGTGACTGTGAATTATGGGGCATTTTGCATTTCATACACGAATGCATGAACAGATAATGATAGTTGTGACCTGAGTCGCCACTGATACTGAAACGAGCCTTGAGCTCGAAGGGACTTAGTACATACCTAGAGGGCTCTCCTACTCCCTAGACGCGTCTACTGAACACTGTACACTGTTTAAGAACTCGATCATAACACTATAATAAAATAGGAAAGAGTAACATATGCATTGCATATACATTGTGATAGATTGAATTCAGTGAATGGAAAATAGGCAAGAGTGCATGCTATAATTGTGATAACTGATTTGCGAAATTTCTGAGTTCTGTGATTGTATGAGAAATAGTAAATTGCTATATGGTATTCTGAATGTGTTATTGTGATATGCTATACGCTATTTGCGTAATGCATGAATTAAGTGAACTATCGATGATGGTTTCTCATTAAGTTCGCAAACTCACCCAAAATTGCATCTATTTTTCATGATCGATAGATTAGACTCCTAGCTCCAGAGATAGACTTTTCCTGCCGTGTGAGTGCGTTGGCAAGAGAAGTTATGGCACACAGGTTGGTCAGCTGGGATTGATTTTGGGGATGACCTAGTATAGACTTTTGTATCATATTTCCTTTTTGGAGTAATGTATTTAGACCGTAGAAAACTGATAGACTTGTCTATATTTTTGTTTGATGATATGAAATGAGAAAGTATCTTGGTTTTAAAATATAACGATTTTTATATTGTGGTTTAATGAATGTGATGCCATGAGAGTATTGTAGTGACTGACTGCTTGTAGCTCTCCCTTATTATGGGATATGTATCGGTACGGCCCACGGGCATACCGGTATATACCCTACGGTAAGGGGGCGCTACACTTGGCATCCTTCTTGATAAAGAGATAACATAATGCCATATGGTCTATAAAAACAATAACTTGTGAGCCCAAAAGATAAGAACGAAATTTCTCATATGAAAATACCACTGCAATCAATTCCTTTTTAGCAGTGATGTAGTTTAGTTGTGCTCCCATCAAGGTCTTACTTGCATAGTAGATGGCATGTAGCCTCTTCCCCTTCTGTTGGCCAAGTATACAACCAATAGTATGGTCACTTGCATCACACGTAATCTCAAAGAGAAGAGACCAATATGGCAAAGTCAAAATGGATTGTTGTTGTAAATGCCTTCTTCAACCTGTTAAAAGAATCTAAACAATCATTATCAAACATGAATGGCAAATCTTTAACTAACAAATGAGTTAAGGGTTTAGCAATAAGAGAAAAATCTTTAATGAACCGTCTGTAGAACCCTGTATGACCAATAAAAGCTTGAATGCCCTTGATGTTGATAGGAGGTGGTAGCTTTTTAATCACTTTAGTCTTAGCTCGATTTGCCTCAAACCCCCATTGTGAGATCTTATGATCTAATACAATTCCCTCTTGAACATAAAATGACGCTTCTCTCAGTTCAAGACTAGATGAGACTCCTCGTATCTTTGAAGCACTATGTCTAAATTAAACAAGCAATGATCAAAACAATCTCCAAAGACAGAGAAGTCATCCATAAATACCTCCATGAGGTTCTCATTCATGTCCCAAAAAATGGCCATCATACACCTTTGGAATATGGCAGGTGCATTACATAACCAAAAGGCATCCTCCTATAAGCGAAAGTCCCATAAGGACAAGAGAAATTGGTCTTCTCCTAATCTTGTGGATATATAAACACCTTATTGTACCCTAAGTATCCGTTAAGAAAATAGTAAAATGCATGGACAACCACCCTCTCAATCATCTAGTCCACAAAAAGCAAAGAGAAATGATCTTTTTTAGTAGTCAAATTGAGCTTCCGGTAATCAATGCACAGTCTCTAACCTGTAATGGTCCTAATAGAAATCTTTTCACCTTTTTAATTCTCTACCATTGTCATGCCTCCCTTCTTAGGTATATACTATATCGGACTCACCCACTCACTATCTGAAATGGGTTAAATGCTCCTCACATCTAAAAGCTTCACTACCTCCTTTTTCATAACCTCTTACATGTTTGGATTTAACCTTCTTTGTCTCTCTCTCACTGTTTTATGTCCTTCTACTAATTTAATCCTATGTATCACCACATTGTGGCTAATCCCCCTAATATCATTAATTTACTACCCCGTGGCTTTCATCCTCTTCTTAATGGTCTCCACCACTTTCTCTTCTTACTCACAATCTAATTGGTTGGAGATAATGATGGGTAGGATATGGTTCTTACCTAAAAAGGTATATCTCAAGTGGGAAGTAAGGGTTTAAACTCTAAAGTGGGTGGCTTAACAACGAAAGGTGGTGTGAGTGTAGCTGTTCTCTCCAACTTCTCCTTATCAACTCCCTCACATGATTCCTTTTCTCTCACACCCTCATCTTTGTGTACTTTTATAACTTCTTCAACTTCCTCTTTAGCTTCCTTCACACACTCATCCACAACATCAATCTTCATGCATGCAGGACCATCCATCAACTTTTTCAAATATTTAGACATTTTAAATTCAACTTGCTCATCACTAATTCTCAAAATAAGTTTTCCTTCATACATATCAACTAATGCGCTACCAGTATTTATAAAGGGCCTACCTAAAATCAATGGATAATTTATATTGCCTTTAAAATACAACACAACAAAATCAAAAGGAATGATAAATTTATCCACTTTTACCAACACATCTTCTACAACTCCAAATGGCCTCTTAATGGATTGATTCATAAGCTGAATGAGCATGGATGTTGACTTGATCTCTCCTAATCCTAATTCCCTGAAAATAGACAAAGGAATCAAGTTAATACTTGCACCTAAATCACATAAGCATTTAGAAAATTCAAAGTCACCAACAAAACATGGAATAATAAAACTCTGTGGATCTTGTAGTTTTGAAGGAATTGTGTTTAACATGATCGAACTACAATTCTTTGTCAAGGTTACCGTCTGATTGTCCTCCCAAGTGCGTTTATGTGTGAGTATATCCTTAAGAAACTTCGCATATTTGGGCATGCACTCTGAAACTTCTTCAGTTTCTCCAAAAACTTGGAAAACTAAATGTCACAGGTGACAGTGCTACATATGGCCTCACATCTACTTTCTCTTCTTCTATCTCCTTGCCTTTCTCCTTTATTTGACTATCCTTTTACAAACTTGGCTCCTCCAATTGTTTGCCACTCCGAAGTGTGATGAACTTGAGTTATTCCTTTGGGTGGGCTTTAATGTTGCTTTGTAGGCTACCTAGCCTTTCTAGAAGACAAAGCAGAAGCAAGTTGACTACTTAAACCTCCAAATTATGGATGGAGGAATCATGGTTCTTCAAGATTTGGTCAGATTTGGCATCCTGGCTCGCAAACATTCATTTATGATTCTCTTCCTGCCTTCTTTGACTTTTCTCTTAGCTTGAGAATTTGGACCTTAATATATCCATTAACTTGTCCATTTTGCTCTCTAAAGACCTAAGATGGTCTTGCTAAAATCCTAGTGGTCCTTGTGGTTTTGTTTGGCCACCTACATTAATAGTACTCTGAGAAATTTTTGGGTGAATTTTCCATCCCAGATTATAAGTGTTAGAGTATGGATTGTTACTTCATTGTGGTTGGGCCAAATAATTTACCTATTCTATGCTACTAACTCACAAAAAGAAGCATTCTGCTTAGTAATGGTTGTCCTACCCACATAACTCATAGTAAACCTGTATGGCTTTGGCTGTGGATGAAGAAGCCCCTTGCATATTGTTTAACTGCTTAGTAATGGCGATAATCTGAGCTTGCAAGGTTGTGACAGAATCAGTTGGAATCAAGCCTTTTTGTTCCTTTATTCCTTGCCTACTCCTCTTGTTCGACCACATGCAACTATTACTTGCCAACTCCTCCAAAAGATCATGAGCTGCCTCAATGATCTTTCTCATTAATGACCTCCAACAACTGCATTTATTGTCCCTCTTGTAGTCTAATTCACACCATTGTAGAATGTCTATAGTAAGAACTCCCTTGGAAGGTTGTGGTGTGGGAAACTTTGCAACTCTTTGAACCTCTTCCAAGCTTCATATAATGACTCCCCATCATGTTGCTAAAATTTTGTAATTTCCTTGATGATCCGCGTAGTCTTTGTCAATGTGAAGTACTTGTCAAGGAAGGCTTGGGCTACTTGCTCCCATGTAGTAATCTGAGATGCACTAAGTGATTTATACCATGCCTTGGCTCGATCTCTCAAAGTGAATGGAAATAATCTGAGCCTAACATCATCATCAAACATCTTTAGAATCTAAAAGTGTCACATATCTTCAAAAACTTTGCTAGGTGGGCATTGAGATCTTTAGTTGATAACCCGTAGAATTAAACAGTATTTTGGAGTATGTTTAAGAGTGCCGATTTGATTTTAAAATTGTTTGTTGTGATTGTAGGCCTTGCAACTCCTTATGGACTAAATCTGGGCCTCATAAAATCCATTAATGTTCTTTTAGCCCCTCCTTGTTCTCCTTCTTCCGTCATATTATTTGAAGATTTTTTTGGCACTTTGCTATTTTTAACCTTCTCTCTTGTCTTGTAATATCAGGAAATTCTTCTTCAAAAGCTTCATTGGATCATCTTATGTTCCTTGTGTTCATGAACCTGCAAATACATAAGGAAAAGTATCAAACACTCTCAAATCAAAGTTAACCAAATTAAACAATATACTAAACAAACAATCCCCAGAAATGTCGCCAAAAACTTGTTGATTGCAAAACCAATTCACTAGTTTTACGCTCAAAATTGCAAGTATACGGGGTGCAACTTGTAGTAAAGAATAGACATTGATCCCTTAAAGATTGTGTTTAGACGCTACTTAATTCAAATTGCTTTGTTTGAGAACCAATTTTAGTAAATATACACTGAAAAATTAAACTAAATCAAACAACTAACAATGAACAAATGATAAAGCAAAAGTGTAGAAACTTGGAATTCAAGATTTAACAATTAAAGATCACTTTTTCCCTATCTTATCTCCCTCCTACCTTGTTAATTTAATTGTGCCTCACCTAATATTTCCTAATGTATTAACTAACCTCTCTCAAGGTGTAATGAATTGTCCCTAGCCAAATTAAATGGAAATGATTAAGTAATATCTCAATCTACAGAATCAGTCCACCAATTCAATTAGTTATGAAGTTATCTTATGGGTAATAAACTAATTAGCCAAGATCTCTCCCTCGCTAATAAATTAACTTCATGAATGTATGTCTATAGAGTGTCAATTTTCATTGTACAGCCCTACATAATTTATCCAACTCAATTTCTCAATATATTGCATGGTAAAGCTCAACATTCATCAAAAGTATCATCCATTCAAATCAACAAAGTAGGAGTTCAATCAGTAGTTCAAAAGTAATCTCTATAAATAACTCAGCCACTCATAATGTCATTAACATCCCCAACAACTAGAAAATCCATAATAAAGATGCTAGAAGAGAAAAACGAAATAAAAACTAGATGAAGCAAGCTCTTCCTCTTCTTTGCCCAAATCTAGAAAATCTAGAGTTGGTGTGCTCTTTGCCTAATTTGGAATGGAAATCTTGATTCTCTACCTATCTCTAGGCCCTAAATATGTTTTTTAGCCCTAAGAGGAAAGTTCTCACGACGCCCCATTCGACCTTAGGGATTTGGGCCCTAATATATTCATAATAACCTAAAAATAAGTGAAACCTGCGTGTCTCTTTGAGTTAGGGATCCCATGATCGTGGGAATTAGCATGAATCCCATGATAGTGGGTTTTTATCTTACAACTCCTCCACTTCTCTTCTCCTCTCTTCGTCCCTAGCTCAATCATAAAGTTGTCCACCCTCTATTCCTACATCAAAATGATCAATTCTTACCCTAAATCAACATCAAACATAAAATAACAACTTTGAAGTTTAAACTAAACAAAAACATACAAAATAAGTACAAAAACACAACAATAATAACCCATTATGCAAGAAACACATGCCAAATACTTAGAAAAACATATACTAATGCACAACTATCAATAGTTTAAGGTGTTTTGTTAAATAACAGTCCCAACTTCTCATCTAACTCCACACCAGCAACACTTGAATAATTCCACCATTTATAATCATGCTACAAAATCTTTGATGAACAAGTTGTATGGAAGATATTATTTTTGTTATTCATTCACATCAGCCTCTCCCACATATATTCTTATTAACCATTTGGTGATTAGTATCCTTCCCTCTTCGAACCTCTTAATAACACTTTTCATAAACCTTAAAGTCATCAATTCTAATATGCAAAAGTGAGTTATTTTGTAAACTAGTTATAACAACTTTGTGTTTCTCCAATATATCCATTACTTTATTAAATTAAGTGGTCAGATGTTGGTATTGACCCTATATTGCATTCATGATAAACTTCTAGTCTATCCCAACTCTATCGTGTCCATTTCCTTCCCTCTAAGAGTTTTAGCAAAGTTGTAAGAAAACTTTAGTAGTAAAAACACTACCAAATATGTTTTTCTTAAAATTTACTAAACTCACAACTTAAAACTCTTAATTAAAGGCTCTTTTCAAACTAGTTAATTCATCAATAAGCCTAGTTTTAATCTCCCCCTTCGTCAAATTACTCCAAAAGAAGTGAATTATATTAAAAAAATTAAGCAAAGAAAGCAACTAAAGGCAAAAAAATGCAAAAAATTCAAGCAAATAATTGAGGTCTACCGAACCAAGTAGATAGAGTAAAGAAGAAGAATAAGAGCTGGACAAGTAAGAATTATAACGACATAAAAAAGTAAGAATAAATAGAAAATAAAATATATTTAAAGTAAGAAGTACTTTATTCTTATTGCAAAAGGAATAACAATACTTACTTGTAAAGGATAATGCAATTACCAACCCCTATTTGTAAGACTTAAATGGAATTTTTTATGAATTTTCTCTTCACAAAACCTTTTAGATGTATTTTTCTTTTCTTTTTAATTAACTTATAAAATCAAGAAACAAAAAGCAAGAAACAAGAAACAAGAAGAAAGAATAATAAGAACACCTAAGAAAATCAAATGTTCAATAAGAAACATAAACAAACAAATTCAAGAAAAAACTTGAATATAGAAGACGACTATGACACCTAAATTTTGATTCAAACAAATAGGACTAGTGAAATTTGATACCAATATAAATAAGGGCTAATGATTGTTTTATTGAAACAAGTTTGATTCAAGAGCAAATTTAAAACAAAACAAGAAGAGTGATATGAATTGTCATACTCACGAAAAAGATAGGATGCGAGTGATAAGATTCTAGAATTTGATCACCTCTAGCAAGCTAGATAAGATTGTAAGTTATTAGAGAACCTAAATCAAGAGTTTCTTTAAAAGATTGAAGAAAATATCTCTAAAATTTTTCGAATAATTGATAATTATAAGCTTATGTTATATCAATAAGAAAGACTTTTATAGGCATAAAATTCGTATAACTAAAGTCCTAGATGGAAATAACATTATGAAATAATAAAATTCTAAACAACCAAACTACAAGTTCTATGCTCATCCCTAAAGCACACTAATATTGGTTTTGTTATGGAACTTTGCGTATGTTTTTCATAGATAAGTCTAATGCCAATTACATTTTGTACCTTATTCTTTAACTTACTCTTTCACTTAAATCAACATAATATGCTTGATTTTAGTCACTCGAAGTGGAAAAATTCTACTCCTCGCATAAAATTCACCATTGGATTATGAAGGGTTTCTTTAATCTTCTTTGCTCTACTCCTTGTTAATGATCCTCTAGCATTCTTAAATGGATCTCTAATAACTTTCAATGCTTCATTTGAACCCTTTGCAATTTGTCAATAGCCCCCTTACATTGAAGTTTGTGTAACTTTAGTAGATGATTTACTCCCCTCAATAAATATTTATTAGCTTATTATCACATATGAAAATATTTTTATTTTTCAAAAAATAACATTTAAACATTAAATATACTGTTAAAATTAAAATAAATTAAATAGTTAGATTATATTATTCAATATTCTATTAGTAATTAATATTACTGATAATTAATAATAAATATTGGTTCTACCTAATTCTGGTGAGGTAGGACGCAACTATTTAGATCCATGAGATTGGTTGTCTTCAGCAAGAGGATACCTGCAAAACAGTGCAAGGTATGTCGGGGTTAATAGCCGGCAGGCCCCTCCGACGCTCAAGTTAGTTTTTTGTGAGAGCTTTTTGTAACTGGTGAGTAGTGAAAAGTAGGGTTATGGGAACCGTACCTTCTCATGATGGGGTAATAAATTTATATGATTGTTACCTGAGGGAATTAGGTCAATCCCCAAGGCATGGGCCGATTGGCCCATGTGCTGTTTTGCATCTGGGCTTGGGCCTAGCATGACCGACCTAACCATAAACCCCCTACTCTTCGACTCTGATCAAGGAGAAGGGTCGAAGGAGTACATGAGGATCATGCAGCTTGTCTGCAAGACAGCTCATGATAGGCCCGATCGGTCGGACATTAATGCATAGTGTCTGAGAGCTCGCGCTAGGATCGATCGGTTGAATGTCGACGCCGAGTGTGTGAGGGCACTTGATTTAATCATTATCAATGGCATGTGCCCTTTGACAGGTTTTCAAAATTTCAAACGAGGCGCCTCTTTAACTACTGCGCAGCTGTCATGGGCGTCATTTCAACTGTTACGTCGTTATGGGCCATCTGGTAACCCTAATTTGGACGGCTCGGATTTTTCCACGCATTCAAGTTCGATTTGTACGCCCTCTCAGTATCTTGTTGTAAATGCTCAGAATTGACGCATCTCTTCGCTTTCTGCGTGTTTGATTCTTATCTTTGCTTTCTCTCTTCATCTCCCTGTTTACAGCCGTTGGAATTCCCTTTTCACCGTCGTTCAATCTTTAACTCCAGTCACTAAAATAGGTACGTCCTTCTTCCTTTCCTCGTCTGTAAGTGTGATTTTCAATAAAATGTCGTCAACTAGCTCTAGGAACAAATCTAGTTCCCCCTCTCCTTCTCCGTCGCCTCCTCACCAGCCTTCGCCACCGGTATCCACGAGTCCTAATGGGGAAGTAAGTATAGTTTTGAGGGAGCTCCATCAGGAATTGGTCACCGAAGGAGCTTTACAAGTTGTTGGGTCGCTGGAGATAGTGGCGAGAACGGTGGAGGTGCCGGAAGCCGACAGAAATGAGGCGTCAGAGTTAAGGGAGAATGAGGAAGTCAGAGCGAGTGCCCGGAAGGATGGGCAAATCATTGAGAAACCACTGAGTGACCCTTCGAAGATGACCGAAAGGGAGCTGAATCGGTCGGTTATTAAGCATAATATCCCCTCATCTTGGGGGCCTAGGCTGACTAGCCAGAACGAAAGGATTTATAGCAGTGGGTGTGGCTACTTTGCTGTGATAGAGAACTTTTTCTCGGTCGGTGGTATGAGGCTTCCGTACGCCCCGATCATTGATAAAGTATGGCGCGCCTACTACTTAGGGTCGAGCCAGATTCTCCTAAATGGCTGGAGGTTCATCAACGGTCTGGCTTTGCTCTGCCATAATTTCGGGTGTCCTCCATCGGTTGGCATTCTGCGAAATTTTTTAAGGATGAACCAGAGCTCGAGCGGCGGGGCCGGGATTCCTCACCTCCAGTATAGGGATGCGAGGTATCGTCCTGCTGGAACAGCAGGATCAATCAAAGCGTGAAAAACGAAGTACTTCTTCGTGAGGCCCCCAGGATCCACTTTTGAATCTCGACCGTGGAGGTATCCCTTGAATGAGCGATGGAATGACACTGTCGACCTATACCTTTCTAGGGAAGAATGGGAGGTGATCGGTAGGATCAAGACGCTCGGCCGATATTCTTTTGACAACCTCATTCTGGGGTATCGTGGAGGGGCATTAGCCAATGCCTTTTTAATTGATCCCCCTCCTCAGATTAGAGGGCTGGAAGAGGAGACTGCCCCTCCTGGTTAACTCCTCGTAATTTATCTGCCGTATTTACAAGTATTAATTCTGATTTCTAACTTGCTTCTCTGATTGTGCAGCTATGAAGGTCAAGGAGTTCGCTGGGTCCTCTCGTCTCCCAAAGTCCAAAAGGCAAGCCGGGGGGTCTAGAGCTTTTTCGAAGGTGAAGAAGCAAAGGAAGGAGGCAGAGGCCAATGAAGGCATCGCTCAGCCGGCGGTGTTGGACCAACCTTCAGCAATTTTGGCCCTTCCGTCTGCTGAGGGCCGACCTGGTGTGTCAGCGTCGTTGCCAGTCCAGTTGATGAACGTGGACCGAGCAGAGTCGGAGGAGGAAGAGATGGAGCCGCCCCTCAAAAGGAAAAGGACCGCTCGGAGTGCTGGTCGATCATCTTATCAACTGGACAGAGGAGCGGGGGAGGGGTAAGTGCCACGATTGGATAAGGGAAAAGGGAAAGAGCGAGCTTCCAGTGGCGGAAAATGGGAGTCCACGATTAGTCTTGACAAGATTGCGACGCTGAGGAATGTTGATGTGGCTCTGCACATTGCCGAGAAGGCTGTTCCTCCTGAGGAAGAGAAATTTTTGGATACGTTGAACAATAAAGAACTGATGGCTAGCCTCGTCCGTGGTTGTGCCAGGGATATGGCGTTCGTCTCTGCTATGTTTCAACGTCTCGATCAGCTCGATGAAGTGAGGGAAATAGTGGATCGGGAGGTTCATGACCTTTTTGAGCAAATTAATACTTTAAGAGCTGAACTCGCGGAGGCGAAGGAGGAGAAGGACATCTTACGAGCCCAACTCTCTTCGATGGAGGAGGAGAAGAATATTTTGGAGGAAGAGAAGAGCATTTTGAGGGCTCAACTCGCCTCAGGGGAGGAGGAGAGGGGTAGAATGCTTGCTTCCAGGGCCGAGCTGGAGAGTGAATACCGAGTGTCGCAGCTCCTCATTGAGGGCCTAGGGAAAAAGGTGGCCGATGCCGCTTGAGGTGCGACCGAGGAGGAGCTTGTTCAAAGCCTTCCAACAAAGGTCGAGGCGGTGACAGAGAAGATAGAGGTCGAGAAGAAAATGTTGGAGCTGTAAGGCTCCGTCAGGGAGCAAAGGATTAGGGCGGTTAAGCGATGGAAAGAGCGGTATTTACACGAAGAGTGTTTGGAGTTTGCTTGTGACTTGGCTCTTTCCCTCTTGAGGAGCTGCCACAACGTTTGCGTCCCTAACGGGTCGGAGGGTCCTTTATTCGAGGATTATGCCGAGCCGATGCCTCCCTCCGAGCTCGGCCTTTCACTTGAAGAGATGAGAGAGATTGCTGAAAAGGAAAGAGAGGTCTTGGCGGATGAGATGCTGAACCTGAGTTCCGATGAAGAAGAGGATGTCTCTCCATTGTCTTCTCCTGCCGATCCGGCTGTTGGCCCTTCTGCTCCTCCCGAAGGATCAAAATGATCTTTTCCCTTTTTCAATGCTCATCTGGTCGGGCTTGTGGCCAGAGCGTTAATTCAAGGAAATAAAGTTCTTTTATTTTTCATTACCACCTTTATTTGTCGTGTTGTGATTGAGCGATCTTTCCAAATAGCATGGTCGATCGAGACAAGAGAACTTGGCCGAGCGATCCAAGATCCTGTCTTGGCATCGCCTGGTTCCAAGATCCTGTCTTGGCAACCTGGTCGAGCAATGTCGAGGCCGAGCGATCCAAGATCCTGTCTTGGCATCGCTGGTTCCAAGATCCCGTCTTGGCAACCTGGCCGAGCGATGTCAAGGCCGAGCGATCCAAGATCCTGTCTTGGCATCGCCTGGTTCCAAGATTCCGTCTTGGAAACCTGGCCGAGCGATGTCGAGGCCGAGCGATAGTTTCAAGGATCTTGTCTTGGCAACCTGGCCGAGCGATGTCTAGGCCGAATGATGGTTCCAAGGATCTTGTCTTGGTAACTTGGCCGAGCGATGTCGAGGCCGAGCGATGGTTCCAAGGATCTTGTCTTGGCAACCTGGCTGAGCGATGTCGAGACCGAGCGATGTTTCCATGGATCTTGTCTTGGCAACTTGGCCGAGCGATGTCGAGGGCGATCAGTTGGTGGAATTTTCTCCTCTTGCCAAATTTAGTCAGATTTTTCTTGCCAAGAAATTTGAAACCCCTTTATTGATGATGACAAGGGCGTGGGCCATTAAAAAACCTGACTGGCAGGGTCAGGAAAAAGGTACCCACAAGTTGCACGTATAATAAACAATAATAAACAAAGAAATGAGAACTAAAATAAGGCTTATCTATTGGTTGAGGGCCCTCAAGTTTTGAGAGTTCTAAGGCCTCGGTAGAATCTTCCCATTCGTATTGCGCAGGATGTAAGAGCCATGTCCGACTTGCTTGACCACTTGGTAGGGTCCTTCCCATGTTTGACCGAGCTTCCCAGGATGCTTTCCAACTACCTCGACCTTTCGCAGGATGTATCTGCCGACCTTTCTGTCGCTTGGCTTTACCCTTCTATTGTAGAACTTTATTGCTTTTTTCCTGACGACTTCTGAACGAGCGGCTGCTCTATCTCGCTCTTTATTGAGGAGCATCAGTTCTGCCTTGCGGGCTTCATCATTCCTTTCATATGCTCTTACATCAAGAGAGCTTGCCAACATTACCGCTACCTCAAGGGTTCTTGTTTCTGCCAAGTAGCATTCCCGAGCGATTCTTTGCTGACCCCTGACAATGTCAATGCCATGGGGTGTTGAGAATTTCATTACCTGATAATAGGTTGAGACGACTGCTCCGATGGCGTTTTGAGTGGCTCGTCTGATTATTGCATTGTACGCCCCTACAAACTTCACAACCAGGAACTCAACGTCCTTCTCTATCTAACACGGCTTTGGTCCAAATTTTACTTTAAAAAAGACTCAAGAAAATGGGTAGGCTGATGCTCCAGTTACCCCTTTGATAGGTCCTTCTATAGGCAATAATCGATCCTCTGGTATCTCCATTTTCTTGAAGGCATCATAATACAATAGGTCGACCGAGCTGCCCGTATTGATCATTACTTGTTTCACCTCGTTATCACCCATGTTCAGATTTACTACGAGCGCGTCATCATGAGGATAACTAACACTATCTAGATCAGATTCGTCGAATGGTATCATCCCACCGTTCTGTTTCTTTCTCTTGGTCGATAAGTCTTCACCGATCTGCCTGACATACCTCTTTCTTCCTTTAACGGTGGACCCGCCTGATGCACTACCACCAAAGATCATGTTAATGACCCTAACCGGTCGGTCATCTTGTTGTCTAGTGTTTCGTTCGCCTCTTGCCCTAGACTGTCCTCTCGCTTCGCGTCGATCGTCAGTATTCCCATTCTGCCTCCCTCCATCATTCCTATCATTTCGCTCCGAGGCTGTCGCTAGTTGTTAGACCGGCCGTTCCTGCCGTCATTACCTCGATCGGCATTTCTGTCGTACTTCAAAAATCGACCCAGCCTTCCCCTTCGGATAAGGAGTTCGATTTCTTTTTTCAAGTCTCAGCAATCCTCCGTGTCGTGACCGATGTCTCTATGGAAGCGGCAATATAAATCAGGGTCCCTCCTCTTGAGGGGAGTCTTCAACTTATTGGGTTCTCGGAGGGGTTCCCCATCTGCTCTCATGACTGCCAATACTTCCGCGTATTGCCTGTTGAGCGGGGTGAAGAATTCTCGTCGATGTCCCTGTCCATCGGTCGGCTTTCTCCAGCTCGACTGATCCTTCTGTCGCTTGTGGGAATCATCCGCTCTGCCACTCGGCCCTCGATTAAATCCCTTTCTACGCTTTGTGATTTTCAACACTTTCGAATGGATATACTTGTCCTCCGATTTCTTATCTCTTGAATAGACTTTGGCGATCGAGGCGATGACTTCTTAAACTCTTCATCCTTGTGTTGCTCATCAAGATCGCCAACACGGGCGAGCAAGTGGTCGAGACTTCAACACTTCATTATTAAACCGAGTGATGAACTCCATAAACTTTCGTTCCTTCCACAGGTCAACCGTGCATCACTTCAAGCGGTCTTACGTGATGCGTTTACTTGTAGGAAATTGATTGAGGAAGAGCAGCTTAAAATCCTCAAAGCAAGTAATGTAACATGGGGGTAAACTATTGAACCATCGTCGGGTTCCTTCTTGAAAGGCGGTGCAAAATGTCTTACATTGAATGGCGTCGGACACGCAATGTAGGTTCATCATCTACTGGAAGTGCTGCAGATAGTCTAGGGGATCGGTCTTTCCAGTATATTTTTTGAGCGTCGGTATTTTGGTGTCAGCCGCTGAGAGGCTATCCAAGATTGTCGGGATGAAGGGAGAGCTATATTGTGCTAATGGATGATGCGGACGGGAATTCATGGCCACATTGATTCGATCGTCCACTATTTTTTCTAGGGCTTCAGCAGAATGGCGATCGGCCATCATACCAATCTGCCGTGCGGGTGTCTGCGTTGTTCTCGCCGAGGCTATAAATTTGATTTAATCAATAGATCGGTACCGCCTCGATCTGTTTTGGGTGAGGAGGTTTGTTGTAATCTGCAGAGGATTTGCATCTAGAAGTACTTGAAATTTGGATGCGTATTGGTCTCACATTGTCCTCCAGGTCTTTCGCGCCTGCTCTTCTTGATCTGGGTTACGAGGTGGTGGTTGATTATTGGTGCGAAGATTGTGTGCGAGAATCGTGATGTGTCGGCGGAGAGTGGCGAGTGTAATAAACCCATCCGTTTATGGCGCAAGTGCGCTTAACGACGGTTATATCGAGGTTAATTCTTTGTCGCTTTGACCGATCGAGTGTTTACGGGCGTGGTGCTCGATATCGGGCCCACGGTGGAGTCTAACCGTTCTACTGATTACGGTGAGTAGGGCGCCATTTGGATCCATGAGATTGGTTGTCTTCGAAGAGGATACCGCAAAATAAAGGCAAGACACACTTATTTGGGGTTAATAATAAACAGCCCTCCGACTCTCAAGTTAGTTTTTTGTGAGAGCTTTTTGTAACAGGTGAGTAGTGAAAAGTAGGGTTATGAGAACCGTACCTTCTCATGATGAGGAAATGAATTTATATGATTGTTACCTGAGGGAATTGGGTCAATCCCCAAGGCATGGGCCGATCGGCCCATGTGTCGTTTTGCTTCTGAGCTTGGGCCTAGCACGATCGGTCCAACCAAATATTAAGTTAAGGATAAATCATATTGTAAAATAAAATAAAAATAGAAATCAATTTTGATGATTTTTATGTTATAAAAATTAGAAAAATAGAAAACTGGACCAAATAGATTTTTGAGAAAACAAAAGTTAATAATCTTAATAAAACCAAAATAACCCTTTGAAAAAACAAATGAGAAGAAGTTGGGATGTTAGAAGTTGCTTGAATAGTATATCGAATCGGCTCTTTATCATTTTCATTTTCATTTTCCATCCGTTAGATGGTTGGTCAATATATTATTACCCTTGTGATAGTGAATAAAGAAAGACAAGAGATATGTAACTAACAGTAAGTTCCCAGCTAATGAGAAAAGTGTAAACGCACGTTTGGGAAATGCAACAACTTCCCGTTGTCCTTGGACCAGTAGGCGATTTGAGGAGTGAGTGATGAATGACAAGAAGCAATCTTTCCAACGTTAGGTGAGTAATTGCAGTGTGCAAGTTTCTGTTATTAATGTCGTACAATTTTCCTTTCCCACCAGAACTTCTTGATTAAGACCGCCGAATAAATTAAAGTCCGTATTGCATAGATTAATATAGTAAGGCGAGACCATACAAGCAGCTAACGGCCTACTGCTGTTTGGTGACACCTGCATCGTACAAAGACCACACACGCATCTCCGCAAGATTTGTGACGTTCCGGAGACTTAGGAGGCCGTCTTCGCTTCAGTTTATTATTATAATTAGATCTATTAATTATGTTAACTTATTAAATAAAACATAATTAACGGGATATTATATATTCTAAAATTTTATTTATTGCTACAAATACCGTTATAATTTAAAATTATTGGTTGAATTAGGCAGCCAAACTCACTCAAAACGAAATCGTGAACCGATCGATTAATCCTCAAGAATCGACTAATTCCTATCGACTATGTAGGTCCGTGTCTCGATCCACGATCCACGGCCATTCGCGGTGGAAGTCTCCCACGACACGTAAAGGCTAAACCTAAGATCCATTCCATATATAAGGAATTATTTTGCCACGATACGAAAGACGTGATCGTAACCCTAAACCTCTGTTCATAACTATCAGATCCTCACCTAAAAGACTAACTTGATCGTCAGAGGGGTCTGCCGGTTATCAACCCCAACATGTCTTGTTCTGTTTTGCAGGTACTCTCTCACTCAAGACGACAATTTCATGGATCCAAACTACAACGTTCAGTCTCATCAAAATCAGGCAGAATTAATTATAATGTTGATAAATTCATATGACAGACAAAAATTACAACCTTAAAAACATACTAATAATTGAAATTTCCATAATAAACATATAGATAATTTTCTTCAAATTCTTTGGATTTTAGAGAACTAATTCATTATCTAATTATTCAAGACACTACCTAACAGTTATATGGCCACCAATTAGTCTCATATCGTAGGATGTATGCCGGTTAAATGAAATCCAATGTTTAAATGATATAAGCATTTGCCATTTTTGTCTCAAATTGTTACGTGAACTAAAAGTGCCTCATTGTTTTGAAGGATTGTGACATTTTTATAATATAAGAAGTGTTAGAAAATCTAAATATATGGCAATAATTTCTGAACTTTTTTGGAAAAAATTAGATATATTTAAAGAGGTCAGGGACAAAGCCTGACATAGATTCTTCTTACATTTTGCTTACACTACACAGAGTAAAACCATGACACATTGAACCAACTTAATGAGCAGCGTTACAATGAAGCATGTCAGGAGACGACCAAATTTTGTGCATTCAATAAGACTCCGAGCATTTCCACCTAGCCCGTAAACTAAGCCAAAGGGTTCTCACAATTGTTGGGCTTTGATATCATTTGTTAAAGCTCCAAGCAATAACACTCATCAGATTTTGGAGATCATTCAACCAATAAAACTTCTCACGTAATAAAAATGACTGAGAAATAATCAACACAAGATTTTATCATGAAAAATCCTACAGCGTGGAGATCATTTATCATTGATCTCTATATTGAGTAGTTGGTTGATCTTATAGAGTATAGCCACTCTCCGGACCTAAGACTCTGATACAACTTGTTAGGACTCCAAGTAATAAAGGTCACATGACCTCTGAGATCACTCAACCAATAATAAATTACTCATACAATAAACATGACTAAAAAATAATGAACATAAGATTTTAAAGTGGAAAACCCTTCATTGAAAGATAAAAACCACAGGACAAACCAATGATAAAATCCACCAAATCAAATAATATGATACAAATGATAAAGGTTTTGAGTTCTCTCATTTAAGAACACTTCATAAGAAAATTACAAGTAATCTAGCTCTTTTAACTTTTTCTAAAGCTCTCTCAAGAGACTTTTGCTAACCACTTCTAAAATTGAATACAAATTGATGCGCGCGCGCATACACACACACACACACTTTAGTTAAACAAAGTTATTTGAACTCTAAAACACTTATGTTGTTGAGTTTTTTTTGACTTATCCAACTTCTACCATCAAACTTATCTTTAAATTTTCACAAGGATAAGATTTATAACATACAACCTTTTTGATCCAATAAGAAAGTTAAGACCTTTGAAGTTTAGATTTAGTGATAGGGTTAGACCCACCAATAACATCACCATCCAATCTTTCGATTCTAATTGTTTTGTATATCAAGATGGCAGATATTCTAACCTTTAACCTTTTTTCTAGCTAATATTAAAGATAGGGGAAAGTGATTGGCTTATCTTATTGAATGTTTGCCAAATTGGACAAATCTCTTAATTGCATTGCCAGATTTCTAGTTTCTCAAGATGGACACCAAAGCTTGAGACAAAGAAGAGATCTATAAAGCTTCATTTGACTAGTAAGTAAGTTCTAGCTCTCAGATATCAATTAGATCATAATTTTGAATAGCACCAAAAAATATAATAGATTTTATAAGTAGAGAACTTTGGTCTAATTACTACTTTATATTCCCTTAGAAAGTGATAGTTTAATGACTTTAGATGTAGAGAAGGGTAGTTACTACTTGCATTTATAGTGCTTTAAACATCTAGGTAGTAATGTTCTACACTTGGATCCATCAAATTTATTAAGGCTTTAGTTATCTAGGTTCGATCTAAGCTTCTTGCAGTTCTTACCCTTAAATGAGCCTTATTAGTTTTTATTTTGGATTCCAAAAGTCTTAAGAGGACATGTTTCATCTCTAGGATCACATCTTTAACAACTTCTTATAACAACCCCTAACATTCTAGAGTATAGAAGACATCAACTAGAGGGTAATGAGGCTCCCATGTTAGCTTTCCTCACCTTTTTATAATTTTTTCTTTATAGTGTAGGGGATATAATAATGAACTCTAATTTGATAAAGTCCTTAGATCTCTCCTCCTTCAACTTGTAGGTATATTGTCAACCCTATCGTAGGAAACATGTAGGTCCTCACCAGGCTATTTTGTTTCCTCATTTTGTAGCTTAAGAGCTGAAGATCAAGAATCTTTTTCTGTAGGTTCTTCATAAATGTCATTACTGTCTAAAGTTTGCTCTTTTTTATCAACAACATAGGGTTATTTTAAGTTATGATTTCATCTATTTCTATCTCCTCATTCCCTATTAATTCTTGATGTAATCTTTTAGTAAACAACTTCCTAGTAGTTTTCCAATGTTTTTTAGTTATTTCCAGTTATAAGACAAGGAGGTCTCAGCCTTTGTTAGTTCACTAAAGCCATTCAATTTTATTATAGGCAAAGCATTTGGTAGCTCTTCGTCTCTATTAACGTTTGAATATATCCTATCGTATCCCAATATATCCAAATTTGAAGTTAACGAATCCAAGCTTAGAGGCTTACCTAAAAGGCTAGCTAAGTTACTAAGTCCCTCCACTATCCAATATTCTAATGGAATTTGATGAAAGTGGATTCACAAAGGAATATCATATATTTTCATCCTTTCTAACTCCATTCCCAAGTATTGTTTTTGTAAGAACATAGGCTATCCACCAATATGCTATGGCCCTTACTCTATAATGGATTCAATATTAGTGTCTAAAGAAAATTTCAAGATAAAAGCTTCGTCTTCCATAAGCAAAATTTTATCTAAACCTTTTTTACTTCATGTTTTGGATGCCTAATATTACACCAATGGGAATGAAGTCCTCTTTCCCCAAAAAAAAAATTGACTAAGGAGGTTGATCAAGTAGCAGCTTCAGCCTTTCACATCTCAATTGGTGGAGTGATATCCTCATCCATTAGGGGGTCCTTAAAATGAGTAAACTTTTCTATAGAAGGATTGGAGGAACCTTGCCTACTCCAAGCTTTGGAACAAATTGTAGAGATTTTCTCAACTTCTTTTATAAAGGCATGACTTTTTCCTTTCTCTTAATGCAGTTGTAGCAAATTACTAGCTTTGAGATAAGAACTTAAGAAAGGTTTTGTCACCTCCTTGGTTAGTGCAGGGAAGTGTACATCATCGAAGCTCAACCTAGCAGAAGAATTATAGATAAGGTTAGTCAAAGAAGAGAAAGGAACCTTAATTGTATTATGAGGCTAGATCTTTTCCAGTAAGGCAAAAGACTTTAAATGCAACACTCTCACATTAAAGGAATCTTAACCAAAAATAGTAAAACATAAAAGAGTAAAGAGGAGCATAAGAGTAAACTTGTTAGAGACAAGGTAGAGAAATTCCTTTTGAATCATTTGCTGACATTTTTTGTACTTAGTAATTTCTGAATTTGATTACAAATGAATCAAAATGTCAATTTAAACTCTCAATTAAATGGAGGAAATGGTTTGAGTGATATCTCATATTGAAAATATGGGTGATGAGGATCAAGATTAGGTTATTATAAAGCGCAGAGGTTTTTATAATTTCCAATTCTATAACTACTAAGTAATCAACAACTAGTTACCTTAGAGGTATTTATAATATTTTAAGTAAACCAATAAAAACTCTTTTTGTACCAACAACGTTAAGTTTTGAAATATATTTATAGTTTAATTAAGAACATTAATATATGAAAATGACCTATTTTTATAATAAAGAAATTAGAATGATTAAGTTAACTTTAGACCACTACAAATGATCCAGATTAAATTTACATCACTACAAAATTATCAAGAAATTGTAGTAATTCAAAATAAGATCATCTTACTACTCAAATTGTTCAAATTAATCTACAAACTGTAAGGTTTAATCACTAACAATTTTATATAAAATTGACATTTTTTGGTTATTAAATCATAATTTATATCTTAAGAATTTTTAAAATGTAGCAAAGAATATGACGAAAGTACAAAGTATCGTTTGTTCTTAGGTGTTAACTAGTTCGATTAAGTATATATTTGTATATACATGTATATAATTGAAATATAGTTAAATTATATTTTTATGAAATAAGAAACTTTATGAAAAGAGTACTTTGAAGTGAATCACACGTTAATACAATGTTTAGAAAATGATATAAGAATGCACGAGAAGGGGGTTGAATTGTATTCCCTTAAAAAAAAAAATTCTTTAAAAATGTTTGTTAGAAATAAAATTCTTTTACGTAACTTGATAGATTCTAATTAATCAAAACTTTGAAAACTTTGTTTACGAACTAAGTAATGATAAAACTTGAATCTAAAAGAGAGATAGAGTAAGAGTAGTTGACACAACGATTTATCCTGGTTCACCCCAAACCGTGGGCTACGTCCAGTCCTCAGAGTTCTTTCTGAGATTTCACTATCTCTTCAACTTTTAAAAGTATTCTTTACGAGCCTCTTCAGGTCTCTACAATTAGTATTCTTTCACACTTAGCCTCTGCAGGCTATCTGTACTACTTCCTCACAAAAAAGTGTTTGAACACTTGTTACAGTAAAATAGCTCTAGGCTAATTTGCACAGTATGCTTTTTACGATCGCGTAGATGTAATTCAGCTAATTTTTCAACTAACTTTGTAATCTTCGACTTCGACTTGTATTTATATCCTTCGTCTCCAACTGCTTCTTGAATCTTGTTTCTAGATTCTTGCTTCTTGAATCTTGTTTCTTGAATCTTTAAAAGAAACGGTTATTCAGTTGAGTTCTGTAACTAACCCGAACTAACTCTTGCGTTTGCTTTTCAATTTTTCTTCTGCATCTGTTTTTCATAGCGTCTGCGTCTATTCTTTCAATTCGCGTCTTCGTCTGTTTTTATTTTGTGTCCGCGTCTGAGTCTGTATTTCTCTTTTGTGTCTGCGTCTGTTTTTACTCTTTTCGTCTGCGTCTGTTTTTCTCTTTTGCGTCTGCGTCTGCGTCTACGTCTTATTGTGCATCTGCGTCTATTTTTCTCTTTTGAGTCTATCTTTCTGTTCGTCTGCGTCTATCTTTCTGTATTGATTCGTCTGCTTTTGTTTTTCTTTTATTTTTCTCTTTGTTATACATCAAAATTATATCAAAGTAAAGTCATTTTGACTTAACAGTCTCCCCCTTTTTGATGATAACAAATTATATACAAAAAAGAAAACAAAATACAATGTTTAAGAAGAAAAACTTATCTTCAAAAATCTTCTTTTTCTTCTTCCTTTCATTTCTTCGTCTCCTTCAATCATACCCTTTTCAGATTCTTTTATGCTCATTCTCTTCTCCTCTGCTCATTCTCTTCTCCCCCTATTTGTTATAATAAAAAATGATCAAGGATGATGACGCTTCAACAGTTCTGCCATCATCTTCTTCATATCATTCATTATCTCCTTTATCTCGTTTACTTCTCCACGTAATTGGCTGATTTCTGCTTGGGAGGCAAACGGTGAGGAGGATTGATCAATATCTGCTGAGGGAGCAGTGAATGCAATTGTTGTAGCATATGCGTCCGAGGAAGGAATGTAATCTTCTCGAATCGCAAATGTGGGTGGATGAATGAATACATTTGACTCTAGGATGTCCAAGTTATAGGGAGCAGGTAGCATAAGCAATCGCTTCCTTGCAAGGGTATGCCTTGACTTGTATAGGCGAGGTATTAGATAAAGGCCCGATACGCAAAACTATGCAGACAAGTGATTCAATAAATGTCCTCATATCGCCTTCCCTTCTCGGGCGGGTTCATTTTTATCTGTAAAGCTACAACTAGCTCCGTCTGAAATCTCTGTCGAAGTGCATGCCTCATCAATTTTTCGCACTTCTTCTGCAATCTGATCTGCGGGCAGATCATCACTAATTTCTTCTTCAGGAAATAACTTCGACTTCCCCTTATTGAAATCCAAAGGATATCGTGGCTGAATATCTGGTACAACCCTTATTTTTGTCTTCTCTGTGATCGGATAAATAGTACATGGTCTACTGGACATTTTCGTAGGGTATGGCTTAGTAGCTGCATCCCTCAAGACATTGTAGAACATCTTTTCATCTTCTTTCAGTAGATGCCATGTGTAACACCCCACTCCCGAGTGACCCGAACCCGATATTATGGGTGATATCCGAGTCCGTGCCCCGCGAGGGTGGAGTACTACATCAGTCGGTAAAACTCGGTATACAACAATTTTTTATAATGTACATTGGCCCTAAAAACAACGGTAAAAACAAGTAAGTAATTTAAGCCCCGATAAACTATTTCCGTTATTACAAGCGATCAACACTCATTATAGTCGAGCAACAATAATGCAATTGTCAATGTGTAAAACAATAACGCCACAATGGGCTTAGTCTAAATACAAAGCATTGTTATACAATGATTGCGGAACACAATTTGGTAATACACTAATGCGCATACCAAGGCGATCCCGACCTCTATCCTTCACTCTCCTCGGTAGAGACATACTCCGCGTCGAACGGGTACTCTTCAAATCTGAAAAATATATTACAATTTTGGATGAGTTTGCGAACTCAATAAGAAACCATCATCGATGGTTCTCCCAATTCATGCATCACATAACAAATTACGAATAAGACAGGTCTTAGACTACCAATACAATCAATATTCATAGTTCATATTACACGACCAATTGTCACGACCAATATTTAGTTCTGAGAATAATAAAACAATCCAAAGACAAGAGTCATCCATTTACAATACAATCACGAAGTCAAACAACCACAATAATTATCCATTTCGGATATTCATCCAAGAATGATGCAATGCATATGTGACTCTTTTCCAGTTTAATTACAGATATGACCGGCGCATAAAATGATTCATGTAAACGCGTGCGGGAGAATTATCTCCTTCGAGCTCGAGGCTCGTTTCAGTATGTCGAGCTCTAGGCTCGGTTCAGTATCAGTGACGTCTCGGTTCACAATTTTCCTTTTAGCAGTTTAATGCATTTGTGCATGAATGCACATGCCCAATAAAGTCAATATAATATAACATACCCATGGGTCACCCAAATGTACAATCCAATTAAACAGTTGTCCAATGCCCAATTCACAGTCAATAAAAGTCATATATAATCCACGTAATCCCCGTAGGGCAATCAAGTCATAGTAAACACGTAGATTGGGATAACCAACTAGGTTACTCACATCTTACTTCCGAGATATTGTCGGAAAGTCTTTGTCACGTCGGTCGATCGACGCTCCAGTTGTGCCTAAGCATCAGAGAAGGTAACTATCACTAACGATTCAATCCGAATGAATTACTGATGCACATGTAGGTAAAAATATGCAGGTTCATGAATTCTCGGCCCTAATCTCATTTTTTTCCATCAGAAAAATCTATCCAAAAATTAGAAACCTATTGGCGCTGACGGTGCACAAATCGGACCTCTATAGGTCCCCAATTAAACAAAACAGTGATTACATAGACTTTTACCCGAACCCACGTCAATTTTCCGTCCAAAAATCTCCAATCTTTCAGAAAATGAAATTCAATATTCTACGAATCCGATGCCTCAAGAATCAGGTCAATCGGATGTCGGACGGAAAAGTTATTCACGAAGGAAACCAAAATTCAACAATTAATATATATATATATATATTGCCCTTATTTCCTACTCTTTTTTCCTTTCCTTTAACCGAAATTCAATAAATCATAACTTATTCTACATAATTCAGAAAAATGCAAACCATATCTCATTGGAAAGGTAATGAAACCCTCTACAAGTGTCCTTTAGTCCAGAAAAATCAATTTCACCCCTAAGGGTGTCAAACATCCAATGTAAGCTACAGCCCACACATTCACTTCCTAAAACAGAACAGTCATTGGAAATTCACTATCTTTCATTCTGTGCAGTCAAAAATTATACAATAAATATGCTCATCAAGATCACAATTTTATCTACAACTTTCATGAAACAACCCAAATTTCAATTCCCTTGGTAACTAGGTCAAATAATTCACTCAAGGTTGCTGTCCCTGAAATCACTCAATTTGAGCAGTAACTTTCTATCAATCATATCTCCCTGTATACAAGTCAAAAAAATCACCAATTTATATCCCTGAAAAGATAAAATCGCAAAATTCAATTCTTCAAGAAATAACCAGATTCCAATTCAGCCTCTAACAGTGTTAAATCTGTTATGCAAGTTTCTGACCTAATCAGTAATTAACATCACAATGTAGGTTCAAATGGTGAAAATCCATAACTCCCACATCTGATTTCCAGAAATTTTATGCCATACACCATTTTCAAGATGAATGTGTCATCTAAAACTATTCAGTAGATTTCCAACACCAATTCAATGCACAAAAATTACTAAAATTCCTCCTAATTCGAATGTACACCAAATTTGACATTCCAGCTAGGTTTCATTCAATGCATAAAAACAGCCAACAATCATCAGTCCATAACTCCTAATAGACATATCTAAAAATTGCAAAATCAGTGGCATTGGAAAGCTAACTGAATAGGCTTCAACTTTCATTTAGTCCATTTGTCCTAATTCCTTCTCAATTAAATTAGAAAAATAATCAAAACAATCAGGTTATTAATCCGGATACTGTTCACCTAAGTCAAAACAGTAACTTTCCAAGCCAAATTTCAACCTCTTAGAGTTACAATTTGACAACACCTATTTAACACAAATATGTAGCTAACATCCCAAAGTTTAAGTGGACACAAACCGTACCTCATTTGTATTCCTACACAATTAGTTATGATCAAAACAGTACAATCGATTAAAACCCTAAATTTCCAGATTTGGTCCAATCTTAGTTTCTATCATTTCCAATGCCTTTAACACATCATTAAACATCCAAAGGAACACAAATCTAGGTCTGGCCACATTCATACATGTACTAGAGCTAATACTTAAAAATTTGCAGCACTCAATTCTTCATTTCCAAGTAAAATCAATGATCAATATGCCATCAAAATCAAGTTAAAACCATGCATCAATCATCCTACTTTCAATTCATAACCAAGCCTAACCTTATACCCATCATTTCAAACAATAATATACATCAATTTAATGCATCCATAAGCATAATAAATGCACCAAACCTCCCATTCAATGAAAACATCATTTAAAACTTAATGAAAGAACTTACCTAATTAGCTTCCAACCTTCCAAGTCTTCAAAAGATCACCCACTCACTAACTTCCTCCACCATACACCCACGACATCATCAACTTGAAGGCTTAGGTTGAGCTTTTATTTTGTGTGTTTAAAACCAAAGAAAAGCAAGCCATGGAGGAGGTAGAACAAAGAAGCAAGCAAAAATTCAAGAAGAAGAGAGGGAGGAGAGAGCTACGAATATGGAGAGAAAACAAATATGAAGAAAATGCTCATTTCCTTCTCAAGCTGAAAGTGGCGTGCAAGTCAAGACCCAAAGGGTTAGGTGGCTTTTAATTAAATGAAAGGCTTAATACATGGTTAAAATAAGTGACAAGTGTCACAAGTGTAAAGCATTAACTTGGTTCCTTTAATTTCCACTCTAATTTCTCCCCAAATTTCAATGGCTCAAAAACAAAAAATTCTAAAATCATGTACCCAATATTTTAGTGCCATTGGACAGGCATTTTCAGTACCGAAAATCAACCGGTTCGCCACTTGGCGATTTTTCAGGTCCGGAAATTTTCTCTGAAAAATTCCAGAAAATTCCTATAATTCTAGTAAAATGTAAAACACATAAAAACGTAGTTCAATAAATTTTTCAAATACAATTTCCACATTATTCACAATAAAATTCCATTAGGCACGAAAACCGGAAATGTCATGTATGCATGTACAGTTATTTCATGTGCACAGATTTCACTGGTCACTAGTACCAGTATGCATGGACAATGCGAATAAATCCCTATCAATCTCTTCCTATGCCAATTTACTATTTTACCCTTCCTGTCGGGGGTGGGATGTTACACCATGTGTCACTATTTATTAACATAGGTTGTACGACAACCATTATTTGCCTTCTTGGTTGACTGCAGATGGTAATTGCAGTACTCCTCCTTGTCACTACTTCAACCATCGACTTCAAACTTATCCTTTCTTAAAATTCGAATAGTTGTGAACGACGGACTAGGTTCATCGATTTCTCGAATGGTACCGCTGACCGAGCTCAAATCTGTTGTGACTTCTTGTTGATTATTAGCGAGAGTAGGTGAACTGACTAGGCTCCACCGGTTCCTCGGTTGCTCAACAATGGGAGTATTCTTCTTGATTAACTTCCACAGAGTAGACAAACTCCTCCTTCGACTAACTACTTTAGTCTTTATTCTTGGAGTTTTCTTAACTTGAGACTTACGTATCTCAGACTCCAATTTTCTCTTCTTCTCAGTCTCCTTGCTCTGTTTGGTTGATTCTTCCTCCAAAATTGAGACGAGAGATCTTGTCAGCTTTGGTGCGCTGGATCCAGAGGCTTCTACTTGTTCCTGCTCTCTGGCTCTTCTTTCTTCTTGTTGACTTAAAGTTCGAATCCTAGGTGATCTTCTTGTTTTCTTAGTAATTTCACCCAAAAGATTCTCTCCTTTCCTTTTTGTCGCACCATCGTCTGTCCTCCGAGCTAGATTATACTCTTCTCTAGGAAATGCCTGTTTTATCAAAGGCCTTCTATTTAATCTTCTCTTTTCTTCTATTGACATATTCACACTTCGATGAGATCTACAACTTGTTGTTGGAGATTTCTTTAATAATCGCTCCCCCTCAGTTCTAGTTCTCCTTGAAGAGTCTGCTTCTTCATTAATCACTGTCCTCGGACCCATTTGCCGTATAGTGATTGAGTCAATAGTACTCTTTACAGGTACAATCCTTCTATTTCCTTTGTGTAGAAGGACTCCAGATTCCTTAAAAATCCTTGTAAGAAGCATGCTGTAAGGATATCTGTTTGTATCCTTCATCCCCTTAATCATATAATGGAAGATTAAGAAGGGTAAGTCAATAGGATTGCGATTCAGCAGGTAGAACAAACATTGTTCATCTAGGGTGGTCATCAAATGCCTTAAACCTGCTCTGGGTAAGATGCAATTAAACAGAATCGCACGAAGAACCCTAGCTTTCTGGACCAGACTCGAAGTCTTCCTTTCCGAATGGTCATTCACTCCATACAACTGTTTGCTAACATCTTCTTCCTTCATGTTGACCATTGTCATTCACTTAGCCTTGGTTGACAGAGTCTCACCAACCGATGGACAATCGGTCACCATCCTTATCAACTCCTTTGTCACGACAACAGATATACCGTCTACTGAGGATACAATAGTGTTGTCTACAAGTTGGGCATTCTTCCAAAAGTCAAATACCTCATCGGTGTACACTGGTTCTCGTACCTAGAAGAAATTCCTCAAACCAGCTCTTTCAATCTCAGGTTCTACGTCCATACCATCCTTCCTTAGCGACTCGAAATCCACATGCCTTCCGAATATCATAGCTGCCTCCATTGTTTCAAAACGAAAACTGATTCTGGTAAACTTTTCTTCTAGGGTCGGATGATTGAGAGAGTTTGGAAAGCAAGATGAACCGTCTATAGATGAGAGTAACCGCAATGATCTCAACTTCTGGCTACTTAAAGGGTCTTATCACGCGTGCCCTAGAATCGTCGGGATTCTAAAGATCGTGAAGTGTTTCCCTCCAAAACTTCCTTGTCAGAGAAGTTACCAGCTGTAACTCACTGTTTCTGACGCCGTTAATTTTGACGTCCCTTTAGCCTGACTGTTCGCTTAACATAACCATGTTAAGGTTGCGTCTGATCTTCTGGAACCGTTCTTCACTTAATGGTTTAGTGAAGATATCTTCCCACTGATACTCTGTTTCGATGAACTGTAGTTTAACCACCTTCCTCTGAACATAGTCTCTTAAGAAGTGATGTCTGACTTCGATGTGTTTCACTCTCGAATGCTGGATCGGATTCTTTGACAGATTGATTGCACTGGTGTTGTCGCAATATATTGGAATCTCCTCTTCTTGAACTGAATAGTCTTCAAGTTGATATTTGATCCACAAGGTTTGCGAACAACAGCTTGTGGCAGACATATACTCTGCTTCGGCAGTTGATAGAGCGATTGAGCTTTGTCTCTTGCTTGACCATGAAACTAAGTTTGAGCCAAGAAAGTGACATCCTCCACTTGTGCTCTTCCTTTCGATTCTATCTCTGACATAGTCCACGTCGCAATATCCGATTAACCTGAAATCTTTACCTTTCTCAAACATTAAATAAAGATCAGTAGTACTTGCGAGATATCTCATAATCCTCTTAACAGCAATATAATGAGACTCTCTAGGATCAGCCTGAAACCTTGCACACAAGCATACACTGAACAGAATATCAGGTCTACTTGTTGTGAGATAAAGTAAAGAACTGATCATCCCTCTATACAGGGTTTGATCCACCTTCTTACCAAGTTCATCTTTCCACAAAGGATTTGAAGGATGCATCGGAGTAGTCATTGGCTTCACATTTTGCATATCAAACTTATTCAACAATTCTTTCACATATTTTTGTTGATGGATAAAGATTTTCTCTTCGGTTTGCTTAACTTGCAACCCAAGAAAGAACTTCAACTCACCCATCATGCTCATTTCAAATTCATTTTTCATTAGACTCTCAAACTTTATACATAATTTCTTTGAAGTAGCACCAAAAATAATATCATCAACATAGATCTGTACTATAATAAATTCATTCTCATAATTCTTCCTAAAGAGCGTCTTATCAACTTGACCTCTACTAAAACCATTCTCTAAGAGAAAAGTACTCAGACGATCATACCAAGCTCTAAGAGCTTGCTTCAGGTCGTATAAAGCTTTATGAAGTCTATAGACATGGTCTGGATTCTTAACATCTTCGAAACTGGGTGGTTGCTTAACATACACCTCTTCGTCTATAAAACCATTCAGAAAGGCACTCTTCACATCCATCTGAAATAGCTTTATATTATGAAAGACCGGATATGCTAGCAATATCCTAATGGCTTCAAGTCTTGCTACTGGAGCATATGTCTCATTGTAGTCTATTCCTTCTTGCTGATTATAGCCTTGTGCTACTAATCTAGCCTTATTTCGACTCACTCTACCTGATTCATCTAATTTATTCTTAAAGACCCATCTGGTTCCTATAATGGATTTCTTAGGGGGTTTCGGAACTAAGGACCAAACATTATTCCTAGAAAATTGATTCAGCTCCTCTTGCATGGCTAACACCCAAGCTTCGTCTCGAAGAGCTTCCTCAACCTTCTTAGGCTCTATTTCAGAGATAAAAGCCACATTAGCTTCTCTTCTGAATCTGGACCTTGTCCTAACTCCTTCTGAGGTCTCTCCAATAATTAACTCTTCTGGATGAGAACTTTTATATTTCCAGTCTCTTTTCACTCCAAAAGTTTTTAGAATATCTTTAACTTTGTCTTCTTGAGTACCTGGTGCTGGAGTTTCTGTTGCGTCATCTAAGTTCTTTGAAGGACCTTCACTCTCCATGTCATCTTCCTTATGGGGTTGAGAACTATCATCAAACTTGACATGGATGGTCTCCTCAACTGTCTTTGAAATAACATTGTACACCCGGAATGCCTTAGACTATGATGAGTAGCCTAGAAAGATTCCTGGATAGGTATTTGAATCGAATTTATCCAACAGCTCCTTTGTATTCAGAATAGAGCATTTGCACCCAAATGGATGAAAGTAAGATATCTTTGGTCTTCTTCCATTCCATAACTCATAATGAGTCTTCTTCAACATGGGTCGCAACAGAATTCTATTCTGAATATAGCATGTTGTATTCACAGCTTCTGCCCAGAAGTACTTAGGAAGATTCATCTCACAAAGTATAGTCCTAGCCATTTCTTGAATCGTCCTATTCTTCCTTTCAACAACTCCATTCTGTTGTGGAGTCCTGGGAGCAAAGAAATTGTGAAAAATTCCATTCTCCTCACAGAATAATCTAAACTTCTCATTCTCAAACTCTCCACCATGGTCACTCCTGATACTAGCTATAGATACTCCTTTTTCAATCTGCAACTTTTTGGATAATGTCCTAAAACACTTAAAAGATTCATCTTTGTGTGATAAAAATAATATCCAACAAAATCGAGTAAAGTCATCAACAATAGCAAGTCCATATTTCTTTCCGCCAAGACTTATTGTCCTTGTTGGACCAAATAAATCCATATGTAACAACTCTAAAGGTCTAGATGATGTTACAAAATTTTTAGAAGAAAATGAAGTTTTAACTTGTTTTCCTTTCAAAAAATTTTCACAGAAAAACTCTTTGTCAAAACTCAGTTTTGGTAATCCTCTTACCAAATCATGTTTTGCCAACTTTGAAATGTGTTTAAAAGAGACATGACCTAGCTTTTTATGCCAGACTAGTCTTTCTTCTTCGGAAGATAGAAAACATGAAACATTTTGACTTTGAAAATCTTCTAAATCAATTTTGTAAAGATTATTTCTTCTCTTGGCAAAAAAAAGTATAGACCCATCTTTGTTTCTGACTTCACAAAGATTTTGATTGAATGTGACTGTGAAACCAGAATCACACAATTGACTGACGCTGATCAAATTATATTTCATACCATCAACAAGCAGTACATTATTTATGCATGCAAAGGAATCTTTACCTATTTTTCCGATTCCAATAATCTTGCCCTGCTGGTTGTCTCCGAAAGTTACCGATCCTCCCTTCTTATACTGAAAGTCTTGGAACATAGACCTTCTTCCCGTCATATGTCGCGAGCATCCACTGTCTAAATACCAATGGTGCTTGCCGCATCTTCCAAGGAAGGATATCTGTAGGAGAAACTATTTTATTTTTTAGTACCCATATTTTCTTGGGTACTTTATGGTTAGTAGTATGCATATGATGAGTTCTTTGATGCATATTACTAGAACGTTGATTAACACGAGATTTATTATAGTTTCTCTTTTGAGAGAAAGGGTTCTTATGAGGATGAGTCTTATTGCCTGTAAACCCTAATCCGGTTTTATCACTCGGATGTCTACATTTTCCAAGCATCTCATTCATTTTCTTTGTGCTCTCGGTAAAAGTAGCTAAATCGGTTTGATTCTTAATTCTCGATTTGATTGATTGATCTCTTGATCATCTCGACTTTCTTTTTCTCCTCTAATTGCTTCTTTAGACATATATTTTCTCTCTCTATTACTTCTGTATGTCTAGTATTTTCTACATACTTTTTCTTTAACAGTTTGTACTGTTTCATAATAGTATGAGAATCTTCTAACAATTCTGAGTAGGCATCATGCAAGTTATCGTAATCAGATTTTACCTCCTCATCACTTTCTTCCTCGGCTACTAGGCAGATGTTTGCATGTACAGACGACTCGGAACCTGTATCTGTCTGATGAATCTAGGTCCTCCCACATTGCCATCATGCTTTTCTTGCCTTCTCTACTCTTCTTAGTTTTCTTCTTTAGAGTAGGACAATCGGATTTGTAGTGTCCAGGTTGATTGCACTCGTAGCAAATGACCGATGACTTCTCTGGTTTAGCCTCATCTTTGCCATTCTTCTTGAAAGTCTGATTTCCTTTGGACTTCTTCTTCCACATGCGTCTTATCTTTCTAGAGATGAAAGAAAATTCGTCATCTTCATCACTTGACTCTTGTTCTGATTGGCCGGAGTCGTCATTCTTTGATTCTTCAATTTTTAATGCTTTTGATGACTTCCTCCTTCTTTGAGTCTTGTGATTCTTTTGTCCGGCCTTCAGCGCTATCGATTTGTCCTGTTTGGGCTTATCTTCAGCATCAAGTTCAACTTCATGAATTTTCAAGGATCTAAGCAACTCGTCAAGCTTTAGCATGCTCAAATCTTTGGCTTCCTGCACCGCAGTAACTTTAGGTCTCCACCTCTTCGAAAGACTTCTTAAGATCTTTCGAACATGATCTTGATTGTTGTACGTTCTTCCAAGAGCTTTCAATCCATTGACAATTTTTTGAAATCTTCCAAACATTTGATCAATAGATTCTTCATCTTTCATCCTGAAAAGCTCGTACTAGTGCACAAGAATGCTTATCTTGGATTCTTTAACTTGGCTTGTGCCTTCGTGAGCAATGGACAATGTGTCCCACATCTCCTTCGCAGTGTCGCATCCATGGACTTTGTCGTACTCGCTCCTGCTTAGGGCACAGGTCAAGAAGAACTTCGCTTTTGAGTTCAGCTATATCCTCGCCTTTTGGTCAGCCGTCCATCTGATTCGTGGAATAGAATTCCCATCTTCATCTACTGGTGTATAAGGTCCATTTTCTATCACATCCCAAAGGTCGACATGAGTAGATTCTATGAATAAACGCATCCTATCTTTTCAGTAATGATAATCTTCTCCGTTGAATGCTAGAGGTCTAGTGACTGAGGCTCCTTCTACGATGTATATATGTGATTCCGCCATTATCTTTGATCCACACTTTGCTATAGTGATCCTTGGATACCAGGCTCTGATACCAATTGAAGTGAATCACACGTTAATACAATGTTTAGAAAATGATATAAGAATGCACGAGAAGCGGGGGTTGAATTGTAGCACCCCATTCCTGCAAGACCCGAACCCGATATCGTAGGTGATATCCGAGTTCGTGCCTCACGAGAGTGGTATGCTAGAGTACTCGAATACCGTCAAACATTCAGTATAAATTTTTTTTAAAAGACATTCACATGCGCGAAAAACGGTAGACAATTTGGGCCCGCTTTTCTTTGTAAACATTTTCAGTGATAACAGTACACTCGACAGTATTTAGAAAAGCCAGTTAACGTACACAGATCCATAATTTTATTCATAAACATTTCAGTGATCACATTACAATCAATAAAATTACAATAGCCCATTTGGGGCCCACTAGAACTACAACACTATTTTTCAGAAAAATGCGGAATACATAATTGTATAAAAGTAAGATGACATTAATGCAGACGCGAACTGATCCCGACTCCTATCTTTTCCTGGCATGTAATAGGCATACTCCCGTGTCTAACGGAGTACTCTTCAAGGCCTGAAAAATAGTTGCAAATTTTGGGTGAGTTTTGCGAACTCAGTGAGGAACCATAATCGATGGTTCGTCCAATTCATGCATCACTCAAGCAATTCATAGTTCAGTTCACAATAACAAAGTCAGAAATACCATATCATTATACAAAAGAAATTCATAATTGTGCAAGGCACTCTTGCACCTTGCTCCCATTTACAGTATTCAATCAACTATGAATGCAATGCATATGTGACACTTTTCTATTTTATTTCAGTGTTGTGACCGAGCGCTTAAACAGTAAACGGTAAATAGTAGACGCGTCTGCGGAGTAGGAGAGCCCTCTGGGTATGCACTATCTCCCTTCGAGCTCAAGGCTCTTTTTCAGTATCAGTGGCGACTCTGGTCACAACTATTATTATTCGTTCATGTATTTGTGTATTCAATGCAATATGCGCAATATATCACAGTCACTATATACCCAGTCTGTCACAGCAGAGGCAACGCAATGAAGCACAGTACACGAATACCCAGTCCTTAATACATAACTGATTGCAAACTAATCACATGTTCGCCACCCATTAAGACTTTTGATTTAATACGGTTCTTGACTATTTTAGTCAAAGCAATGTCCTCTATATGTTAATCACACGGTCACATTTCCGTATTCACTCATTAGAATCCGAATTCATTGTCAGCTTCACAGGGAGAGCCAAAATTTATGAATCGCCAATTTGGGGTCTTGCTCAACTTTTCATGTGAGACTAAGCTCAAACTTAACTTTTAAAAGTACTTCGGTTTACCCAAACTTTAACTCGACTTCCTGTGCTCTTTAATGCAGTAGTAATGGTGACCTCAATATCTCAATTTGTTTTATACCATTATCGGATTTATGTTCAATGTACCGATGTACAACACTAGCTTGACGGAAAGTACTCATTTGCTTAGTCAACATCTTTCTATACCTCTATTCATTGTCTCAATCGAAGATTCAGTTCTGTCAATCTCTACAATGAATTCCCCTGCACCTATAATATCTCCAACGAACGAAGTAATCACTACTGTAACAAGTTCTACCCCATGCATTCAGAAATCAGCGTATGGGACTCTAGTCGTCTCGATGTATATGAAATTACTTTCTTATAGTTCTAGTCCCGGCTATAAAACATCATTGTATGGAAATCTCCATTCCCAATTAACAAATGATATTACTCTTATCGGTGTCTCCACGTTTTCGAACCAAGTATTAGTATAACACATTTCAAGTTTTTGAATAGATGACTTAAGCTCCCGAGATAAAAATTGTTCTCAGTACACGAATCACTTTATAGTGTTGCAAACAATTGTATTGAAATCACTAATAGGAAACATGATATATTTCCTACAAAATCTCCAATTCAAAACAGCATCATCAATACGGAGGTCATAAATTCCTCAAACATTTGTTGGGATCTCCTCACTGATGCGACTTACATATGATATCACAATTAGTCAAAATCTCATCTTACGTTTCTAAAGCACAATCGGAATACAGTTTATGATCATAATCACTAATTGCTATCATGTAACTGAAATCACGTTACTCTACAACATGGGGTCCTTGTGCCAATAATTCATCAACAAATGAACCAAATTTTCTCTCAAATTCACAAATCCACTTATATAGTGGGATACGTTATATCAATAAACTGTATACACTCTCAATAACCCCTTCTGACTCTTATGCATGACTCTTTGCGTCGAATGCAACTCCAATATTCACTTTTAACTCACTATTTGGTCATTTGGGTTTGTTCCTTCATTGGTCATTTTTTTCCTTTTCCCTTCCATATTGTTCATGATCCTAGTTCCTATACTTTCTTATTAATCTGTTGTAGCACTTCACAAAAATTAGCTTCCACATTGCATAGGATCTCAGTAAGTTTTCCTAGGGTTTCGCTAAGATCAAGACATATCATGACGAAGAAGGTCAAAACACCCTCGCCATAAGGTATTAGGTAATGTATATACCTTCCAAAATCCTTACATCTCGCCTAATTACATTCACGTCAAGTTTCCAATCAAGAACATTCACTAATGCTATATACATTCCAATTGTTTCTAGATAACATTTCTATCCCTGTTCCTGTCCATGAATGGGGTTTTCCCATATGATCATCACAAAATCATATTTTGTGTAGGCCATCATCATGCCCTGTACTTTCTTTCTCATGGAACACATATCTTACCAGTGATTCTATTTCAATTTCCCAGCATGTACCTCTGTGGAAACAACATCATTTCACAGTAATTGAACTCGCATGATAAGCGCAATCACTTTTCTTCTGTTGATTTAGTATTTCTTCCTTAATCGCGTGTATAATTAAAAATCCAAACTTAGGCATATTTCTATGTTCTTTTCACATTCCGAGGTAGAACATTCGAGTACAATAGTAATATCATTATGCTCTAAGGTACACACCAACACAAAATAGTGAATTTCTATCCACCTTGTCGAACCATATACTTTTTCTCGTTGCCAAATTATCCACACTTTATCGTCCAAAGATAGTTCAGACACATAGAGACTTGGGCATCCTAAAATTTTGGTCCCAACAACACAAGCATACAACATTCATTTCATATCCGAATCGAACCTTTCATGGTTGTAAAGAGAAATTTAGTTCCTGTAACCGATCTTGTACATTTTAGTCTCGTTCTTTCCACATATATTCTTCTTATCTTCAAATTGGATTGATCCGTATATTTCCGACATGTCTCGGTATGCCTAATGTTTCCAAATTCTCAACCAATCATTATGATAGAAATTCTAAACCATGTAACCAATTTAGCCCTCGAGACTTTCATTGTGTCTCTATGCATATAAAATCACAATTCAGAATCGTAAATACCTAGTTAGCTTTGAACTTTTAATCTCATATAGGCATATTTAGCATCACATCATACTTTTATCACTTTAACCGATATTCCTCTCATTTGCAACTTTGACCTCTTCCGGTTATAGAAATTTTCGTTTTCATTCAACTCGCTTTATACACTTTATGTCTCAGTATTTGGTTTGATACCACTTCTTTCCTGAAGCAGCACATACCCATGTGTTTACATTCATATCATCTTACAAGGGTTTACAATCACATTATAACATGAATATCATTATCCATTGTTCCTTCCTCATTCCTAATGGCCCATACACCTTCATTGGCTCATATCGTTATCTGCCATATCTAATCATATACAATTTCTCATTTCTACACATCCACAACCTTCCGTTTGGCACACTACTATCTACCATCACCTTTCGCCCTATTCAACTTAAACACTTTATACACGCTCATGCGACTCAACTAGGGATCAGTTGCTACCGTCTACTTTGACATGACCAAAATGCATGTGACTTAACACAAATTTCAGAATGCCCATGTACAATCGTACTTCTGGGCTCTGATACCACATATGTAGCACCCCATTCCCGCAAGACCCGAACCTGATATCATGGGTGATATCCGAGTTCGTGCCTCACGAGAGTGGTATGCTAGAGTACTCGAATACCGTCAAACATTCAGTATAAATTTTTTTTAAAAGACATTCACATGCACAAAAAACGGTAGACAATTTGGGCCCGCTTTACTTTGTAAACATTTTCAGTGATAACAGTACACTCGATAGTATTTAGAAAAGCCAGTTAACGTACACAGATCCATAACCAAATTGGGCCCAATTTTATTCATAAACATTTCAGTGATCACATTACAATCAATAAAATTACAATAACCCATTTGGGGCCTACTAGAACTACAACACTATTTTCAGACAAATGCGGAATACATAATTGTATAAAAGTAAGATGACACTAATGCAGACGCGAACTGATCCCGACCCCTATCTTTTCTAGGCATGTAGTAGGCATACTCCCGTGTCTAAGGGAGTACTCTTCAAGGCTTGAAAAATAGTTGCAAATTTTGGGTGAGTTTTGCGAACTCAGTGAGGAACCATCATCGATGGTTCGCCCAATTCATGCATCACTCAAGCAATTCACAGTTCAGTTCACAATAACAAAGTCAGAAATACCATATCATTATACAAAAGAAATTCATCATTGTGGAAGGCACTCTTGCCTTGCTCCCATTTACAGTATTCAATCAACTGTGAATGCAATGCATATGTGACACTTTCCTATTTTATTTCAGTGTTGTGACCGAGCGCTTAAACAGTAAACAATGAATAGTAGATTCGTCTGGGGAGTAGGAGAGCCCTCTAGGTATGCACTATCTCCCTTCGAGCTCAAGACTCTTTTTCAGTATCAGTGGCGACTCTGGTCACAACTATTATTATCCGTTCATGTATTTGTGTATGCAATGCAATATGCGCAATATATCACAGTCACTATATACCCAGTCTGTCACAAAGAGAGGCAACGAATGAAGCACGATAAACAATCATCACAGAGAAGCAACGAATGAAGCACGATAATAGCAAACAATTTGACAATCAAATAGATCACAATCATTCACATTAAACTTCACAGTCACAATTGATCACGTTAGAAACACAAAGGTTTCACATTCATGACAATTTCACTTATGCCATATTCCCAATCCTCGGACCTTTGGTCCGGATTTGATCATACACAATTCACAAGCCCACCATTATTCTCCTCAGAGTTATAAGTATAGAACTTTAAACAATTTAAATATTGAGGAACCATCTAGGTTACTTACCTGTACTTCCGAGCTAATACCTGGAAATCTCAGTAACGTCGGTGGATCGACGCTCCAAATGTGCCTCTATAACAGTGCAATTGCATACACATTACCGAATGTACATGTAGAACTATTTAAAGATGCACATGTATCAATGAAAATGTGTACAATGCATGTTCGTGACATTCCCGGTATCATTCCATAAATCACACTGTAAAAATGTTCCCCTATGTCCAAAGAAACCATAGACACTAAATTCGCTCAATTCGGACGTCAAAAGGTCCAAAAATCGCTACTCGATCCCATCACTTTGACCTAACCCATTTCCGTCAATTTCGCCTCTAAAATTCCCAATTTCACATAGAAATGAAATTAAATTATTCACGAATCCGATGCCTCGAGAATCAGGTCAATCGAAGGTTGGATGGACAAGTTATAAGCAAAAGAAGGAAAATATATGATCCTAGTTGACATGCCTGAGAATCCTAGTCGACTTATGCTATTGTGTATGTCCTAATCGACTTGTCTGCGGATGCAAGTCGACTTATGCTATTACAATGACAGTTCTGGACAAACGTCCACCGACATCCCAACTTTCACAATTCATAACTCCTTGCTCCAAATTCCAAATTGGACAAACTTAGTGTCTATTTTATAGAGAAAAGAGAGCTCTACAAATTTCATGAAGGACACAAAACTAATTTCACATCTAAGGGTGTCAAAAATACACTCAAAGTTACTGCCTTCACAATGCCTCTCAAAACAGTGCAACATTTTATAAAATCCATAACTTCTCATTCCCTTTGCTAAAAATTACAAGATTTATGCCAAATGAAAGATCAGAATGTGAACTACAACTTTAATGAACAACATGAAATCAAATTCAATTGCTAAGTAGGTCAAACAATTCGATGAACAATTCTGCCCACTGAAATCACCTGAACTGAACAGAAATTTTATAAAAAGCATAACTCCTTGTAAAAATGTCAAAAATTTTCATACTTTATACCCATGAAAAGCTCAAACAGAATACTACACTTCTTATGAAGGGCTTAACAGCCAATTCCATTTCTACAAAACTCAGAGCTGTCATGCAAGTGGCTGCCCTGATCACTAGTCAATGACCCAACTTAAGTCCAATCTTTGAAAATTCATAACTCCCAATTATGATATCCAAAAATAGCATAGTATATCCCATTTTCAAGATAATTGCTTCCTCTACAACTTTACAGAAGATCACTTGAGCCAATTCAAATCACAGAAATATCTAAATTTGCTTCCAATCACAATACTCACAAAACCTACACTTATAGCTAGGTTTCACCCAAAATGCACATAACCAGTCAATAGTTAACAATTCATAACTCCCAACGTGCATATCGAAAAATTGCAAAATCAGTGGCAATGGAAAGCTAACAAGATAGGCTTCAACTTTCATTAATACCATTTTCACCAATTCAACCTCAATCAATCTAGAAAAATTCATCAAAGGTTTAGGTCCTCTAATTCGGGTACTGTTCAAACGACCCCTATCATTGATTTTCAAAGCCAAAATTCAACCTCTTAAAGCTACAATTAGACAACACTTATTTCACAAGAAATTGTAGCCAAACAACTAAAGTTTAATTTGGTCTAAACCTCACCTCATTTGCTTAACCACATAATTAGTTATGGTAAAAACATGAAACCATGATCAATTTGCATTTTCCAGCTTTGCTCCTAAACTTATATTCTATCACTTCCAATGCCAATTACACATCAATAAACATCCACTTGGGACAAGGATTCAGCCAATAGGTCATCAAGACCTTCACCTAAGCATCTAGCCTTAGAAATGGCAGCATACGCAAAAATTGGTTTTCCTTCAATTTCCATTAATCTCACCTTCCAAAAATCAAGTCAAAACCAAGCTAAAACCAATCTCCTTCACTCATCATCAACAATCATGAATTTGTACCCAAACAATCAAGCCATGCTCTATGAAATTATTGCACAATACATCATAATTCATGCACAATAATTCTCATTTAATGCATCTAACTACCACTTCATTTATTAAATGAATAACCAAAGCTTAAAACAAAAACTTACCTTATCAAGTTTTCAACTCTTCAATCTTTCAACTTATTGCACTAACTCCTCTATTCCTCCACACCATGCACGACAACCACCATGATAAGAAGGTAGGAAGCTTAAGCTTGTATGCATGTGATCTTAAGGTTGAAGGAGAGCAACAATTGAAGCTAAAATATGTGAAGAAAAGCAAGGAAGAGGAAGAAGGAGAAGAGGTTTTCGGATGGATGAAGAATAAGCAAGCAAACTTGAACTTTTCATTCTTTCAACATGGAAAACCGAGAAAGGAAGCAAGCCAACATTAAATAAGGTGGAGATGTGTCACTAGGACACTTGTCCATTTAAAGGGAAAGGACAAAATAAGAATAAAGACAAACTTTTAATAAAATTAAACCCTAATGAAAAGAATCTTTGACTCATTCAATTCCAATGGCCCTAATTTCAATCCCAAAATAATGTACCCAATATTTCAGTACCATTGGACGAAAATTTTCGATACCGAAATTCAACCGGTTCGCCACTTGGCGGTTTTTTCGGTCCGAAAATTTTTTCGGAAAATTCCAAAAAATTTCCTAAAATTCTCTTAAAATATAAAACACACAAAGACTCACTCCAAATAATTTTTCAAATACAATTACCATGTAATTCATATCCACATTCCATTTAGGCACAAATACCGGGAAATATCATGAATGCATGTACAGTCAAGTTCATGTGCAATTCTACTATTCACGTGTAATGGTATGCATAAATATTGCAACCTAATACTAAACACTCTCGGCCCTTTTCAAATTACTATTTTACCCTTCCCAGTGGGGGTGGGATGTTACAAACATATAGATAGCTTTTTTTATTAATAAAGAGACCCAATAATTGTATAAAGGAATTTAGTGTATCCATATGAAGTTGAGCTAAGCTAGGATCAGTATCACACATTTAAGAAATCATCTACAAAAATATGGTGATAGAGGTCCAACATCTTATACTTTGGTAAAATTTGAAGTCCTCAAACCTTTTTATTCGCTAATTCAACATTTTTGTTAAAAGTTTGAATTCTTACGGTGAACAACTAAGGGGAAATTCGATCCCATTTTGCCATGCCCTTATCACCTTGAAATGTTGATTTTGGTTCCTTATTTACTAAGATTGCAAAAGGAAGTAGTTGAAATGCATTACTTAATCTATGATATAAATATGTTAGAACTAAAAATTTGTTAGGCGTCTAAGACAAACCTACATTTCATCAAGTTAAAAGCTTTATCGAAGTCTATTTTTATTTAGTAATTCCTCATCGTCCTTTTGCTTTTATATCATTTGAAGAGTTCCTAAGTTATCATAAGATCGTCTCCAATGCGCCTACCTTAGTTGAAAGTTCCTTGTGTTAGATTAGTAACACACTTAAGAACTTCCTTTAATCTTCTTACGACCATTTTAGATATGATCTTGTAAGGAATATTACAATAAGATATTGATTTGAAGTTATTTAAAGAACTAGCATTTAGTGTCTTAGGGATAAGGCATATAAGGATTACATTACATTCTTTGAGCATTCTTCCATTTTTAAAGAACTCCAACATAACTTTGGTGACTACATGACTTATAAGTTACTAGGTTTTCTAAAAGAAAAATGCGCTTAATCTATCAAGGCCAGGAGCTTTGTTTAGATTCATATTAAACTTAACTTACTTAATATCCAAAACATTGAAATCCATAATGAGCATATCTTTTTCCTATCTTGTTAAGGAATCAAAGTCAACACTTCTTATCACTTGTACATAAGAGCAATTGTTATCAAAGATACATAAAATAAACTTAGAATGAGTTATGGCCATCTTTTTGAGCTTTTTCTAATCCTAAATTTCATTACCATTGGTATTCATTACATATTATATCTTATTTATTTTATTCTTTATAAAATTGCATTATGAAAAAAATTGGTATGCATATCTTCATCCCTTATCTAATTGATTATAACTTTTTATTTCATCAAAGAGTGCTGATTCTTTAGAGCTCGACTCTATTTGGAAAATTCCAATTTCTCTTTCACCTTAAGATCTGTAATCTTAAGTCCTTGTTTTAATTCCTTTTGTATGGTTAATAATTTATCAATAGTTATATTAATGTAGGAGTTTGTGTCTCCTACTCTATTTAAGGGTAACTTCTTTAGTTCAACTTTCACCATTTGGAGCTTTCTTAAGAATTTAAAGGATTTATGTCCTTTAACCTCCAAACTTAGACCTTTTACAGTAGCCTCTTCAAACCCCTCCAATTTTATAAGAAAATTGTTGAATCTAAAAAGGTATTTAAGTTTACCTTTTTTATTCCTGTAACATCCCATCACCGATGGGAAGGGTAAATTGGTAAATTGGGATGAGCTAGTAGGTTATTGCATATTTTGATATAAGCATACATATGGTCTCTAATTTTAGAGGAATGAGACATTTTGCACATGCACATATAGGTACATGCACTCATGATATTTCTCTGTATTTATGTGTGAATCTGATTTGTTTGTGAATTTTGAGACAATTGTGTTTGAAAATCTGAATTGGAACTGTTCTAGGAGTGGTTATAAATTGTTAGTGACTCTTCAAAATGTTTCTGGAATAATTGAGAGAAAATGTCCGGACCGAAAATTTTTCGAGTGACGGACTGATTGATTGTATAGTACTGAAATAACTGTCCAATGGCCATAGAAAATTAGGTATATGATTTTAGAAATTAATATGTCGAGCCATTGAAGTTTGGAGACGAATTGGACTGGAAATAAATTTTGAAAAGAGAAAGAACTTTTATATGTTGATAAATTGACAAGTGCCATGTCCCTAGTGTTGAAGACTTAATAAATCACCTAATGCCCTAAATTTTTGACATCCCTGAAAAAAGCTCAAAAATTTCTTTGGCAGTATATCATTCCTCCACTTTAGGGCATTTCATCTTCTTCCATCGATTGATTCTTGTTCTTCCTCCTACACGATTCTTGCTTGCTTCTTCTCCTTGTGCAAAGCCTAGCTTAAACCTTTGAGATGATGGAAATTTGGGAAGTTTTGAAGAGAGCCGTGAGTGATGAAAGAGTTGGAGAAATTTTGGAGTTTTGAAGAGTTGAAGCTTGATTTGGTAAGTAAATTGGTTTATGTTGTTTATTATTTGTTGAATTGCATTCATGATGTTTAATGGGAAAGATTATAGTGTTTGAGGTTGAGTTATGGCTGTTTTGAAAGAGAAAAGAGTGAAAATTAATCGAAGAAGACGATCTGGAATCCTGCACGCCGCGGCATGCTTGAACCACGACGCGGCGAGAGTTCTCGCCACGGCGAGGTACTCGCCGCGACAAGCGTGAAGGAATTCACCGCGACGAGCTTCGAAATTCCACGCCGTGGCGAGCTCTCTTCTGACGTCGCGGCGAGCTGCTCCTTGACACCGCGACGAGTGTCCTTATGCCGCGGCGAGACTGGTTTTCTTCTGAACTGAGTTAGTTTAGTTTTTGAGTCATAACTGATGATGTAGACCTCCAAATGAAGTGATGTTTGATTCGTTATGAACTAGAGAAAGAGGTCTACAATTGATGTAAAGAAAGAAGTTTGAATCCAAATTAGTAAGATCTCTAATATTGAATTAAAGTTGAGAATAGGTTCTATTTCAACCTAAGGGTTGTTTCATGATAATTGGGGTATAGTTTTGAGACTGCTGACTTACATTCAATGCTTATGGAGTCTACAATGGGTGGAATTGATATGGTATCAAGCAATAATGGTTTTGTGGTTTTTCTAGGGATTTATCCTAGTGGGTATGATTGGTAAATTAGACTGAATTTTAGAAATGAAACTTGTGGAGTTTCCATGATATGATATTGAAACCAAATGAGTCATATTTGATCAATTGGGTGAAAAGCTAGGTTTTCACAAAAGAAAGTGGAATTTGGAAATTTGCGCCGGGAAAGTCATGAACATGCATCTTGCATTTTGTTAATTACGACATGCGCATCATTGAATCTTTCTGATTGTATTTTTAGTAATGGGAAATTATTTGACTGTTATAGAGGCACCGTTGGAACGACATTCCACGGATATTGCTGGGACTTCTAGGCAGTCGCTCGGATGTTACAGGTGAGTAACCTAGTTGCTTCCCCAATCCTTGATTTGTTAAATGTTCTGTATTTAGAATTTGGTGGAATATGATGATGGGTATATGTGAATTGTTATGTTTGAGATCCCGGACCGAAGGTCCGAGGAATTGTGAGTTTTGGCATTGAAATGCAAACTGTTTGTGAAAGTGAAATTGGTCATGCTTCAATGTGATAATTTGTAAATGTGTGATAATGTGTAATTGAGAATGAAATGATGGATATGTGAAGATTGTGTGTGACTGAAATACCGGACCGAAGGTCCGAAGGAATGGAAATTTGACATTGAAGTGTTAATTGCCTGAGATTGAGAAACTTTCATGTTTCCAATATGATAGACTGTGACTGTGAATTATTGTGAATAATTGGGAATGAATTGGTTGTTGAATAAATTGATTCTGATTGAAATGTGATATCATAAGATTGTGATAAACGAATTCTGTACATGATCATTAATAACGGTTGTGATTGGAGCCGCCATCGAGAGCTACAAGCTCGATCATTGAAAAGGAGCGTCGAGCTCGAAAGGGATTAGTGTATACCCAGAGGGCTCTCGTATCCCTACTGACGTGTGAGAAGTAGTGCATACTCAGAGGGCTCTCCTACCCTAAGACGCGTTTACTGTTTAATGAGCCCGAAAGGGACAGTTTAGAGCTAAATGCTTAACGCTTAATGAGCCCGAAAGGGACTGTTCAGAGCTAAATGCTCAATGCTTAATGAGCCCGAAAGGGACAGTTCAGAGCTATATGCTCACTGCTTAATGTGCCCAGATTGGGATAGGACAAAGCTCCAATACAACACGTAATTTAAAATGGAAAATAATGGAAAATGATAGATATGCATCTGATTGTACTGTGAATTCGGAAAAAGGGTTAAATGATTATATTTCTGTGAAAATCGTTTTGTGAAATGCTGATTTATGCTATTGTATGAAAATCTGTGAATTGTCTGTGAAATGCATGATTGAGTTATGCATTGAATTGACTTGTGAATTGGGAAAGAGGCAACATGCCTTGCATCAATGTGGTACTGCTTGTAATATTTCTGAATATGCTATTGTGAAAATCTGTAAATTGCTATATGATATTCTGAAAGTGTTACTGTGAAAATCTGTACGCTATCTGCGTAATGCATGAGTTAAGTGAACCATCGATGATGGTTTCTCACTGAGTTCGCAAAACTCACCAAAAATTTGTAACTATTTTTCAGGATTTGAAGAGTACCCCGTTAGACAAACGGGAGTATGCCTATTGCATGCAAGTCAGAGATTGAGGTCGGGATCAGTTCATGTTTGCATTAGTGTCGTTCTGTCTTGTGTAAATTTGTATTTCTGCAATGTCCGCAGAATAATATTGTTATTTCAGAGGGCCCCAATTGGTAAATGTTGTATTTGTAATGTGATTACTGAAATTGTTCAGGAATAGCATTGGGCCCAATTTGGCTATGGATTTTTGTGCATGAATTGATTAAATACTGTTGAGTGCCTTTTTATGACTGAAATTGTGTGGTGATCGAAACTGTTTTCAAATTAAAGCGGGCCCAAATCATTTATTGAATTCCGCACATACCATTGTTTTCAAAATAAAAATGTCATACTGAGTTTTCGGACTGTAATCGAGTACTCTAGCAAACCACCCTCTGGAGGCACGAGCTCGGATATCACCGTCGATGTCGAGTTTGGGTCTTGTGAGAGTGGGATGCTACATTTGTGGTATCAGAGGCCATAAGTACTATCTTATATGGGCTGTTTTTGAAATATGGGTCAAGTTACATGCATTTAAGTCACGTCACGGCAGACAGTGACAACTGATCCCCAGTCTAGCATATGAGTCACATGCATAAGCATGCATCAATTGTTTAAGTAGTTAGAAATAGTGAGGGAAATGATGATATTTCAGAATGTGATAAATGAGAGTGGTGGATATCTTGGAATAAGAAAAAGTGTATGATTCGATTTGACAAATGAAGATTTCGTGTATTGGTATTGGTGGATATACTATGAAATACAATATCAGTGTTATACCGGAGTATATCCTTGAATGTGGGATAGATGTGAATATATAGTTGTGGATTGATAGGGGTAAATAGAGATATGTTAGAAATGGCAAAATTTCAAGTGTATAAAGTGGATGAAAATAAAATATTCTATGATCTAGAGAGGCTACAATTGGGTTTGATTACCGCGATGAGAGTTATGAATAAGGGTTTACACCTTAGAGTCAGAATATGTTAGTGAGAAATCAAGAATGATTATACATCTCTGATTTTGACTTAATTGGGAACATACATGGGTTTGATGAAATAGTTGCCAAGGTTCAGTTGATTTGCCTATGTGAACGCACATCTGATAATGGGAGCACCATGGCTAGTGAGTTAGTGGATAATTTCCAGCCATAGTTCTTATAGTTTAAAGTTCAATATGAGATAGAATAAGAAGTGAAAGTGCTTATACTGATCAATTGAGATTAATCCTCACGAACGATGACAGGTGCAAAAAGGGAAGCGTTGTCAAAAATTAAATGAGATCAAGGTGTCCTTAGCGTAAGTGACTAATTGATGAGCTGCCCTACATCTGTCTCTCGATAAGATGTAATGATTTTGATGGTAAATACTTCACTGAATCTTATTAAAAAGGATGTTTTGATTACATGAGTTATGGCATAAATTGATCTTCGTGGGGTATCATGAATAGCTAAAATTGATTTCCTAAAGCATTGAGAATGGTTGACAAGAAATGTGACGACTGTTGATGCGTAGAAATTCCGTGAATGGTATCGATTAAAGTAGTAAGAAATTTTCTTTCAAAGAAGAATTTCCCTAAATTGGGTTAAGTCGATCAGATGATTCAATTGAAAGAAATATCAATGAAAGGACAAATCTGAGATAAATCTGAATGAATTAAAAGTTATTATGGGAGTCCTAATCCTAGCGGAGACTCAAGCGTATGAGATAGAATCTGCTACTGAGAAGGTATGCATTATGTTAATGAAAAGAATCCGACTATGTACTAGGATTTTTGAACATTAAGGAGACATTAGTTACGAATATGAGGAGAATATCGGTTCACGAATATTTTGTGTAAATATGTTCGAGAAGTACAAAGTTGATATGATGAATGTATTATCAACCCAAGTTGTAAAAATGGCAATAAATTGAATTATGTGGAGAAACTAGTGTAAAGGAACATTTGTCAGAACATGTCATTATGAAACTGAGAAACTCATAAGAGAATTTTTCCTCTTTGGGAAAATCAGATACTTAAAGAGTTATGAGAATCAATCATGGGTATAAGGAGTTTTGGGTTGTATTTGTCTGAGATAATAATGCCCCTAACAGTATTATACTACTGAAGAGTAAAGTGTCTCAATTGGGTTTAATTGGGATAGTGATTATGATCATTAAATTATGGATGAATTAGTATTCGATCATGACACATTGGAAGACTTAAATGACGATAGAGGTGATGATAAGATGCAAAATTGCAAAGGATATATATACGGGATTTGGAGTTATTTAGAACTAGCTGTAAGTTCAACGTGTGAATTGTATGACTGATGTTTGTAAAAAGAGACATTTGGAGAAATTTGCAACTCGAGTATTGATCGTATCACTTTAAATTTGGAGATTTTACAATATTTAATGAAGTGTCCCAGTAAAGGTTATGATGCAATCTGTTGATATAGTGTAGAGGGGTTTTATGTACATGGGGACTAGTATAACCTCATGGGCTGCATTGTGATTGATGAATTGAATTTGTTGTACTGAGTATTGCTTTGAAAGTTTGGAGACGCTATTCGTACAGAAACATTTTTGGATATGTCTATGAATATGCAAATCGATAACGGTTAAGATATTTCGGGAATTTTAAAGAATTAAAAAGGATTATGCGTTTGAGTATTTCAAAATTAAGCTAGTGATGCAATTTAATGTATAGAATAGAAAATTCAATGACAGAAGATCGCAATTTGGGCAATAAGGTTATTAAACCTACTGTAAGACTGAATGCAAAGTGTTGAGCTATCATGGGACAAAAAGAAAGTATTTTTAGCTTTTGGATGTCCAAATTAGGTGTGTATAAAAAGGAATGGCAAAACCCAAATCGAGAATTTAGAATTTGCGAACCTTATGGAGGAATCGAAAATGACTCCAGCTTTTGAGAGAATAATATTTATGACTGGATTAAGAAGCTTGTGTATTACCCACTAAAGAAACTGTTAGAGAAAACGCAAGGAACAATTGAAGCTTTATGTTCTAGTAAGAGTACTTTGAAAGAGTAATTGAAGGTTTAGAATGTAAAATTGGATGATTATATGTGTGAATAAACAATAGACTGGACTGCTAGAGACAAATGTAAAAATGATATTTTTAGGAGTTCATTGGGATATGAGATTGATGTATACTTCAGATTGATTGTGGGCATGACAATTGTTATATTGGTGACACCATTCGAATAGTGTATAAGGGATCTTACAGCCAAAAAAGGAGTCGTTCACCCCAATATTAAAGTGAACAGGGCCTAAAATAGTCGAAGGTCATGATTGATTTGAGATAATATTGATAAGTGAAATGACTCTGTAATAGGGGTTATGTAATCCAAGTTAAGGACAATGAGTCGAGTTGATTAATACTGAGGTTATGGAATATTACGAGATTAGTGTTTTAACACTAAAGAGATGTGATCTAGTAAGGGATAAATGAAATACTTCGAAGTGTATCTGTAACATCCCACCCCCTACTGGAAGGATAAAATAGTAAATTTAGCATAGGATGAGATGGATCGGATGACTTAGGACTGTTCATGCATAATAGGATTGGTACACAGTATCATTTGTGCACATGAAAGTACTGTACATGCATACATGACATTCCTGGTTTTCGTGCCTAATGTAATTTTATTGTGATTAACGTGGTTATTGGGTTTGAAAAATTATTCTGAGTGAGCCATTGAATGTTTTATATTTTAAGAGATTTTCAGGAATTTTTCTAAAATTTTCCAGAGAAAATTCCCGGACTGAAAAAATCGTCAAGTGACGAACCGGTTGATTTTCGATAGCAAAAATTTCTATCCAATGGCACTACAATATTGGGTACATTATTTTGGGATTGAAATTAGGGCCATTGGAATTGAATGGGTCAAATTTATGTCATTAGGGTTTAATTCCATTAATTGCCAAGTGTCATTAGTTTGACTTTTCTTTAGTCCTTCCTCCAATTGCCAAGTGTCCCACCATTAATGCATTGTTATCCTTAATTTCGGTGACTTCATTTTAAAAGCATGAAAAGATGAGTTGTCCACTTGCTTTTGTTCTTCATCCGACGCATCGTACCCTCTTCTCCATTGATTTTTTTCAAGTATCCCTCCTTCCACTTTGCTCTCTCTCTTTTATTAACTCACCAATAAGGCTTTGCATAATCTTGCTCTCTTGAAATGGTGAAGAAGATGTCGTTGGTGTTGGTTAGTTGGAAAGATTGAATGGTTGGAGGCTTTAATTAGGTAAGGTTTATGTTAAGTTTTCATTTTGTATTTCATAAATCATGGTTGTTAGATGCATTCAATGGGAATTTTGGTGTAATTATTATACTTATTGATGCATTAATTTGATGACAATTATTGTTTGAATTAGTGGGTATAAGGCTAGGTTTATGTATGACTTGAAAGTAGTATGATTGAAGTGTTTTTAGCATGATTTGAATTAAATATTGATGATTATTCCTGCATGGTAATGTAAGAGGTAAGTGCTGCCAACTTATGGTAGGTATTCCTAGTGAATGTAGGGACTGATTTTGTGTCCAATTGAGATGCTTATGGTAGTAGAATTTGAATTGGCATGATAGGAAGTGTATTGGAGAAGTAAAGCTGAAAATTGGTTTTTGACCTACTGTACTGTTTTAAGCATAACTCATTGAGTGGTTATGAAAATGAGTCGAGGTTTGTGCCCAATGAAACTTTGGTTTGTTGGCTACATTTTTGTGTGAAATAGTTGTTGTCCAATTTTAGCCTTAAGAGGGTGAATTTTAGCTTGGAAAGTCACTGTTGATGGTTGGTGTGAACAGTATCCAGATCAATAACCTACTAGTTTTGATGATTTTTCTACATTAATTGAGAAGGAATTAGGGGAAATGTTTTAAATTACAATTGAAGCCTGTATTGTTAGATTTCCAATGCCACTGATTTTGCAATTTTTCGATATGTATATTAGGAGATATGCATTGATGACTATTGGCTGGTAAAATGCATTTTAGTGAAACCTAGCTGAAATGTCAGTTTTGTGAGCATTCTGATTGGAAGCAATTTTATCAATTTTTGTGAATTGAATTGGCTTTAGTCATCTTCTGAAGAGTTGTAGAGGAAACATTGATCTTGAAAATGGTATATAGCATGTGATTTTTGGAGATCATATTTGGAAGTTATGAGTTTTCAAACACTGAATCTGCATTAGGTTATTAACTGCCCTGATCAACAGAAACTTGCATGACAAGTTTGAAATTGTTAGGGATGGAATTGGATTCTAAGTTCTTCATGAAAAGTGTAGTAATGTGTTTTATCTTTCCAGTGATATAAGGTATTGATTTTCTTGACATGTGTACAAGGAGTTATACTGTTTTAAAAATTACTGTCCAGATTGAGTACTTTCAGGGGCAGCAGCATTCACTGAATTGTTTGACCTAGTTAGCAATTGAATTTGATTTTGGTTTGTTCATGAAAATTGTAGAAAACATTGGGATCTTTCTGAGCATATTTATTGTGTAATTTTTGAAAAAGGAAATGAGAAGTTATTGAATTTACAAGATACTGTACTGTTTTAGAACCCATTGACTGGGCAGTAACTTTGATTGTATTTTTGACACCCTTAGATGTGAAATTAGTTTTTGTGTCCTCATGAACATTGTAGATCTTTCTTTTTTCTATGAAATAGACACCAAATTTGCTCAATTTGGAGTTCAGAGTAAGGAATTATGCCCTGTGGAAGTTGGCATGTTGGAGAAAGTTTTCCAGATCTGTTATGGGAGTAATGTAAGTCGACTTGTATCTTCAGTACGTCGACTTATTCATACACAGTAGAGTAAGTCGACTTGTATTCTCAGATAAGTAGACTTGTACTGACCTTTTTCCATTCTTTTGCTTATAACTTGTCCGTCCGACGTCCGACGTCCGACGTCCGATTGACCTGATTCTTGAGGCATCGGATTCACTGACTATTTAATTTCATTTCTTGAGAGATTGAGAATTTTTGGACGGGAAATTGACGGGTGTCCGGGTAATGGTTCTTAGCCATCGCTTTATTTAATTGGGGACTTATAGGGTCCAAATTGAGCGCCGTCGGCGCCATTGATTTCTAATTTTAAACGAATTTTTCGATGGAAAAAATTGGGATTAGGGCCGGGAATCTCATGAACATGCATTTTCACCTACATGTGCATCATTAACTAACTCGGACTGGATATTTAGTGATCGTTTTGTTCTCTGTTTCTTATAGCGACACAATTGGAGCGTCGATCGACCGACATAGCAGAGACTTCCTGGCATTAGCTCGGAAGTAATAGGTGAGTAACCTAGATGGGCTTCTCAATTATTACTTGTCTAATATGGGGATAATGGTGGGATCAGGAAGTGTTAACGTGACTTGTGTGCCATACTGTATTATGGATCGTTAATCGAGCATTCGGATCGTTGAATTGACCTGTTTGCCATTACTAGATTTACTGTAATTGATTGTAAATGATGGACTGTGATTTGTGAATTATATACTGTTAAGTACTGATAAGTGACTGTTCAATTAGGCATGTGCATTCATACACAATGCATCAACTGGTAAAGGAAAATTGTGAACTGAGTCGCCACTGATACTGAAACGAGCCTAGAGCTCGAATTCATCAAACGAGCTTCAGAGCTCGAATATCAAACGAGCCAGAGCTCGGGGGATAATTCTCCCGACGCCGCTCATCGATCATCAATATCGCTTACGCTACGATCACAATATTGTAATAAAACTAGAAAAGAGTCACATGTGCATTGCATCATTACTGGATTGAATACTTGAAATGGTTTTACTGTATGTGGTTGTTCATCAGAAATTGTTGTGTCTATGATCAGATGATTTTTTGTAATCAGATATTATCATTCTTGTGGATCGAGACCGTAGTATTACTGCAACTGCTTTATTACTGTGAATTGATTATGTGATGCATGAATTGGGAGAACCATCGATGATGGTTCCTCATTGAGTTCGCAAACTCATCCAAAATTGCAATCTATTTTTCAGGATTTGAAGGGTACCCCGTTTGACACAGGAGTATGTCTACTGTAGGCAAGTGAAGGATAGAGGTCGGGATCAGTTCGTGTCTTCATTAGTGTCTTATCGAATTGTATTCCATAATCATTGTTCAATAATGCTTTGTATTTATAATGAGCCCATTGTGGTTTTACTGTTTTACACATTGACTGATTGTAAATTATTATTGGATGACTGTAATAAATGAAAATGATTAATTGTGAACATGGGCTCAAGTTTCTTCGCTTATGCGTTAATGAATGGTTCAAAAAAAGAGAGGAGAAAATGTTATATCGAGTTTTAATCGATCGATGTAGTACGCCACCCTCGCGGGGCACGAACTCGGATATCACCAACGATATCGGGTTCGGGTCACTCGAGAGTGGGGTGTTACATTTAGGTGGTATCAGAGCCCAGCAATACGAATGTATCTGGGCACAGTCTGAAACATAGGTCAAGTTGCATGCATTTGGGTCGTGTCGTTGCGCATCGTGGTAATCGATCCTTGGCTCGAGTCGCACGAGGATAAATCCTACGCAGTGCATACGTGTTAAGTGACTAAGTGAGAGAAAAGTGAGACCGATAGAATGTGAGCCCATGAATGTGTATGGGTAATGAGGAATGGGAAAAGGAAACATCGATAATGAGAATTATAATGTCTCGTGGTTAGAATGACTATGTTGGCCTAGATCGATTAAGGAAAGAATTGATATCAAACCGAGTCCCCGATTAATGTGGCAATATTACGGCGACGTAAAACGAATATGTCTAGAACTTGGAGAGGTCCACCGAGATATGAGAAGCATACCGGTTATAGTAGGACTAAGTGAGATGAAAAGTCCGGATGATTAGGGAATTAGAGTTCGATCGTAGATGCGATGAAATGGGAAACATTGAACCGAGTAAAACGTAGATGGTCCGATCAGGCAGATATTGATTCACTGTATTGGTGTTAGACATCAGTAGATATCATAGAGATGATGAGAGGAGATTGTAATAAGGTCAATATTGTACCGAACGATCTACCTAGAACCGAAAGAACCGAAAGAGCAAAGTGCCTAGTAGGTAAGAAAAGTAGAAATGGTGAGATAAAAGTGTATGATAAACTGAAATGAACTCGTGAAACGGGTGTGATTATGAGCGCATAAGCTTGAGACGGAAATGGTTATGCGAATATGGTGCTAAGAGTTTGGAAATCAGTATAATAAGATCGTAAGGGAAAAAGACAGACTGACAATTTCTACTGATTGTATATCGGGAAATTATGGATTGGTTGACAGATGTATATGGACACAGAAATGATAAATGGATGGGTAAATAGATAGAGATACAGTGGAGTTGTATCGCCGATTTTGTCGTGTTTTGGGAAATGTGAATACCCTATCATAGATTGTTTGAGGATAATAAAGAGAGACGTAGCAATAATGTGATGACATTGTATAAGCCAAGTGGATATGACCTTAAAAGGTCAAGCTGACACATGAATGATATGGGAATGAAACTAGGGAAATGAAAAAAAAAATTGAAACAATGATAGTGATATATGAAAAGAGTTGTTGCATTTAAGTCGATTTACCGTTGGGAGTATCTATTGGATAGTAAAATTTATCATGATAAATGAAACGTATGTGAAAGATACATGGAAATAAGAGAGGAGATGATCGGTGAATGATTAAATATGTGCTACTATGAGTGGCTATAAGTGTAAAGTTCATAATGGGTTAAAGTATGACATAAGAGGATTGAGTGTATTTGTATGAGAGGAAATGAAGAATGATAATGGCATCAGTCCTCTATTTGAGGATTAGTATAACCAGAAAGGAGTTTTGTGGAATGTTTAATAGTATAAGTTCCTATTTCGTCTCCGGTGAGGTGTAGATTACGGAATAAGTGTTAAAGAAAGTGTTTATGTGACTGTCACATGGAACCTTAGTGCAAGGAATGTTTTGAGCTTTAAATTATGGCATAAAATTGTTCTGATTGAGATAATGCGTATAGTTAAGAATGATTGAAAAGCAATTAGGGATACTGATTGGCTGATGAGACTTTCGTGAACAGTATAATGACGGTAGCAAGACTAATGGTCAAACGAAAAGAAGTACGGACGAAATCAAAAGTGAAATTGAGTCATATCTCAAGAGGAGATTTAGACATAACAAGTTAAATATATGACTGAGGTTATCTGCTTTGTGTGTACGGGAATGTAACGTATCCACGTAGGTGAGTGGAATTTTAATTTGAGGTGATTCTATTGTAATGTGAAGTAAATAGATCTTCGTATGTGACGCAAAACTGTTGGGAAATCTTGATTTGAATCTTGATTTGAAACTAAGAAGAAAATAGTCCCGAACTGCGAAGCGAAATACTCAAATAAAGTGAAATTTATGGAAGTCCAAGTACGGATGACTAGGTATTGGCATATGTTGATGTGTATGACAGGAAATTAATTGAAAAGACAAAATGAGTAGAGACAAGAAGTCCTAAAGGGAAACTGACAATGACGTGATGTAGTGTTACCTTCATAAAGGGATTGCAAATACAGTACTTGTGGACTCAATGAAAAAGTTGAATGATGTATGGTAAAGTCAACAAGACCCTAATAGGGAATTATGTGAGGTAAGCAAATGGTAGTGACTATGGTTATAGACGGAATGTGTTTGAAAGTGTTGAATAGTGTAAAGTAAAAAAAAAGAACTATATGAATAATTGAGGAATTTGATACTGAGGATAAGCATACCCTTGGAAAGTGTGTGATGAACTGAGACAATATGTTAAAATGGTATAAGATAAATTGAACTGACTTTCATAAATGGTATTGGAGACTTTAGATTCCTATAAGGATACATTGTGTTAATTCGTGGAAAAAGATGGGCATAAATGATTACTATACCGACAATGAACAGATCAATTACAGATATTGGGATTTTCAAAGAATGTTAAGTAGATTATGGGTAATTGTGAAGTGTTACTGAAAAATTGAAGTTGTAGATCTAGTGATACTGGATAAAGGTAAGAAAGGTTAAGAGTGCAGGAGTTAAAGTAGTGAGTCCTATGATGAGTCTGAATATGCGAATGAAATCATAAAAATAATATTGCATGCTTCAAAGAAGAAGTATGTGTACTCGACAAAAAAGTGCTAGAACAAGAAAGTGAACATTTGAAGCTAGACATTCTAGTAAGTATATGCGAAAGTGAAATTGAATAACTAAGGGTATAGAACGAAGTGATTAGATTCAAGTGCGTAGAGGTTTGAATGTTCAATTGGAAAAGTGCTTAAGTTGGACTGCAGAGGATTATACCCTCATGATATAATTTTGACTGAATGATTATAGAATTAATGGTGATCTAAGAGTCAATGAAATATGAGGGATAAGGATTACCACCGGTTATAGTGAAAAATAGAGATAAGTGGCACTGTGTCGGTACCAAAGAAAAAGGAAGTGTCGCAGACGAGAGAACCTATTTTATTGTAAATATCATAGTGACAAAGTGTACGCAGAATTGGCAAAAAGGGTATCAAGGAAGTTATTAGAATAAGTCTGTATATCAAAAAAAGGTATTGAATGATAACAGGTTCGGAAATAGTGATTTAAGTCATAGCATTGGAACTAAAAGTAGTGGCTACTCTGAAAATGGCAAGTGAGATAGTTAAGATAGTGAGATCGCTAACCGATGTACCTTTGCTGAGTCCGGCTCATCGTGATGAGTGATAATGAGTTAGCCAAATAAGTGACTGAACAACTGACTGAGTGTGGTTACTGTGACCTTTCGGAAAATGAATCATTGAGTGGAAAAGTATATGGGATATGTAGGGTCATTTGATAACTGTCATAGAGAACCGTTGACTGAGAATTTCGAGGACGAAATTTTTATAAGGAGGGGGGAATTGTAACATCCCACCCCCAACTGGAAGCGTAAAATAATAAATTTGGCATAGGATGAGATGGATCGGATGACTTAGGACTGTTCATACATAATAGGATTGATACACAGTATCATTTGTGCACATGAAAGTACTGTACATGCATACATGACATTCCCGGTTTTCATGCCTAATGTAATTTTATTGTGATTAACATGGTTATTGGGTTTGAAAAATTATTCTGAGTGAGCCATTGAATGTTTTATATTTTAAGGGATTTTCAAGATTTTTTCTGAAATTTTCTGGAGAAAATTTCCGAACCGAAAAAATCGCCAAGTGGCAAACCGGTTGATTTTCGGTAGCGAAAATTTCTATTCAATGGCACTACAATATTGGGTACATTATTTTGGGATTGAAATTAGGGCCATTGGAATTGAATGGGTCAAATTTATGCCATTAGGGTTTAATTCCATTAATTGCCAAGTGTCATTAGTTTGACTTTTCTTTAGTCCTTCCTCCAATTGCCAAGTGTCCCACCATTAATGCATTGTTATCCTTAATTTCGGTGACTTCATTTTAAAAGCATGAAAAGATGAGTTGTCCACTTGCTTTTGTTCTTCATCCGACGATCGCATCTCTTCTCCATTGATTTTTTCAAGTATCCTCCTTCCACTTTGCTCTCTCTTTTATTAACTCACCAATAAGGCTTTGCATAATCTTGCTCTCTTGAAATGGTGAAGAAGATGTCGTTGGTGTTGGTTAGTTGGAAAGATTGAATGGTTGGAGGCTTTAATTAGGTAAGGTTTATGTTAAGTTTTCATTTTGTATTTCATAAATCATGGTTGTTAGATGCATTCAATGGGAATTTTGGTGTAATTATTATGCTTATTGATGCATTAATTTGATGACAATTATTGTTTGAATTGGTGGGTATAAGGCTAGGTTTATGTATGACTTGAAAGTAGTATGATTGAAGTGTTTTTAGCATGATTTGAATTAAATATTGATGATTATTCTTGCATGGTAATGTAAGAGGTAAGTGCTGCCAACTTATGGTAGGTATTCCTAGTGAATGTAGGGACTGATTTTGTGTCCAATTGAGATGCTTATGGTAGTAGAATTTGAATTGGCATGATAGGAAGTGTATTGGAGAAGTAAAGCTGAAAATTGGTTTTTGACCTACTGTACTGTTTTAAGCATAACTCATTGTGTGGTTATGCAAATGAGTCGAGGTTTGTGCCCAATGAAACTTTGGTTTGTTGGCTACATTTTTGTGTGAAATAGTTGTTGTCCAATTTTAGCCTTAAGAGGGTGAATTTTAGCTTGGAAAGTCACTGTTGATGGTTGGTGTGAACAGTATCAAGATCAATAACCTACTGGTTTTCATTATTTTTCTACATTAATTGAGAAGGAATTAGGGAAAATGGTTTAAATTAAAATTGAAGCCTGTATTGTTAGTTTTCCAATGCCACTGATTTTGCAATTTTTCGATATGTATATTGGGAGATATGCATTGATGACTATTGGCTGGTAAAATGCATTTTAGTGAAACCTAGCTGAAATGTAAGTTTTGTGAGCATTCTGATTGGAAGCAATTTTATCAATTTTTGTGAATTGAATTGGCTTGAGTCATCTTCTGAAGAGTTGTAGAGGAAACATTGATCTTGAAAATGGTATATAGCATGTGAGTTTTGGAGATCATATTTGGAAGTTATGAGTTTTCAAACACTGAATCTGCATTAGGTTATTAACTGCCCTGATCAGCAGAAACTTGCATGACAAGTTTGAAATTGTTAGGGATGGAATTGGATTCTGAGTTCTGCATGAAAAGTGTAGTAATGTGTTTTATCTTTCCAGTGATATAAGGTAGTTATTTTCTTGACATGTGTACAAGGAGTTATACTGTTTTAAAAATTACTATCCAGATTGAGTACTTTCAGGGGCAGCAACATTCACTGAATTGTTTGACCTAGTTAACAATTGAATTTGATTTTGATTTGTTCATGAAAATTGTAGAAAACATTGGGATCTTTCTGATCATATTTATTGTGTAATTTTTGACAAAGGAAATGAGCAGTTATTGAATTTACAAGATACTGTACTGTTTTAGAACCCATTGAATGGGAAGTAACTTTGATTGTATTTTTGACACCCTTAGAGGTGAAATTAGTTTTTGTGTCCTCATGAACATTGTAGATCTTTCTTTTCTCTATGAAATAAACACCAAGTTTGCTCAATTTGGAGTTCAGAGTAAGGAATTATGCCCTGTGGAAGTTGGCATGTTGGAGAAAGTTTTCCATATCTGTTATGGGAGTAATGTAAGTCGACTTGTATCTTCAGTAAGTCGACTTATTCATACACAGTAGAGTAAGTCGACTTGTATTCTCAGATAAGTCGACTTGTACTGACCTTTTTCCATTCTTTTGCTTATAACTTGTCCGTCCGACGTTCGATTGACCTGATTCTTGAGGCATCGGATTCACTGAATATTTAATTTCATTTCTTGAGAGATTGGGAATTTTTTGACGAGAAATTGCCGGGTGTCTGGGTAATGGTTCTTTAGCCACTGTTTTATTTAATTGGGGACTTATAGAGGTCCAAATTGAGCGCCGTCAGCACCATTGGATTTCTAATTTTTAAACGGATTTTTCTTATAGAAAAAAATTGAGATTAGGGCCGGGAATCTCACGAACATGCATTTTCACCTACATGTGCATCATTAACTAACTCGGACTGGATATTTAGTGATCGTTTTGTTCTCTATTTCTTATAGCGACACAACTGGAGCATCGATCGACCGACGAAAGCGTAGACTTCCGGCATTAGCTCTAAGTAATAGAGTAACCTAGATGGGTTTCTCAATTATTACTTGTCTAATATGGGGATAATGGTGGGATCGTGAAGTGTTAACGTGACTTGTGTGCCATATCAGTATTATGGACCGTTAATTGAGCATTCGATCGTTGAATTAACTCGCTTGCCATTATCGATTTACCGTGATTGATTGTAAATGATGGATCGTGATTTGTGAATTATATACCGTTAAGTATCGATAAGTGATCGCTCAATTGGGTATGTGTATTCATACATATATGCATCAACCGATAAAGGAAAATTGTGAACCGAGTCGCCATCGATATCAAACGAGCCTAGAGCTCAAGGAGATAATTCTTCCCTGACGCGCTTCATCGATCATCAATATCGCTTACGCTCCACCACAATACCGTAATAAAACCGAAAAGAGTCACATGTGCATTGCATCATTATCGACCGAATACTTGAAATGGTTTTACCGTATGTGGTTGTTCATCAGAAATTGTCAGTGTCTATGACTTTATGATTTTTTGTAATCGCATATTATCATATCGTGATTGTAGACCGTAGTATTACTGCAACTGCTTTATTACTATGAATTGATTAAGTGAATCGATGATGGTTCCTCATTGAGTTCGTAAACTCATCCAAAATTGCAATCTATTTTTCAGGATTTGAAGGGTACCACGTTTGACACGGGAGTATGTCTACTGTAGGCAAGTAAATGATAGAGGTCGGGATCGGCCTCAGGTTCCGCATTAGTGTCTTATCGAATTGTATTCCGTAATCATCAGGCAATAATGCTTTGTATTTATAATAAGCCCATTGTGGTTTTACTGCTTTTACATCGATCGATTGTAAATTATTATTGGATGACTGTAATAAATGAAAATGATTAATTGTAAACATGGGCTCAAGTTTCTTACTATTTATGCTGCGTTAATGAATGGTTCAAAAAAAAGAGAGGAGAAAATGTTATACTGAGTTTTAATCGACTGATGTAGTACGCCACCCTCTCGGGGCACGGACTCGGATATCACCAACGATATCGGGTTTGGGTCACTCTGGAGTGGGGTGTTACAGTATCACCTCAGCAGAGATGCACTTAGATGAAAATAAACGTGTAATTAGGGGAGACTAAATTCGTTATAAAGTGGCTTCTATTTGACTGTGGTGTGAATAAAACTATGGATTGGTAATTCAGTCTAAAACCTAAAAGATGATTCAGATTCACAAAGTGTTACATGGACAGGATTAGGAAATATTGCTATGATCTGATATATGTGTTATTGATACCGAAAGTGAAGAATTGCGAGTTTTCATGAGGAAACGGGTAAGATAGTGTAGAGTTTGAGGAAGGTAAAGGGGTGATTGATTATATTGATTTCAGTTAATTGGCAGAAATTAGTCATGTAGTGAAATAAGTGGGAAATAGAATATGAATGAACGAAACAATTCCCCTGCCTTCCTGATCATTCATATATGAAATTTCGAGGACGAAATTTTTGTTAGGAGGGAAGAATTGTAACATCTCATCAGCGATGGGAAGGGTAAATTGGTAAATTGGGATGAGCTAGTAGGTTATTGCATATTTTGATATGAGCATACATCTGGTCTCTAATTTTAGAGGAATGAGACATTTTGCACATGCACATATAGGTACATGCATTCATGACATTTCTCGGTATTTATGTGTGAATCTGATTTGTTTGTGAATTTTGAGACAATTGTGTTTGAAAATCTGAATTGGAACTGTTCTAGGAGTGGTTATCAATTATTAGTGACTCTTCAAAATGTTTCTGGAATAATTGGGAGAAAATGTCCGGACCGGAAATTTTCCGATTGACGGACTGATTGATTGTATAGTACTGAAATAACTGCCCAATGGCTATGAAAAATTAGGTATATGATTTTAGAAATTAATATGTCGAGCCATTGAAATTTGGAGATGAATTGGACTGGAAATAAATTTTGAAAAGAGAAAGAACTTTTATATGTTGAGAAATTGACAAGTGGCATGTCCCTAGTGTTGAAGACTTAATAAATCACCTAATGCCCTAAATTTTCGACATCCCTGAAGAAAGCTCAAAAATTTCTTTGGCAGTATATCATTCCTCCACTTTAGGGCATTTCATATTCTTCCATCGATTGATTCTTGTTCTTCCTCCTACACGATTCTTGCTTGCTTCTTCTCCTTGTGCAAAGCCTAGCTTAAACCTTTGAGATGATGGAAATTTGGAAAGTTTTGAAGAGAGCCGTGAGTGATGAAAGAGTTGGAGAAATTTTGGAGTTTTGAAGATTTGAAGCTTGATTTGGTAAGTAAATTGGTTTATGTTGTTTATTATTTGTTAAATTGCATTCATGATGTTTAATGAGAAAGATTGTAGTGTTTGAGGTTGAGTTATGGCTATTTTGAAAGAGAAAAGAGTGAAAATTAATTGGAGAAGACGATCTGGAATGTGCGTAAGGGCCTCGCTGCGGCGAGATTTGATTTACTCGCCGCGACGAGCGTGAAGGAATTCGCCGCGGCGAGCTTCGAAATTCCACGCCGCGGCGAGCTCCCTTCTGACGTCGCGGTGAGTTGCTCCCTGACGCCGCGGCGAGACTAGTTTTCTTCTGAACTGAGTTAGTTTAGTTTTTGAGTCATAACTGATGATGTAGACCTCCAAATGAAGTGATGTTTGATTCGTTATAAACTAGAGAAAGAGGTCTACAATTGATGTAAAGAAAGAAGTTTGAATCCAAATTAGTAAGATCTCTAATATTGAATGAAAGTTGAGAATAGGTTCTATTTCAACCTAAGGGTTGTTTCATGATAATTGGGGTATAGTTTTGAGACTGCTGACTTACATTCAATGCTTATGGAGTCTACAATGGGTGGAATTGATATGGTATCAAGCAATAATGGTTTTGTGGTTTTTCTAGGGATTTATCCTAGTGGGTATGATTGGTAAATTAGACTGAATTTTAGAAATGAAACTTGTGGAGTTTCCATGATATGATATTGAAACCAAATGAGTCATATTTGATCAATTGGGTGAAAAGCTAGGTTTTCACAAAAGAAAGTGGAATTTGGAAATTTGCGCCGGGAAGGTCATGAACATGCATCTTACATTTTGTTAATTACGACATGTGCATCATTGAATCTTTCTGATTGTGTTTTTAGTGATGGGAAATTATTTGACTGTTATAGAGGCACCGTTGGAACGATATTCCACGGATATTACTGGGACTTCCAGGCAGTCGCTCGGAAGTTACAGGTGAGTAACCTAGTTGCTTCCCCAATCCTTGATTTGTTAAATGTTATGTATTTAGAATTTGGTGGAATATGATGATGGGTATATGTGAATTGTTATGTTTGAGATCCCGGACCGAAGGTCCGAGGAATTGTGAGTTTTGGCATTAAAGTGCAAACTGTTTGTGAAAGTGAAATTGGTCATGCTTGAATGTGATAATTTGTAAATGTGTGATAATGTGTAATTGAGAATGAAATGATGGATATGTGAAAATTGTGTGATCGAAATACGGACCAAGGTCCAAGGAATGGAAATTTGACATCAAGTGTTAATTGCTCGAGATTGAGAAACTTTCATGTTTCCAATGTGATAGACTGTGACTGTGAATTATTGTGAATAATTGGGAATGAATTGGTTGTTGAATAAATTGATTCTGATTGAAATGTGATATCATAAGATTTTGATAAACGAATTCTGTGCATGATCATTAATAACGGTTGTGACTGGAGCCGCCATCGAGAGCTACAAGCTTGATCACTGAAAAGGAGCCTCGAGCTCGAAAGGGATTAGTACATACCCAGAGGACTCTCCTATCCCTACTGACGCGTGAGAAGTAGTGCATACTCAGAGGGCTCTCCTACCCTAAGACGCGTTTACTGTTTAATGAGCCCGAAAGGGACAGTTTAGAGCTAAATGCTCAACGCTTAATGAGCTCGAAAGGGACTGTTCAGAGCTAAATGCTCAATGCTTAATGAGCCCGAAAGGGACAGTTCAGAGCTATATGCTCACCGCTTAATGTACCCAGATTGGGATAAGACAGGCGCTCAGTCACGACAGAGAATTTAAAATGGAAAATAATGGAAAATGATAGATATGCATCTGATTGTACTGTGAATTGGGAAAAGGGTTAAATGATTGTATTTCTGTGAAAACTGTTTTGTGAAATGCTGATTTATGCTATTGTATGAAAATCTGTGAATTATCTGTGAAATGCATGATTGAGTTATGCATTGAATTGACTTGTGAATTGGGAAAGAGGCAACATGCCTTGCATCAATGTGGTACTGCTTGTAATCTTTCTGAATATGCTATTGTGAAAATCTGTAAATTGCTATATGATATTCTAAAAGTGTTACTGTGAAAATCTGTACGCTATTTGCGTAATGCATGAGTTGAGTGAACCATAGATGATGGTTTCTCACTGAGTTCGCAAAACTCACCAAAAATTTGCAACTATTTTTCAGGATTTGAAGAGTACCCCGTTAGACAAACGGGAGTATGCCTATTGCATGCAAGTCAGAGATTGAGGTCGGGATCAGTTCACGTCTGCATTAGTGTCATTCTGTCTTTTGTAAATTTGTATTTCTGCAATGTCCGCAGAATAGTATTGTTATTTCAGAGGGCCCCAATTAGTAAATGTTGTATTTGTAATGTGATTACTGAAATTGTTCAGGAATAGCATTGGGCCCAATTTGGCTATGGATTTTTGTGCATGAATTGATTAAATACTGTTGAGTGCCTTTTTATGACTGAAATTGTGTGGTGATCGAAACTGTTTTCAAATTAAAGCGGGCCTAAATCGTTTATTGAATTCCGCACATACCATTGTTTTCAAAATAAAAATGTCATACTGAATTTTCGGACTGTAATTGAGTGCTCTAGCATACCACCCTCGTGAGGCACGGGCTCGAATATCACCGTCGATGTCGAGTTTGGGTCTTACGAGAGTGGGATGCTACAATTCCCATCATCACTTCAATTTAGGAGTAATTCAAGCATAAAAGAAAGCCAAACTTACTAGTAGGAAACTTAGCTAATGAGCTAGCTATGTTTGTGATCCTAGGAGATTTTTGACTGATTTGAAGCACATTCTTGGTAAGTTAACTTCTTTTCATCTTGTTTTGGTTGGATTAAACCTTAGAATGGCTTGGTATTATGTTAGAATCGATGGTTTAGGGTTTTCGAAAACCTAAGTGAGATCCTCGTCGATGAGTTTGTGCTTGTTTTTAAGGTTTGATTGAGTTAAAAATGTAGTATTGGACTTAAATCAAGGTTTAGGTGTGTTGCATTTGTGTTTGGGGAAGGATTGAAGTGTGGTAATGCTGGAAAATCGAGTTCGGAGTCATTCTCCAGGCCCGCACGTCGCGACGTGCGTATGAACATGCCGCGACGTGCGAGTTTATCGCGACGCGTGAATTTATATTCGCCGCGACGTGAGAGCAAGGGCACGCCGCGACGTGCGAGAAAGCTGTACACTCCGCGACTTGTGAAGCGTGCGTTGTGGCGGGCACAGGTCGTTCGCCGCAGCGAACCCCAGTTTTCCAGCGCAAAAAAATTTAGTCTTTTGGGCATATCTTTGACTGTGGATGTCCAAATGAGGTGATTTTGGATTCGTTGTGATCTAGAGTTAGAGAGCTATCAATTTTATGAAGAAAGGAAGTTTGGAATTAGTCTCTTAGATCCGAGAATGTAGAGGGAAGTCGAGTATAGATTGTTAAAGTTAGCGTTTTTGATCTTCGCAGCTTGTTGATTATTTCTTTTGAATATTGCTTGATTGGGCACTTGGTTTGTTATAGGAAACCAAGCCGACCTAATCCAATCGCAAGAGGAAGGATAGCAGTGATTTTGGACTCGCAAGCGATATTAGGTGGGTAATGTAATTATAATGATTGTGTAGTTAGGCAAATTCTTGCCTATGTGTGAATACATATATTATGTGTTATGTGTGATGAGATGCATGACATTCTGATAGAATACGTGGTTAATTGTTAAACATGATTTGTTATAAGATTTGAATGACTTGTAAGAAGCATGAGAATTGATAGAAGTAAATTTTGATTATAAGCATGTTATGTCTCGACTTCGGTCATGGCATTTTGAATAAATGAAAAGCATGAAAGCATACCATTTGATAAAATGATTCCGAGCATGATTATATGCTTTTGTTTGGGCGAGAGTGGAACCATTTCGTTCGTCACGTGCACGTTGACAAAAGCCTTCTTCCGATCGCCATTGCCAGCCTATGAGATCCGAATGGACTCATTTTGTTCAGGTGTAAACTTCGTTTCTCCCTTTTGTTTCCATGGAACCCTCGAGCCATGTGATGTGCATAGCATATTTGATTTGTTTTCTATGAAGCATACTTGTGACATGTTTGTACGTTAAATGAATTATGCTGAATGCGCGAATTGCTTGGTTTATATGTGAGTGCTTGAATGGTTGCATGTATATATACATATACATACATATGTCTGGATTTGTGCTAGTTACCGATGGCTATAATTATATTAGCCATCGAGTCGCGTAGCTCAACCCATTACTTTCCTCCTCAAAAGCGTAACAAGTTGATCATTGACCCTTGCAAGGCATCGAAGACTCCAAGATAGTTAGGAGCTTTTGTTCTAAGTTAGTATTTTTGGTTAGCCCACCGAGCATGATATCATGGAGCATTTTTCATGTATTCTGGATTTACACTTTATTCGGTATTATACTATGTTGAGAATGTTTGTTTGATATTTCCTTCGGATTGTTATGGCTTGAATTCCCTTGGTATATGGGGTGTTTATTTCATAGATGGAATGCATGTGTATAATGCATATATGTGTATGTATGTTTGTATGTGTGGGAATTGTATGCATGTTGGGATCGGGTCCGTACGTTTGGGGGCTCGTCGCTGGTGCAGCCCGAGGGGCCACCTCGGGATTGGGGATCCGGGACCCGGGCCCAACAATGTTTGCTTGTGGTTCAATCATTACTCTTTGGTTTTTGGGATTAAGTTTTCAGTCTTCATTGAACCATTGAAAGTTTTTTAGTTTTTTAATAATTTTCAATATTTTGATTTTTCCATTTTAACTATTTAGTATTGTATTTTAACTATCTGTAGAAACCCAATTGCTATTTATTTGTATAAATTAGTCTTTACCATTGGTCATAATTCTGTTGCGAAGTAAGGTGAGAGGCGACTATTATTGGTTTAAATTTGGACCATTTAAATTTTGATTTGCTTGCGATAATTTGTACTTGTAATTTTCATATATGTTCATTATGATGTCCATTTTGGGATTTAATATCAATCCTTATTTCCTTTCTTGAGTAATCTTATAGTTGTTTTAGGCCTTATTGGGATTATTTTCTACAGCTTGTATTAGGCATTAGGGTAGGAGCGGTGACTTTGACTTCTGATGATAAATTAAGTCCTTCAGTGAGTTTTAGGTTTAAGAGAAGAAAAAATGGAGACATATTGTAGATAGGTTCTTAAGACATTGAGACCCTTATAAAGAAGTCATTGGAATTAGTAGAGATTTTAGATAAATATAAAATTCATATAATGGGCATCTAGGAGACAAAGTAGATGGGGGTTAAAACGAAAGATATTAATGAGTCAAACTTTGGTATTTAAGGTGTTTAAGGAAAAGGAGTGGATTAGGTATCTTAATTATCAAGGAACTCATAAGTAAAGAAGACTAGTAATATGCTTTTTTCCCTTCAAATTATAGTAAAAGATGTTGTTTTTAATGTGGTGTGTGCTTATGCACCCTAAGTAGGGTTGAACGAATAACTTAAGTGCCAATTCTAGGAAGACCTAGATAAGGTGATTCAACAGATTCCACTTAATGAGAAAGTTATTCTAGGAAGAGACTTTATTGCTCATATAGGGGCAACCTCAGACAGATATTCATAGGTTTACTAGGATTCTTTATGCACAGATAGGAATGATTGTGGGACTATTTTGTTAGATTTTATGGTAGCACTTAAGTTGGTAATAACTAACTCATTTTAAAGAAAAATTAAGGAGCACTTAGTGACTTTTAATAGTAAAACTACAAAGACTCAAATTGATTACTTTCTTGTAAGGTGGAGCAATTGACCAAGTTTTAATGATTACAAGGAGATACCTAATAGTTGCTTGTCAAATTAACGTAATTTATTAGTTATGGATCTTATAATTAAGGGTTGGAGGATGAAGAAAGGTCCTTGGAGGTGTACCATAATCATATGGTGGAAATTGAAAGGGGATACGATGGAACAACCTAGGGATAGAGTAACACAGAGAAGAATGGAAATTAGAAAGAGATGTTAACCAGATGTGGGATAGAGTAATAACTCTTTTAAGGAATATAGCTAAAGAGATCTTGGGTGTTTCTATAAGGCCTAGGGATAGTGAGATGGAGTCTTAGTAGTGAAATAAAGATGTATAAGAAAAAGATTATCATTAAGAAGTTTACCTATAAGGCCCTATTGGATGGCACCACAGAGGTAGAAAGGGTAATTAATAAAGAAAGTTACAAACTGGCAAAGAAATAGGTAGAAAAGATAGTCTCAAATGCCAAAAACAAAGCTTATAAGAAATTATACCAATGATTGGAAACTAAAGATGGAGAAACTAATATATTTAAGTTAGCGAGAGCTAAGGAATAAAAAGTGAGAGACTTAGATCAGTTTGTTGTATAAAAGATAACGCAATGCTAGGGCTCATGCCTGGAAATGACATCAAGAAAATTGGTAAAGATATTTATATAGCCTTTTTAATGAAGGTGTAGAGGATAACATTTTATTAGGTGATTTTAGTATGTCTGAGTGTAACTTTAGATATTGCCAGCAAATCACAAAGGGAAAAGTTAAAAGAGCTTTTTAATATAATACACGTAAAGGTGAGGAAGAGCCTAAGAAAAGAAAGTCTTACTTAACTAGATAAATTTTTTAATATAGTCCTCAAATTTGGCAAAATGTCAAATAAATGGAGGCTTAGTATACTAATTCCTCTATACTAGAACAAAAGGGACATCTAAAGATGTAACAATTATAGAGTTATCAAATTACTTAGTCATACTATGAATTTATGGGAGAAGGTGATTAAGAAGAATGTGAGAAAGGATGCATCTATCTTGGAAAACCTGTTTGGTTTGGTACCATAAAGGTCCATTATAGAAGCTATACATCTCCTTAAAAGATTAATAAATTATTACAGGCAATGGCAACGTAACCTACACACGGTTTTTATTAACTTAGAGAAGTCTTATGATAGGGTACCTAGGGAAAACGTATCGAGGTGTTTAGAAGTTAAGAGAGCTCTCATGACCTATATACAAGTTATTAGGGATATTTATGAAGGTCTAAATACTAGATTAAGTATGATAGGAAGAGATTTAAATTATTTCTCTATTGATATCAAGCTACATCAAGGCTCCTCTTTAAGCCCCTTTCTATTTACAGTAGTGACTGATGAGATCACCAAAAATATCCAAAGAGATATGCCTTAATGTATGTTGTTTGCTAATATTGTTTTAATGGATGAGACAAATGAGAGTGTCAATGTTAAGCTAGAACTTTAGAGGGATATGTTAAAATCGAAAAACTTCAAATTGAGTAGGACTAAGACTGACCACTTAAAGAGTAACTTTTCAAGTCATAGGGTGGCTCCTAATGTGGAGGTAAAGATTGGTTCAAAAGTTATACCACATAAAGAGTGTTTTAAGTATCTGGGATTTATCATCCAAAGTAATGGAGAGATCGATGAAGACATAGTCCACCGTATCAAATTATGGTGGCTTAAATGGAGGAATACATCATGAGTTTTAAGTGACAAGAAGATACCACTCTAGTTTAAAGATAAATTCTATTGCTTAGCAATTAGGCCAGACATGTTTTATGGGTTAGAGTTTTGGCCCATTAAACAAGTGCATTGTCATAAGTTAATGGTAACAAAGACGAGGAAGCCTTGTTGGATGTGCAACCTTACTAAAAGAGATAAGGTTAGTAATGTAATGGTAGGAGACAAATTAATGGTGTCTAGTGTTGATAGCAAATTAAGAGAGCAAGCTTAGGTGGTTCAAACTTGTTAAGAGGAGACATCCAGATATTTCAGTAAGAAGATGTGAGAAGATTTACATAAGGACTATAAAAAGATAAAAGGAAGGTCTAAAAAGAACTAAAGAAAGGTGATTGGGAATTATACGACTTTGTTGGAACAAACTGAGAAAGTGGTCCTCAACTAGGATATTGGTAAAGGATCTCTCATAAAGAAGTCTTTATCTTTCTCATAGATCTTTTAAACAGTTTTTTCAAATCTTAAGTCTTTATTTATCCTAAACATTTAATAAGTATTACTTTTTTCTTAGTTATTTGTCTTAAGCATTTCCTTACATAAACATTTTATAATGCCTTGCTTGTTTTATTTATTTATTTGTCTTCTTTCTTATTTTATTTTATTTACATATTTTATTTTCTATTTGTATTATTTATCTTGTTCTATATTTGTTGTATTGTTTAATTTATTTCCTCTTTGAATATTTTTATTTGAGCGTATTTACTTTTTTTTAGTTTTAATAGCTTTATTAGTTTTAACATGTGTCTTTTATTATTCTTTATTCTTTATTTTTTATAATAATTTTAATATAAATTATTATTTATTATTTATTATTTTACTTTTATCTTTTATTTTAGTTTTTCTTCTTTTTTCTATGAGTTTATCTGAGATAGTCTCTCTACCAGTTAATCATAAGGTTGTGTTCTTCTAGACATCCCAAATCTTGTGTTTTAGTGGGACTTAAACTGGGATGTTATTGTTGATGGTTCTACACTCTAAGAAGTCATAGACTGATTCTCCTCGTCAATATTATGAATTTGAGATATAGAACCATATTCTATTTGTAAAATTGGGTCTCCAAATTTTCTTTTCATGTGGGAAAAGATTAATCTTTGACTCCTTCTGAACTTCATCCTCGTCTAACTTCATTAGCTTGAGAAAGCCAAGGAGTCCTACATCTAAGTAAATTCTTGCATAACTTATTCTACAAAGCCTTGTCGTATTTTCATCTATAAATATATGTTTGCCTATGGAGGAGTTAGGTAGGTAGATCAGTCTAGTTGTGGAACAATATTCAAGTGAAATATTGTGAAAATTAACCCACTCTTCATACTATTCTTTTTCAAAGACAACTTAGGATATTATCTTTGTAACATGAGTGACTCGTCTTGGAAATGTCAACATCTCATCTCCATTATCCCTGCACACCTACCCAAAATATGAATCTGAATAAAAACAAATCTTCTTCAATTTTAATCAACGGTTTCAACCTAGAATTGAATAACTTGAAAAGGGAGTCTCTTATCAATCAAGTATCCTACCAGTATTGTGTTCCAAGTAGAGGCTCCAGGATTCATGACATCCATTGGAGGCGAGACAATTGTTGCGTCTCCTTCATTATGACTTGGTGTATATTTAAACCTTTCATGTGATGAGAGTGTCCTACCATTTGTTTCGAGGACTTCCTTGATTTCCTTCTTATCAATGTGATGCGTGACTTGTTACCCCAAAACTTGCGTGGAAGTTCCAGCATAGCTTAGATCAGAAACAATCCTTTAAGGAGAGGCCAGATTCGATAAGAAGGGATTTCCATAATTTATTCGAAGGTGATATAATTAGTCCTTTCTAATGAACAAATCTCTATCTTTGCTTTTACAACCAGTTAAACCAAGAATCCATGACATACACGTAGGATAGCAATGGAGTCGGTCTCATCAATTCTTTTAAACTAAAAGTGTAAAACAACATCAATTAATCGAGCCCTCGACCTTTGATTTATCGAAGTTCGTTTTTCATACCATCATTGGTTTTGGGGAATGCGAACTAAAATTAGGTGGCGTTACATTAAATTTCTTTCGGCAATTCAATTTGAATAAAAGCAGCCACTACACGTACAAGGAAAGTCCAAGATGCCCCCCTAAAGTACAAAGTACAAACTGATTGCAGATTTTTGTTACTTGAGATGACAAGAATTGAATTCGTTATTGACAAGAGAATAATAACATGCCTTCAATAATGCACAATTAGCAACTACACGGATTCAATATAGAACACATAATGGTTCTCTATGTAATTAATATTCAGCATGTATAAAAGAACTAATTACTAAACAAAGTAAATTCTATATATGGTAACCATGAAAAAGATTAAACAAAGTATTTGTGTATAACATCTTACAAAAACTTGATATTGTCAGTAAGGAAGGAAACATATTAAATCTAAGCAAATTAGTTACCTTAGAATTCGATTCCTTAGAATCCAATCTCCATCAATGAAGTGTCCGGTCACAACCATGTATCCTTTCTTTTGGTTGGAAGTTGTCCACATACCTGTAGTGATAGCAATCTTGGACCTATGATCCACCAACATTTTTTTCAAGTTTGATTTTTCACTTAGAAATATTTTTAAGATATCATGTCTCAATGTATTATGAGATATCATCCTAAATTCAATGCTTAAACTCGCTACAAATCTTCTGAAACCAATGTGATTAACCATAGACAAAGGATACTCATGCATTACAATCATATTAACTAACTCTCTTCTTGAGAACTCTTGGCTAAATTTGTAGGATTGCAATGTTTTTTTCTCATCAATTAATAATGTTTTCTGGCCTCCAGCAAGTCTTAAATGTTTCTTTGGACAATATTTGTTCAAATGCTCACGTAGATATGAAGTCCCGTTCGTACCTTTAGCATAAAGTTTCCCTCTACAATGCTTACACTCAGCCTTATCAACACCTTTCACAGTCACCAAATTAAACTCTAGCCACACAAGAGAAGTACGCTTCTTGCTTTTAGTTGCACCATGATCACGAAATTCCATAGCTGCAATCTCCTATTCTTCATAAGGTAGACTTGAGAGATTCTTTGTTGTATGATTCTCAACTCCTTCAATCGATTCCACGCTATCACTCACAATCACGAAATTAACTAAATATTTGATAAGCAAACAACATACAAGTTAGCTGGATTTTTTATAAGCAAACGATATACAATCACGGAACAATCCAATGGAATTAGCTGGATTTAAACAAGCGTAGCCGTGTAGGTGGTGGATGACATTAGAAATAATAAGTAGTATTAGATTTACCTCTCTTCGATGGATTACACCAAGTCACCAACGTATGGGTATTGTAGCACCCTACTCCCACAAGACCCGGACCTGAAATCGATGGTGATATCCGAGACCGCGCCCCGCGAGGATGGTGTGCTAAGCACTCGATCAATCAAAATTCGATATATTTTTTCCCTTTTTACAAACACACATATGGAAGTCAATAATCAATTAGGGCATAAGCCCTTTTCCATCATATAATGCCATTTACAAAATTCCCATATGACCATTTGGCCCTTTCACAATTACAAACACTGAAATTGCGGAATAAACAATTTAATACAAAAATATAGACATGCAATGCAGACGCGAACTGATCCCAACCTCCATCCTTCACTTAAATGTTGCAGGTATACTCCCGTTGGCCTAACGGGGTATTCTTCTGAATCCTGAAAAATATTTGCAAATTTTGAGTGAGTTTTGTGAACTCAATGAGTGACCATCATCGATGACTCACTCATCATGTAACACACAAATCATATTCACATCATTTTCATTTCACATTAAACAGAATTTAATCATTCATATCATGCATATGCAGTGCACATGAGACTCACTTTCTATTTGTTACTTTGTTGTGACCGAGTGCCTAAACTGTCCCGTATCTATTAGATACCAGGCTCATTTATAACTGTCCCATATAGGGCTCATTAAACGTTGAGCCTAAGGCTCTGAATCACTTTTGACCTCGAGGCTCTTTTTCACACTTTGAGCTTGAAGCTCTGATCGGTGGCTACTCTAGTCACAACTTCCATTATGTTGCATGCATTCATGCGATGGAATGCATTACTCACACTTGCATATCCCATTCGATCACTTTCTCATATCATCGGACCTTAGTCCGGTATTCTACATTGAAGTGGAGAATTCCACAATTTCATTCATATCCAAATACAAATGCACATTTAAACACTTCAATATCTCATTCATATAGCACCTTCATCGGACCTTCATTGTCCGAATTTCAACAATCAAGATACATTCATAATTAGTCATAATCACTCAGTTTATAACATAAACAAAACAAACAATAAAGTAAGACCATCTAGGTCTACTCACAGTACGCTCCAAAATAGCATTTGCTTCCCAATTTTTGAACGTTAGAATGTGGACACTTGACCTGCACAACCTATTTATGCAAGGCACACATTGCACATTCATCAATAACTGTACACATAACCACATTCATTTATGTACGATTGTAATAAAGGACTATGTACAATGCATGTTCAAGGACAATCTCGGGTATATGTTCTAATATACACTTTATGCTCATTTTCATTTCAAAATTCATATACGTTTCATATACTTCATTGGTACATGATCGTTCTAACTTCTCCTTTCAATCTTTGCCCTTTTTATAAGTCTAGCTTATTCATAAGCTTACACTTCAAGAACACTTAGTTACTCAATATCATAACTCAATTTTTTCATCATCTCTTTTCTAACCTCACATGATCTCATAATATCAAATCCCCATTCATAGCTTAGCATTTTAAACATATGAACAAATTGAGGCTTATTGCCTATTTACCCAAAAACCATAAATACATATATTACCCACCTAGTTATCTTGCAAAACTTCGAGTCAATTTGTCTCTCTCCTTGTTCATGGGTAGAACTCTCTTGGTTACCAAAAACAAACCAAATCTCTTTCAATAGAAATCCACTTAAAAATTTCACAATGCAAAATCCCCAAAATTGATTCTAGGACATTTAAACCCAACCAATTTCTAAACTCCATAAGTTAGAATCCTTCCAAAAATCCAAAAGAGTCAGAAAGATCTTACCTTGATTCATCACCAAAAAGAGATCTTTAGCTCAAATGGAAGCTCTTATCTTCATCTTCCTTATTCTCTTCTTGAACAACTTTAAAATCTCTCTTAAAGGCTAAAGAAATTAAAACCCTAGCTTGATCTCTCTTCTTTCTCGCTCTTTCTTTCTTCTTCTCTTCGTATTTCTCTTTCTTCTTCATGATATTTCTCTTTTTTTTTGTCCATTTTCGTTCTCCCCTTAATTTATAAGCCAGACCATACTTCTCTTTTTCCATTTATGCCCTTAATGAGTCCAAAAAGTTCATTTTTTCATTCCTTATAGGCTTATGTTCTTTTAAACTTAAGTGTCTTGTTAGAAATATCCTTGACCATTCTTACACATCACTTTCTTCTAGAAGACTCTTCTCTATTGTCTTACGGGTCTAATATCACTAAAAGTATTCAATCCGGTTCAGTGATTCAGAAGTTACACTTTAAACATTTTGGACTGTTCTTGTCCATAACAGTACACTATGCATAACTTCCATAAGAATTTTAGACATCCTAGAGACTGAATCAGATTCCATGTCCTTCATACCATTTGTAGCTCCATGTCTCTAGTTCACCACGAATCAGAACTCATCTTATTTTGATTTCTACAAATCAAGATATCATTAAAACACTGAAGTATGTTCAGTGGGATAACACCAGTTCATATCCTTTAAAAGCACCCACACTGTACCCGACTTACTCTTTTCACTTAATCTCTCTCCATACAATTCAGATAACTTCTATTTTTGGTGGAGATATAGAGAAAGTTCTTACGAATCCAACGGTTTAAGAATCAAGTCATTTGGAAGTCTAAACAAGAAGTTATTGCCAAAAGACTCCAACACGTTTCTGCCCTCACATGAAATGTACATGTCTCAGTACGAATGCTATAACGTTTTCTACAGATGTCTGATTGGCTTCTTTTTTAGACCATTAAAAATAATACTTCCATATCTACAACTTCTATGAAGACTTCAAAGGCCAATTCTATCGTCTAACCTCTGTATCATCTCACTTTTCTTTCGTCTACTTTTCTGCGTCTGCTTTTCTGCGTCTGTCATTTTGAGTCTGTACATATCTCAGTGCAAATGCTATAAATTTTGGTAAAAATGTCTAATTGACTTAGTTTTTAGACCATTGGAAAGCATACTTCAAGATCTACAACTTCTATGAAGACCTCAAAGGCTAACTCTATCGTCTAACTTCTGTATCGTCTCACTTTTCTTTCGTCTGTTTTCTGCGTCTGTCTTTTTGCTTCTGTACATATCTCAGTACGAATGCTATAACTTTTGCTACATATGTCCAATTGACTTAGTTTTTCAACCATTGGAAAGAAGACTTAAATAGCTATAACTTCTATGAAGACCTCAAAGGCTAATTCTATTGTCTATCGTCTGTATCGTCTCACTTTTCTTTCGTCTGCTTTTCTGTGTTTGCTTTTCTGCGTCTGTCTTTTTTCTGCGTCTGGAACATCTCCACTTATAAGGCACATAACTTTTGACTCAGATGTCTAAAATTTACAAACTTTATATTTTTGGAAAGAAAAAAGAAAGATCTACAACTTCCCAGAAGGCAACTTTGCCAAAATCTATCTAGATTAAGTCCATATTTGCCCCGAAATTCTGAAGACAAATTTTTTGTTCATACACCAACACTGCACCCAAATCTTCACTTCATGACAATATTTGAGACTCTTAGACACAGAATTGAAATTCGATGTCTTCATAAAAAATGTAGCCATATATCTCTAGTTTAATCCAAATCAAGAATCATCTTGTTTGAATTACTAGAGAAAACATTGTGGCTAAATGACTGAAGCATATTCAGTGAATATTTTCCAAATCACTACTAATCTTGTTTCTAAATATTTCATCATCACGACTCATACCAAGATCACTCTTTCTACTCCTTCTACTCCTTTTCAATAAAATCACATTTAATACCATCTATACCCAGAAGTTGTCAATGAATGCATGTACCACTTTTTATGCTAAAGCATTTCGTATCTATGTGATTATATGCTAGCATGATGCATGAGCAAGAAAATGCATTTCCTTAAATTCTCTTTGAGTTCACAAATACCGAAAGTTCGGGTACTAACCCTTAATAAGGGGATGAGATGTTACATTTCTCCCCCCCTTAATAAATTTCGTCCTCAAAATTTTTATCTGATTGATCAATACAGTGGAGGTGACCATCATCGATGGTTCACTCAATTCATGCATATACAAATAGTTCACAATATTTCACATAATACCATACATTAACATATTCGGAAATATCGCATACATCATCATTTCACAATATAAGGCATTTCGCCTCTCACACAGTTCACAATTTATCATTCATATATATATAGAATGCACATGTGACACTTTCCATTTTATTACGGTGTTGTGACCGTGCGCCTGATCTGTCGCAGTGACGGGCACATTATACGGTGAGCCTGTGGCTCTGAAATACGTTGGGCCTGAATGCCCTGATACGGTGAGCATGTGGCTCTGAATTACGTTGGGCTTGAATGCCCTGATACGGTGAGCCTGTGGCTCTGAATTACGTTGGGCTCGAGGCCCTGATGCGTTGAGCTTTAAGCTCTGAAATATGGTGGCTGCTCCGGTCACAACTGTCATTATCTGAACAAGCCTTTATGCATGAATGCATATGTCTCAATTCACATTAGCAATAAGTAATTTCACACTCACACATAAATAGCACTTCGATATCAAGTTTTCGATATTTTGGACACCTATGGTCCGAAATCCCTCAAAATCAAACACATAAACCCTCCATTATCTCCACATGGCATAAGTGCATAATATTAAACACATAAAGGTTGAGGAACCAACTAGGTTACTCACAAAAACATTTCATCTCTCCTTTGATAGTTTACTTCTCTTTAATATTAACACATTCAACTCTTATTCCCACTTCACTATAGTCTCTAAATACGGTGTTGGTCCACCTAACTCATTTATCTTTCATGAGTCACTTTACTCTTATTTCATATTCATCTAACTCGCTAGCATTATCTCACATTTATTATGGCCTCATATCATTTTAGGCCTTCTTCATCTCAATGTTAGGGTGAATAACCACCCTTCTGTCATACTATACCCATATCACTTCTAATGATGCCACTACGATAACAATTGTTATACCTGTAGTCAATTCGAATTCTGCCTCAATCTCATCTTCCTACGAATTCAAAAATATGAGCTTCAAGCATATTTCTAACAGTTAAAACCGCTGGTAGCTCAAACCTTCAATCACTTGTTTCTACAACTTTAGCAGCTAAGATACAATCTTAGCATATCCCCACTAGGATGTTTATCTTAAGTTATTACTTAGGCTTCTCTAACACTTTCTTTGCTCAATCATCTTAATCAGATATACGTACTTCTTATTTCAATCACCAAATATCAATCATTTTTCAATTTCACTTGAAAGTTCATATTCTTTTTTACCTTTTTCAGGGTGATTCACAATTTTGAATTCTTTAGCTTTTCGGTTTTCTTACTTCTTTCCAGTAGACTTGATCTTAATTTCAATGCATCTAGCAAACTTTATTTTTCCCCGTATACCACTCAATAATCTGCACTCCTCATTACACTAAATGTGGAAATGTCAATATCTGAATGTGTATTATTCCATTATAAAATTGTTTGTTCAGTGTGTCAGATTACACACTAATTTTACCAGTATAGCACTCATTTGTGCATTTCCTCCGAACTCAATAATTTCTTCAATCTTACATTATGTACATTTCAGAAATGATTTGGCACATCTAATGTCTCCAAGACTTCGAAGCAATTTTTTTTTATCATAACGATTCTAAACCATGTATCAAAATCAACTCATAAGATTTTCATTATCATAAGCACATCAAAACCCACTTTTCACTATTACAACAGATTGTAACTTAATTTCTGACGCGAAACTTCATTAAGCATTGCACAATCTCCAAATCCAATTGATATTTTATCTGCAGTATCTTATTCTTCAAATATTCAAAACGCCTCTTTTTTACTTTTCAAACACACTCAAAATACTATCTATGATCACAGTCCCTAATTGATACAATTTTGCTTGGATCACTTAAATCTTCAATATCATAATATCATTGGAGAATCATTAACTTCAATAGATATCACTCACATTTTTCCTTGTGTTAATTTCTTGCAATTCCTTAGGTGACTAATCCCCCAATGAAAGTAATTTTGTCTCGTGTCATTTTAAGTCTCCTGCTTGACTTCTTATCTCTAATGATTTTCTCTTTTCCTTCGAATTTCTTTAATTCACATCGGCTTACTCAAATGCCTATTCATTCGTACTAGTTCCTCCACAAATTTCAATTTACTTGAATGCTTCACTTTGTGTGTGTTGGTATTTCATTCCTTAGATTGAATTTGTATCTCCCGAACATGTTTGCATCGAATGTAAGGGGGACCTATATTTTCCTCACAGTTGCAATAGTGTCACCTCGAATTTATAATCCACTCATGTAGTTGGTGTACACATTCTCTGTGGCATATTCCACTTTTTATGCTTGAGTTTCTACTTAGGATATGACTCCATTATTCACTTTTGACGTATTACATATTCATTTCTGATTTGTCTCTTCATTGGTTACTCTTAAATCAAATCGTTAGATCAACTTAACTCAATTTAGGGAGATTCTTCTTTGAAAGAAGATTTCTTACTACAATCATCAACACTATTCATAAAAACCTTATCAATCAACTATTTTCGTCATTACACATCAGTCATTCTTAATACCTCGAGAAGATCAATTTCAACTATGCATAATATCTCAAATAGGATCAAGTTGTGACATAGCTTACAAGATCGGAACATCTTGTAAGCTCTTGTAATGAGGCTCTATAAGGCACTAAACAATTTCATTTACTCTAATACTTTGGCATAATCATCAAGATCATTCCATCTCTTTTCCAGAGATGTCTTTTAAGGCAATTCATCAAGTAATAACTTATATTCAAGATGCCTTAATCTCATTTGATTCAGGACAACAATTTTCCTTTTGTATCTGTTCTCGATTGTGAAGACTGCGCCACGATCGAGCCCTTTTCTTTTCACAAAAATTCATCACCTGTAGTAACATCATTAACAACGTCAATCTATCCTCTATGGATCACTATTAACACTTTCATGTATTTCTCCAATTCATATCAGTTTTTGGGCTATAAGAACTACGACTAATAATATTCAATAAGCCTTAGATTGCTTCCTATATTATTCCACACACATGTGTGCCCAATATTCTCACTTGATATAATAACCCCATTATCAATTTTGTACTCACGGTAACAAATTAACTTAACCTTGGGGGCTTTTGCTTATCTCTTTCTCATTCTCACCTAAAATCCTATCTTTTACGAATTGATAGCTTTCTCCTTACTACCTATCATCCACCTCATATTAAGTCGTTCATTTCTATTTCTTTCCCTTATTATTCCTTTCTTTCCTCATCTTGTCTCCTCTTCCTATTGTCACTCATTTTATTTCATCTCGCACATATTTATTTTCAATCAATTTATAATTGTAGGGGCATAATCCATATGAAGCTTAAATCTCCATTCCACAAATATATTCTCATATTGAATCATAAACTCTTATATCGATAATCACACAACCATTCTAAGTCCAAGTTCAACCTTTCAAGGTCATAACAGCTTGGCCAGTACACCTTAATCTCATCATTCATTTTTTTTAAACAACCCATGACATTGTATTCACATTTATATCTCACCTTCGAGGACATATGTAACATCCCGTTACCCATGCTAGGGCTAGAATTGTGATTTTTGATTAATTGATGGGAAATTAAGAAAATGCACATCATGCATTATTAATGGTGACATGCACATTTTTGCACATTTATATGATTGTACATGCATTCCTTGACATTTCCGGGTACAATTGAATTATTAAATTGTGATTAAAATGTGTTTTGGTGATTTTGATATTATTTAAGACATTTTGGGATTTTTAGTGAATTTTAGAAAAATATTTGTTTTTGGACCAATCATATTGTGACACATGGACCTATTATTGCGAGACAAATGGCTTATGTTAGTGATGATGTGTAAGGCATGCATAGCCGAGTATGAGTTTGAGTTAGGAAAAAGATATTGCAAGTGTTCTCGGTGAAGAAACACTTGACATCCGAATGAAAACTTTGGGACTTTAGCTGTTGTTAATATGTTCTCTTTGCTGGAGTTCATAGCCGATTCAGGTAAGTTATGTTTAAGTTGGGTTTTGTTGCTGTTTAATGATGTTTTATTGTGGAGATGAATGCATGCATGTGAGGTTATAGAAGCTAAGTTTCGGTGATGTTTTATTGTGAAGATGAAAGCATGCATGTGAGGTTATGGAAGCTAAGTTTCGGTGATGAATGATCTAGATAGTCGAAATGATACATGCATGCATTGTGTCCGTTGTTTATCAGTAGAAGTGAAGCTACATGTGTGAGGATCGGATTCTTGATATTTTTAGTAAATCTTGAGTTTGATCTTATGTAAAGGTTTCGAACTGGATTAGGAGTTAATTGGAGTGAAGTTTTAGAGATTATTTTGGGTATAGAAGTGAAAAATCTGGAAAAAGAAATCGGGGAAGACGAGTTGCAGAACCAGAAGTCGCGACGTGTTTTTATTTATTCGTCGCGACGTGTAGCTTAATTTGTTTATTCGTCGCGACATCCATTTTCTTCCTCGCCGCGACATTCATTTTCTTCCTCGCCGCGATGTAGGTGAATCCCCCTTGAACTCGTCACGGCGAACGTTGGGTTGTTCGTCGCGACCTCATATTTTTCCCTCGTCGCGACGAGCACCCATCTTTTGACAGCTCGAACATGATTTCGTATTTTCACCATAACTTTCTCTATACTGATCCAATTTGGGTGATTCTTGATTCCCTGTAAACTAGAGACATAGGGCTACAACGTTTATGAATAAATGGAGTTTTAATTATGTCTTTAAGAGTTTCAAATTTTGGTTAGAAGTTGAGGTATAAATTTTTCTGGAACTTATGAACCTTCTGGAATATTTTGAGGATATCTCTCCGTATACTAATCCAAATTAAACGATTTTTGTGTCATTAGAAAGCTGAGAAATGGGAGAACAACTTTACAGAAGGAAGTTTTGTCTAATTTGGTCATTTACCTGATCTAATTTAGTATGGAAAGTTGACCCGAATATGTTCTATAGGAAAAATCTGAAGTGGTCAATGAAGCTATGAAATTATTTGACATTGTTTGGTCCAATTCAATTGTAAGAATACATGGTATTATTGAGGGCTTTGATTCCTAAATGATTTTTGATAAGGATCGCATTATTGCACCCCAGAATTGTCATTGAACATACATTGTGCATACATTCTATACATTGATATTTTTATGAAAGAACATTTGTGCAATTGTGCAAAGTGTGATATTTGTGAATGTGTTTTGCCTATTTTAGAGGACCATATCGGATGCCAATCGGACATTGCCGGACCATCCAGGAAATAGCTTATTGGAGCGTACTGTGAGTCAACCTAGATGTTTTCCTAGGATTGATTTAATTTGATTTGTTTAAGCTTCCAATATTGTTTTATTGCTTGCGATTTAATTATGAATTCCGGACTTAAATTGTCCGAGGAGATCAATATTTGGAAATGTATTAGAAGTGCTTTGATTGTGACTTTGTTTGCGATGGAATTCTGAACGTGATTATAAATGTTATGTGAATCCTCAACGAAAGTTGAGTGCCGGATTTAGGTCCGATGATTATGAGATTTGTTGAACATGTGATTGTGATACATGCGATATTCAGATTGATGCATTTCATAAAATGCATGCTCAGATAAAGACGTTGTGACTTGAATTGCCCGTATGAAGCGCTTCCACGTAGAGCTTTGCTCCGTGATATATGTGTGTGCACGTAGAGCTATGCTCCATGATTCTATTCTGATTGAGCCCTACGGGCCAGCAACTGTATAAGTATGTGATAGGCATTCAGTCACAACAATAAGAATGAATGTGAGTCTCATATGCATATGTTTTTGTTTATATATGATCTGTTTGGCAATGATTAAATGTTACACCTGATTGTGTGAGTTTTGAATTATAAATGTATCTGCTTATGAATGTTTGTGAATTATGTAATGTGTGCTTATGATCCGGTGAATTCATCAATGATGGTTCACTCATGGAGTTTGCAAAACTCATCAAAATTTGCAATGTGGCTTTTCAGGTACGAGTCAGGAGACCTAGTTCCTTAGTCAGGACTTAAGGAATCTTTTGGTTAGAGATATGGCTCAGAGGTCTGTCAGCTGACACCAGAAGTGTTCTAGCTTTATTTTTGTCATTTTGTTGGGTATTGTATAAGCTTTTACGCTTAGTCTTTTAGTGGTATCAGTGTAAACTTTATGAATGAAAGGATTTAAATGGTTTTAAAAATTTAGTTACTTTGAGTGCGTTAGATGATGCCATGTGTTTGTTGGATTACCATGTGTAAGTCGGATATGTTTTTGCTCCAACATACCATTGTCATAAGGTATGTACTTGAATGTCCTTCGGGTGTTCGGGTATTTGCCTTATGGTAGTGGGATGTTGCATTTTTGGTATCAGAGCATGGTTTGGCATCCTTAGGAAAATAATATGATTCATAGTGAAAGATTCGGACAGTAATTGCAGCTTTTGTTTGTTATATGTCATCTTCCATAGGGGATCAAATTGGTGAGTCAGTTGACATGGAGTCTATAGGAGCCAATTTAGGGTCTCATGTACCTAAATTTTTTGAAATGCCTCTGAGAATTCCCGTGAATCGGGAAAGGAGATATGATAAGTTGAGAAAGCAAGGGGCTGTGGACTTCTACGGAAGTACAGATCCAGCTGAAGAAGAAGGATGGCTTGAGAGAACTGAAAGAGTGTTCGATCAGATGAACTGTATAGCAGAGGAGAAATATGATTATGCAGTCTCACTACTGCAAGGTCCCGCATACCAGTGGTGGAAGATCGTGCCGGGTAGTACCACCAGACCTTGTAGCTTGACCTGGGAGGATTTTCTGATAGCATTTCGAGAGAACTACATGCCAAAGATTTACATGGATCGAAAAATGAAGGAATTCTTAGATTTGAAGCAAGGCAAGCTCTCAGTAGCAGACTATGAGATAAGGTTCAATGAGTTAATGGGGTATGTGACCGCACTGATTCCGACTGAGCAAGGTAAATGTAGGCAGTTTGAGGATGGTCTGAATATGGAAATCAGGACGAGGCTTGCCATCTTTAACTTGTGCAGTTTTACAGAACTCCAGGCAGCCTCGATCAGAATAGAGCAATTATTGAAGGATAGTCAGAGAGAGCTCAGGCAGGAGGATAAAGGAAAGAGGAAGAATGAACCTCATGCTGATTCTGGCAGAAGCTTCAGAAAGTGTCAGAACAGATCGTCTTGATTCCAGTCTAGATCGAGGCAATCTGGATTCCATGGAAGAGGTAGATTTGTTCAGTCTGGAGGAGGTAGAGGACAGATGTCGACCAGTCAGTCGCAACAATTTCCTGAATGTAAGCATTGTGGTAAAAGACATGGTGGTGAGTGTTGGAGGATATCAGGAGCATGTTTTCGATGTGGCTCTTATAAGCATCAGATTAAGGATTGCCCTGAGTTGTTGGAATCACTGTCTGGAGCTAGAGGAGGAACTATGATTGAGGTCTCAGTTCAGCAAAGCAGAGCTGGCAGATCTGTACAAAGAGGCAGAGGTAGAGGTCGGACTCACCAATAGGCTCAAAGGTCGGACTGAGGTGCGGAGCAATCAGCCGCAAACTCAGGCCAGGGTCTATGCCATCACCAGACAGGAGGCACAAGACTCCCCAGATGTGGTAGCAGGTGTGTTGAATGTTTTTAATTTTGAAGCTTATGCACTGGTAGATCCAGGATCTACCCATTCATTCATCACCCCGCATCTGGCATCTAAATTGCATTGTGAGCTAGAGGTACTGAAATGTGGGTTAGTAGTGAGCACTCCAGTGGGTAGCACAACAGTGATCGGTGAGGTATGTAAGAGGTGTATAATTGGATTGATCAAAGTAATTAGTAGCTGATTTGATCATATTGCAGTTGAGAGAGATAGACCTCATCTTAGGTATGGATCGCTCACCGCTTCATAGGCGTTGATGAATTGTTACACTAAAGAGGTAGTGCTTGAATCTCCAAATCACCGAGAGTGGTGTTTGAGGAGTTAGTCAGCAAAGGCCACCGACTAATTTCTTTTCTAAGTGCTTTGAGATTGATCCGAGGTGGATGTGAGGCTTATCTGGCCCACATAGTTGACACTCGGAATGAGCTATCCATTCGGGATATTCCAATTGTCAAAGAATTTTTGGATGTGTTTCCGGCTGAACTACCAGGATTACCTCCAGATAGGGAGACGGAGTTCACTATTGACTCACTTTCCATTTGCTACTTTGTTGTGACCGAGTGCCTAAACTGTCCCATATCCATTAGATACCGGGCTCATTTATAACTATCCCATATAGGGCTCATTAAACGTTGAGCCTAAGGCTCTGAATCACATTTGAGTTCGAGGCTCTTTTTCACACGTTGAGCTTGAAGCTCTGATCGGTGGCTACTCTAGTCACAACTTCCATTATGTTGCATGCATTCATGCGATGGAATGCATTACTCACACTTGCATATCCCATTCGATCACTTTCTCATATCATCGGACCTTAGTCCGGTATTCTACATTGAAGTGGAGAATTCCACAATTTCATTCATATCCAAATACAAATGCACATTTAAACACTTCATTATCTCATTCATATAGCACCTTCATCGGACCTTCATTGTCCGAATTTCAACAATCAAGACACATTCATAATTAGTCATAATCACTCAGTTTATAACATAAACAAAACAAACAATAAAGTAAGACCATCTAGGTCTACTCACAGTACGCTCCAAAATAATATTTGCTTCCTAATTCTGGAACGTTAGAATATGGACACTTGACCTGCACAACCTATTTATGCAAGGCACACATTGCACATTCATCAATAACTGCACACTTAACCACATTCATTTATGTACGATTTTAATAAAGGACTATGTACAATGCATGTTCAAGGACAATCCCGAGTATATGTTCTAATATACACTTTATGTTCATTTCCACTTCAAAATTCATATACGTTTCATATACTTCATTGGTACATGATCGTTCTAACTTCTCCTTTCAATCTTTGCCCTTTTTATAAGTCTAGTTTATTCATAAGCTTACACTTCAAGAACACTTGGTTACTCTATATCATAACTCAATTTTTTCATCATCTCTTTTCTAACCTCACATGATCTCATAATATCAAATCCCCATTCATAGCTTAGCAATTTAAGCATATGAACACATTGAGGCTTATTGCCTACTTACATAAAAACTATAAATACGTATATTACCCACCTAGTTGTCTTGCAAAACTTCGAGTCAATTTGTCTCTCTCCTTATTCTTGGGTAGAACTCTCTTGGTTACCAAAAACAAACCAAATCTCTTTCAATAGAAATCCACTTAAAATTTCCACAATGCAAAATCCCCAAAATTGATTCTAGGACATTTAAACCCAACCAATTTCTAAACTCCATAAGTTATAATCCTTCCAAAAATCCAAAAGAGTCAGAAAGATCTTACCTTGATTCATCACCAAAAAGAGATCTTTAGCTCAAATGGAAGCTCTTATCTTCATCTTCTTTATTCTCTTCTTGAACAACTTTAAAATCTCTCTTAAAGGCTAAGGAAATTAAAACCCTAGCTTAATCTCTCTTCTTTCTCTCTCTTTCTTTCTTCTTCTCTTCGTATTTCTCTTTCTTCTTCATGATATTTCTCTTTTTTTCTTTTTGTCCATTTTCGTTCTCCCCTTAATTTATAAGCCAGACCATACTTCTCTTTTTCCATTTATGCCCTTAATGAGTCCAAAAAGTCTATTTTATCCTTCCTTATAGGCTTATGTTCTTTTAAACTTAAGTGTCTTGCCAGAAATATCCTTGACCATTCTTACACATCGCTTTCTTCTAGAAGACTCTTCTCTATTGTCTTACAGGTCTAATATCACTAAAAGCATTCAATCTGGTTCAGTGATTCAGAAGTTACACTTTAAACATTTTGAACTGTTCTTGTCCATAACAGTACACTATGCATAACTTCCATAAGAATTTTAGACATCCTAGAGACTAAATCAGATTCCATGTCCTTCATACCATTTGTAGCTCCATGTCTCTAGTTCACCACGAATCAGAAATCATCTTATTTTGACGTCTACAAATCAAGATATCATTAAAACACTGAAGTATGTTCAGTGAGATAACACCAGTTCATATCCTTTAAGAGCACCCACACTGTACCCAACTTACTCTTTTCACTTAATCTCTCTCCATACAATTCAGATAACTTCAATTTTTGGTGGAGATATAGAGAAAGTTCTTACGAATCCAACGGTTCAAAAATCAAGTCATTTGGAAGTCCAAAGAAGAAGTTATGGCCAAAAGACTCCAACACGTTTATGCCCTCACATGAAATGTACATGTCTCAGTACGAATGCTATAACTTTTTCTAAAGATGTCTGATTGGCTTTGTTTTTGGACCATTGGAAAGAGGAATTCGATATCTACAACTTCTATGAAGACCTCAAAGGCCAATTCTATCGTCTAACTTCTGTATCATCTCACTTTTCTTTCGTCTTCTTTTCTGCGTCTGTCTTTTTGCGTCTGTACAAATCTCAGTGCGAATGCTATAACTTTTGGTACAGATGTCCAATTGACTTCTTTTTGGACCATTGGAAAGAAGACTTCAAGATATACAACTTATATGAAGACCTCAAAGGCTAATTCTATCGTCTAACTTCTGTATTGTCTCACTTTTCTTTCGTCTGCTTTTCTGCGTCTGCTTTTCTGCGTCTATCTTTTTGCGTCTGTACATATCTCAGTGCGAATGCTATAACTTTTACTACAGATTTCCAATTGACTTAGTTTTTGGAACATTGGAAAGAAGCCTTCAAGATCTACAACTTCTATGAAGACCTCAAAGGATAATTCTATCATCTAACTTCTGTATCGTCTCACTTTTATTTCGTCTGCTTTTTTGCGTCTGCTTTTCTGCGTCTGTCTTTTTTCTGCGTCTGGAACATCTCTACTTATAAGACGTATAACTTTTGACTCAAATGTCCAAAATTTACAAACTTTATACCGTTGAAAGACAAAAGAAAGATCTACAACTTCCCAGTAGGAAACTTTGCTAAAATCTATCTAGATTAAGTCTAGATTTGCCCCGAAAGTCTGAAGACAAATTTTTCATTGATACACCAACACTGCACCCAAATCTTCACTTCATGACAATATTTGAGACTCTTAGACACAGAATTGAAATTCGATGTCTTCATACAAAATGTAGTCATATATCTCTAGTTTAATCCAAATTAAGAATCATCTCGTTTGAATTACTAGACAAAACGTTGTGGCTAAATGACTGAAGCATATTCAGTGAATATTTTCCAGATCACTACCAATCTTGTTTCTAAATCTTTCCTCATCACGACTCATACCAAGATCACTCTTTCTACTCCTTCTACTCCTCATTTTCAATAAAATCACATTTAATACCATTTATACCCAGAAGTTGTCAATGAATGCATGTACCACTTTTTATGCTAAAGCATTTCATATCTATGTGCTTATATGCTAGCATGATGCATGAGCAAGAAAATGTGTTTTCTTAACCTCTCTTTGAGTTCACAAATACCGAAAGTTCGGGTACTAACCCTTAATAAGGGGACGGGATGTTACAGGTATGACGGGATGTCCTCTCCTCTCTTAGCTATCACAAATAAGGTATGATATGAACTAAGGTATAGCTCGGCAACAGCCAACAGGTATAGCTTGGCACAAATATTGTAAGACAAGACAGCGACAGCGTTGGAACGTTTGACGACAGCGACAGTGGCAAGTTGAGTGACAGTGCGTGTGCTTGAGAGTTGAGATTGTTACGTGCTCAAGACGACAGTGAGTGCTCAAGTTGAGAGTGACAACGGCAGCGGCAAGTTGAGTGACAGTGCGTTGGAATGTTTGGCGACAACGGCAGCGGGGCTAGTTGGAACGTTTGAGGTCATTGAACTGTGTCTTTGAAGGAACTTGGAATGTCACTACGTCAGTCGATTATTTTGGAATAAGATTGTTAGGTTTTGTATCTAATTGATAATTATATATGTACCAATTAATATTGCTATTTGAAAATTTAGTAATTAGTAATTACGCAATAGTAGTAAATTATATAAGAGTAAAGTGAAATATTATATATGTACTGGAAAAAAAGTTAATAAAAACGGATCGGGTATGGGTATCCATCGGTTCGGGTTATTATTAGATCTATATCTAAATCCATATTCACATCCATTTTTTAACATTTATTTAAAATCTATTTAAAAACTATTTTTTAGCCTCCATATCTATTTTTTAGGGTCAGATAGTACGGATATTAATCGGGTTGAAAACTCACTGCCATCCCTAGTAGAGAGTAATTAAATCTCCCCTTTTGCTATTTCCCAACATAAGCCAACTACAAAAAGACTTGGCTATGATCATTTGTCCGTGTGTTGGCAGACAGTTGTTAATTTAATTATACAAAATGTCAACCGCTCCGCACCTGAAGGGATGACAAAAGGCCCAGCGAGCTCAGGGTTCGGCCACCGTATTGGCCATCGGCACGGCGATTCCACCAACTTACATTTCTCAGACTGACTATCCAGACTTTTACTTCCGTACGTGTCACCAAGAGCAAGCACTTGGCAAAATTGAAAGACAAATTCAAACGCATATGTACGTCTTCTTATTAATTAAATTCCCTAATTATAGTGATATACTTATGTTTTGTTGTGTTATTATATAATATTTTACCAAGACAATAATAGATTACTTGCGGAGTAAAGGATATATAGGGTAGCGAATGCTTCTAAAAGTGGGAACATCACCTATAGTTATTAGCAACTATGCTCTTCTTCTGCCACACAAAACGTTGTCAAATCTCTATAGTTGGCATCATTTTTAAAAATTGTAGAAAAAGTTATTAGCTACGAAAACATTAACAAATCGTAGCTAAAACTTGAAACTTAATGGGAAAAATTGACGAAAAATAAATGATAGAGAAAATAAAATGTAGCTAATAATTTTAGCTATGTTTTTATCTTCGTAGCTAAATACTACTAACTATGTTTCCTATAATGTAGCTAAATATTAGTTATGTTTCTATGAATATAATTAAATATTTTCAGCTACATTTTCACAATGTAGCCAAATATTATTTGCTATGTTTTTAATAATGTTGCGATATGTTTTTGATACATTTTAATCCATGATATTGAGCAATATGTTTTATATATAATGTATTAATATATTTTATTGTAAATTTATTATGTAAATAACTCGTATAAAAATATTATTAATTCAAAAGTTCGAGTATTGTATATATAAAGTAAAATTACATAAATATCATTAAATTATTCCACCAAAACATATTCTTTCTCTACGAGATATTAATGACAAGTTTAACAATTTATATAGACAAAACAAGAAATAAAGAGATCAATTTACAAATTATAAATGTTTAGATTACAAAATATTTGAGCATAACTCGAATGACTACCTAGTGTTGTCCATATTGATCAACATGTAATCATTCAAAAACTTAGTTAAAATTAACTAAAGATATTGTGAGTATTGGTACAATGAGTTTTTGGTTCTAATTAAAGCAAACATCACAAAACTTTATCATTCACAACATAATCATCATTAGTTACATCTTCATCCATTTTGTAATTGGAGAAAAAAAACTATTAAATTTATGTTATAATACATACAGAATCGAAAGAAAAAGTATAAGAGATAGAATTAATATCCTTTGCATTCCTTTTCATTTATATCATAATTCAGGCTAAGTAATCTTTTGAATAACATATCATATTTTGCTTATTTTGCTCGAGTTTTTTTGTCCCTTGATTACTTCGATTTATAATGCAACCTTAAGCTTGTTGTTTTCCTATTGAAATTGTTCAATGATTGTTTTATATGTTGAGGTTAAAAGATTTGGCTTAGGGCCACAACTAAGAACTTTTATATAGCCAAAATGTATACCACGTACTTTAATTCATTCCCCTCAGACTTAGATTTCTTTGATAACTCTTGCATTTTATTCTAAAATTAAAAAAACCAATACTGAATTCAAATATTACTACTTACTATTACATTAATAAATGAACTAAAATATTGAACAAAGTTTTATACTTACATTTTAGTTCCCACTTCTTTTGACATTCATCCTTTACCTTCGTTATAGTGAGTGACTTTATATAGTGTGATCCTATCACACTCTTGTTTATTTAGTTCCTTCTCACTCTGTTTGAAACAACAATACAAGAAATAATAAATAATTTAGTGTTTATTAATATAACTTGCAAACAAAGATGTTAAATATTCATTTCAGAAAACTGCAAATGACTTTGACTCTTGATTATACGATGTTTTCATTTTTTCTCTATTGACTTTTGCCTTTTAACAATTTTCTTAAATAAAGAAAAAGATAATGTAATCATTAAATTGTCTAACAAGATTAATAGAAACAAACGTGAAGGCAAAAAGAACAAACTTGAACTTTCGAGTCAACCTAATAATCACATAAACTATTCCAATTTTCTTTTGACATTTGTTTGGGAACATGTCTTCATGCCTTCACATCAAAAGGAAAAGATTTATAATACTTATGTAACTTAAAACAATGATCTTTAGTCTTTTGTTTCAATAATTAAGTAATATAGTTTGAAAATTTTTGGTTCTTAATATCCAAAATATTCATTTTCAACTGAGAACAATAAGTAAAAGTGTAAATATTCTTAAAATCATTGAAAAAATATTACCTATGGTTAAATATTTTGAAAAATTAATACAACTTTAACCAAAGCATTTTCAAGCGAGTTGGCTCTCTTGAAGTCCTTAACATGTTTCATATAAGGTAATTTTGTTCTTGCAATAATCCCTAAATCACTTGAAAAATTTGCAGATTAGACCTTGTCTACAAGACGACCTTGCTAAGTATGAATCTGTATTAGTAACTTGCAACTAACTGCAACATTCGTTCGTTGCAATTCATAACCTTTAATTTTACCTCTACTTCTTTTTCTAATACTAACATTGGTACCTGACAACAAATCAATAATATAAGAAAATATTATAATATATAAATAGATATTTGAGCATAAGTCTATTTGAAGGTGTTAAACATTAACAAACCTATAGTAGTCACTTCATTGTTATTTGAGGCAGTATGAAGTTGTATATAAAGTGAAGGTAGAATATTATTATTCCTTTGTTGTGCTAATGTATTAAAACCAGCTCTATTTTCGATGGCTAAAAAAAGAATATGATAAGAAAAAGAAATATATTTGAATATCTCTCTCTCTCTCTCTCTTTCTATATTTATATCCACTTGCCAGCTTTAGAAAACTTGCGTGACTATTTTCATTGTTGTTTGAGGTTGAATGTTGTTGTTAGCTAGGAATTGAATTTATGCACCATCTGATTGATCTGGTTAAAGTTGTGCATCCCTCTAATATACAATTTTGATAGTTGTCGCCTTCTTTCCTTTGTTTCTCCCATGTTCCATACATCTACAATAAAAACACATTTGAGACAATATAAAGAGCACTTTCAAGATACATTCAATCATCAACATTAATTGCATTAACAACATTAAATTATCAACATTAAACACATTAACAACATTACCTTTAAGACATTATAAAGAGAACTGTAATGATACATTCAATCATCATAATCAACAAACATTCAATCATCATTATTAATCACATTAACAACATTCTATCATCAACATTATGCACATTAACAACATAAATGTTACCAACATTACATTTGATATAATGGAAAGAGCACTTTCATGATACATTCAATGATCATAATCAACATACATTCAATCATCAACATTAATGGCAATAACATCATTCAATCATCAACATTATGCATACTAACAACATAAATATTACTAACATTACGTTTGAGAAAATATAAAAGAACTTTCATGATACATTCAATCATTTTAATCAACATACATTTAATCATCAACATTAATCACATTAAAAACATAAATGTTACTAACATCATAATAAGATAATAGAAAGAGAACTTTTATGATACCTTCATTCATCATAATCAAGATCTTCAAAATTATCATCATTAATTGCATTATGATTCGACTCTTTATCGCTATTATATTCGACCAAAGTATCATTATTGTCATATAATTCATCCTTAATATATTCTTCATCTCTTATTATGACAAGATTGCTTTGTAATTCATTTGTTTCTAGTATATTAGGATTAACATCTCTCCTACGGAATGATAATATATCCTCATCTTCTATTTTGAGAGCTACATTATTCAGCAGCGCTTCAATCTCTTGATATACTTCATCACCATCCTCATCCATTGGACCATTTTTCCTTTCATAAAAATAAAAAAGATTTCGGTGTTAAAACTTTTGAACAACTTTTCAATTGCTACGTAATACAGTGTCGTTGAGGTTGAATACTTGCTTCACTTAACTTGCAAACACAAATGATTCATTTTTATGCCATGAGTTACTAACATTGATGCTAGTAATATTGTAATTCAATTTTATGTTAATCCCTTTGTCAAAATTTTTATCCTTAATGTAATATAACTTTATTAGTTTAGATGAAACATCTCATCTCCCATAGGAAGGGTTTATTGGTAATTTGGGACAGGTTAGGAGAATTGGATTATAACTCGGCATGAACATACATTATATAGCCTCTATAACTGATGATTATTTTGCACATGCACATGGTATACATGCATTCATGACATTTCCGGCATAGGTGTCTAATTGAGATTCTTTGTGAAATTTATGGGATAATTGTATTTAAAAAAATATTTGGAGTGCGCCATAAATTGTTTTATATTTTTAGGAATTTATGAGAATTTTTCTGGAATTTTTCGGAGTTCGTGCCCGGATCGGAAAATTCCAACGGGCTGACTGAGTGAGCTTCTCTATAACTGAAAAGGGGCTGCATAATGGCATATGATTATGGAATAAATTAATTGTGGGAATTATGTGAGAGTTATGATTAGTGTTTAAGTGGGAGTAAATGAGATTAGATTATGATTAAATTATGTTACTTAAGTTATTTTGTCTTTTCTTCATTATAATGCCATGTGTCCTCCTCATTAATGAGTTTTGTCCCATCTCCTTCAGCATCTACGACCTTCCCCTTTGCAAAATATAAGATAAATAGCTTTAGAAAGCCATTCTTCCACCTCCCATCCGAAACTTGGTTTCTCCTTCCTTGGTGTGCTTTCCTTTCTCCTTCTTTGGTGATTATTCTTTCTTCTTATAGGAAGCTTGCTTGTCTACTTCTTTGTTCCTTCTTCCTTCACTTGCTAGCTTAAGCCTTGTCAAGAAGATAATATGTATGGGTGGAGGACTGGTAGCCGTGAGTGGTGTTTAGGTTGTTCTAAGTGTTATAAGTTGAAAGTGTTAAAGACTTGAAGATTTGAAGCAATTGGAACTTGCAACTTGATTGGTGAGTAATTGATGTTTGTTTTTATGCTTTTGGTAGTTAGAAGCCATTATGGGAAGCATTTATGCATTTATTTCATGATGATAAGGGTAGGCTTGAATGGGTGTAAATGTATGCTTGTGTATGGATGAATGAATGACTATAGTTCCATTGATTTTGGCTTGGTTTGGATTGAGTTTTGCAAGGTTAGATGAATGGAAAACTTAGGAAGATAATATGTGTATGTGCTGCCACTTATGCTCTATTATATAAGTATATGTTGTGATGAAATTGTGGTTGATTTAGAGGTATAAATGGATGCTTAGTGATGAGTTAGTGATGTTAGAAGCAAATTATTTTTCAGGACCGAGAGAGTAGACTTATAGCTCCAGAGGGACTTTTCCTGCCGTGTAGATTGAGTTGGCAAGAGAAGTCATGGCACACAGGTCGGCCAGCTGGCACTTTTTGAGGGATGACCTAGCTAGCCTTTTTGTTTGATTTTCTTTTGGAGTATTGTACATAACACACCAGTTGTGTAAATTTACTGCTTTGAGGTTGTGAAATGAGAATTTATGGTTTCAAAAATTAGTGGATTTCATATTAATTCTTTATGATTTTGATGCCATGTGGAGTGTTAGTGGTTGTTCGTAGCGCACCCTTATCGTAGGGTGTGTGTCGGAATGACCTACGGGCGTCCCGATACATATCCTATGGTATGGGGGTGCTACATTAGAGATAACGTAGAAGTCAATAAAATAATCCTTATGTTGTCCCTCAACAATAACCCTATAATTTTAGCTTCTAAGTCGACTATCACTATCTTTTATGTGAAATATAACTCCATTAACAATGCAACATGTATATTTTTCTCAAATATGAGGCCCACATGTCAAAGCATATAGTTCTGCCATCACTTCTGGCAATTTATGGTAATATAATGGTATCATCTGTAGAAAAAATATCACAAAAAGTTAATGTTGTAATCTCACCTACAATTTTCATTTGTTTATACTATTGCATATGTAAATGACTTTGGAGATCTTAGATAATCATTCATGTACACAAATATCCCAATTCCCCGCAAATTTAATTTATTACAACATTCTAGCAATATTAATTTTGTGATATGCTAACTAAGACAATTTCATATGATAAAAGTGATATGACTACAAAACAAAAAGACCTATAATCTTTATAAGCCTCCAAAAATGAATGTGAATCTACACCATCTTTACCAATAGTGGTAGTGTTAAAGGAAAAAGCTTTAACAGTTAATTCAATCCTCATAAGATGAAGTAGAAGCAGAAACTAAAGAAGTGAACACAGGTGAACAATTACTTCGAAAAAGAAAAAGATGAAGAAGAAGACAATGGAGAGTGAAGGGTTGGTGTTTGGATAAGGCCGGGTTGTTATTGTTGTTGCTGTTGTTGCTTGCCAAAGGTGAAGAGAGATAAGAGTATGCTTTGGGGGTGATATTAAAAGTATTTCATGCAAATGTTATAGAACCTTATAGTTCATCTGGTCCGTTGATATAAATCTTAATGGAACTCTCTAAAATGTCTGTTGCTTATAAAAATTGACTCTATTTTGGGCCCCTAATTGTTTATAGGCTCTATCCAAACAATTTTTGTCAGTAATTAGGTTTTCAATTTCATAAAATAACATGGTTTTAGCTACACCTTTTGCTATTTATTGCATTCTATATATTATAAAAATTATACATAATATACAAATTCTATACAACAATAAATAATTTATCTATAATAAATAGAGAATTATGATTAAATAGAATAATATGATAACTAAGATATGAGAAAATTTATCTATTATCTATACATTCATTAATGATTATATTAATTACAATTATTATCTATAAATTCATATATCATTACATTAACTATCATATATAATTATATTAATTACAATATAATTAAACAATAATTACAATATAGTAAAAATAGAAATTAATAATAAATATTAATATCATATTCATAAAAGTCAAATTTAATATTATTGACAATGATTCTAAGTATAAAAATAAATTTAGCTAACAACAATGTTATTTCAAAATTTTATAACTATAAACTCAAATTTAATTAATATTACATAAATTTATGTTTTTATCTTTCTATTTTAAAATATATGATTTGATAATTTTATACAGTGTCACAAAACTCTATTTATTCTATAGAAACTCTATACTAATTTATAAAATTTATATATTTCATTAATGAATTAATTATATTTTAATTAATTATAATGTAATTAATTAATATATTTTAATTAATTATATTGTAATTAATTTTATTGTATTAAAAATATTTTTAAAAAAAGAGTCACTACTAAAGAATGAGTTTCATTCTTTTACTAAAATGGAGGGTATGAAAAATTCCTCAAAAGTGATATAAAACTATTGCCTCTATAATAATAATCAACAATCAACCACTCACTTTTCATTTCATATCCATTAACTCTTTTTCAAACCCACCAACCAAGCACTCCGTTAAATCTTCCTTGGATGTAAGAGATGTACAAAGCTTTCTTTCATATATGGGAGTATGGGAGTAACTAGGAGCTCTCCTTGTTTGATAAGGAGTCATAGCAAAAGATTTAGCATATGACTTGCTCTTTTGTGAAACTATGACGTATATTAATTTTGAGAAAATATCATGCATGTTTCTTTGTTAGTCACAGGGAATAGAATAATAATGAGTTTATTTTTATATCATTTTTGTTATGGTTTAGCCTAGATTGAAAAACTAACTTTATTTTTCTTTGTTATAGAAGTTTTACTCCCCTATTTAGCAATTTTTCATGCAAATTTGAATCATTAATGACCTTTGAATAAATAGACTTGTAAGTTTAGGCAGGACAGCAACTGACTTAAATTTGAAGGGCTTAAACTGGTAGCAAATTAAAGTTTGATATCCATATTATGAGTTCAAACAATGCGAAATAGAATGAATGAAAACTTCATTTTCCTTAAAATTTAAGGCCAATCTTTTGGGAGTCCTTTTAATTCTCTAAATTCATTAACAGCAAAAGACACGACTATTTTGCTGGAAAACAAATCCAATATGCCTTTTTTAATCATGTTTCTCAAATTTTATAGCATCATGGACCTTAACTTTAACTTTTTCACATTTGTCCTTGAGAAGCGTCCACCGAAATACCAATTGACCTTGTCTACCTTGTTTTAGGGTTCAACTATAACAAAAATTGGTGATGGTGAAATTTTACGTTTGTCCATAAGGCAAATTGATTAGGCTTCCCAGTCAACAAGATTTTAGAAACGATTTTTAATATATATTTGTTTTATGCAACCGGCCGGGGTGACCGTTTCAATACCAACCTAGAAGGGGAAAAAAGAAACAGAAACAAAATGAATGGATAGTTTAATGGTGGAAGGAAGGGGAAGATATTCTCGCGAGTGGTGTACAGTACAGTACGTGCCAAGAGCAATGGACAAGACCTTCCTCGATGACCTTAATATCGTAATCATCAGGTGTGAACGAACAGAAGGATCCGATGAGTTAGCCAAAAACACTCGGTTAATGGAGTGTGTTTCTGTACCTACCACTGCCGAGTGGTGATGCCTAACCTTAACGCACGTGGGCGCCTAGCTAACCATCTATCTAACCTAACCATGTAAGTGTAACGATCCTTTTCACTCGGATGCCTATAAAACCACAGGAAACGCTTCTTTCCTTGTACTCCCTACCCCAGCCTCCTGTGATTGGTTATTTCACCATTTATTCTCACTCTCACCACACTCCATCCCAATGGCCACCGTTGACGATATCAGGAAGGCCCAGAGGGCTGAGGGTCCGGCCACTGTCTTGGCTATCGGCACTGCCACTCCCGCCAACTGTGTATATCAAGACGATTACCCTGACTACTACTTTCGTATCACCAACAGCGAGCACATGACTGAACTCAAAGACAAATTCAAGCGCATGTGTAAGTGTTTCCTTTTTTCTTTCGTTTTCATTTGCTAGTGATTGTCAACAGTGTTTCTACTGCGTCCCTTTGCGGTTCCCAGTCCCAAGTCCTAGTGACCGACCACGTGTGAAATTTTTTCCTTGCTAGTTTTAACGGACGTATTATTTGTAAATAAATCCATGAATCCATATGATACTGGTTTCCATATATAGTTCATCATTAGTATGTTTCTAAAGTTCAATTTATATTACTATGGACGTAAAAGTTATAAAATCTGATACTGCAGTATGCTCATGACCTTGTCCTTAAGCAATGGTCTCGTACGTACTATGCGGTTTTTATATATACAATTTCTTCTCATTGACAGGCGACAAATCGATGATCAAGAAAAGGTACATGCATCTAACAGAAGAAATTCTCAAAGAGAACCCCAACATATGCAAATACATGGGATCTTCAATCGATGCACGACAAGACATTGTGGTCGTGGAGGTCCCAAAGTTGGGGAAGGAAGCAGCTTCCAAAGCAATTAAGGAATGGGGTCAACCAAAATCTAAGATCACCCATCTCATTTTCTGCACAACCTCAGGTGTTGATATGCCTGGAGCTGATTACCAACTCACCAAGCTTCTTGGTCTCCGCCCCTCAGTCAAACGATTCATGATGTACCAACAGGGTTGCTTCGCCGGAGGCACGGTGCTCCGTTTGGCCAAGGACTTGGCTGAGAACAATAAGGGTGCACGCGTTCTTGTCGTCTGCTCTGAGATTACTGCTGTCACATTCCGTGGACCATCTGATACTCACTTGGATTCTATGGTTGGCCAAGCTCTATTCGGCGACGGAGCTGCTGCGGTCATCGTCGGAGCAGATCCCGACACCGCCATTGAACGTCCGCTGTACCAGTTGGTGTCGGCAGCACAGACAATTCTGCCCGACTCCGACGGTGCAATTGATGGGCACTTGCGTGAAGTTGGTCTTACCTTTCACTTGTTAAAGGACGTTCCAGGGTTGATCTCCAAGAACATCGAGAAAAGCTTGGTCGAAGCTTTCACTCCAATTGGTATCAAAGACTGGAACTCCATTTTCTGGATTGCTCACCCCGGCGGTCCTGCCATTCTCGACCAGGTTGAGGCCAAACTTGGTCTAAAAGAGGAAAAATTAAGAGCAACAAGGCAGGTCCTGAGTGAATATGGGAACATGTCTAGTGCCTGCGTGCTTTTCATCTTGGATGAGATGAGAAGGAACTGTCTTGAGGAAGGGAAGGCCACCACGGGTGAAGGGCTCGACTGGGGTGTCCTTTTCGGGTTCGGGCCGGGTCTCACCGTCGAGACCGTGGTCCTGCATAGCGTACCCACTCATTGAAACTTGGAGGGTGGAGCTGACACAATGGAGAGACTGGAAGCACTGAGTTGCACGTGCACAATTGACGGCCGTCTTTGGGAAGCGATTAACTAGCATAATTTGAAGGGGTTATTCATAAATAAATGAGGATGGAATCAAAAGGTGGATTATATTATATATAGTTAAGGATCCTTGAATTGTATACTTATCTGCATGTTTGTGTTGGTTGGGTTTTGTTTCCTGTTTCTAATTGGCTCAAAACTTTTCATTTTGGAATTAGTGGAAGTTTAAAGCAGTGGTTTGGTTACAATTTTCGTTTGATGTTTGAAGAGAAACTTCTCGGTTGTAATTCAGACAGTATTGAGCAAATATCTTCACATCCTTTGACATGTCTTCACTTTTGAAGCACTAACCGTGTCTTTAGTCATGGACTAATCTTATATTTAGAGCTAATATTATTGAGATAAGATCTTTTGTCTAATATTATTGTGTCTTTTTCTGTCTCAGACTCATGTAAGATTTACGTGAGATTTATATGAGATCTATATAAATAAATGACTGAAATTTATTAGACACAATAAAATATTATAATATTAGACAGAAGATATGAACTCGACGTTGTATCATAGAATTTCACGTGCTGACGGAGATAATCGTAGAAGAAATCTCTTTTCATTTTTTCCTTTTTTTTGTTTTTTTTTTGTCTTTTATTTTTTGTTGGGTCTGAACGGATTGTATGCCCAAAAGTAAAATACCGAGAGCTGACATTAAACTATGACTGCGAAAGTTGACAACTGAAACATACTTGGGTTGGGTATCAATCACGTGTCATCTTCCCTTCCGCTCTTTAGCTGCCAGCCATTCCCAAAATATTGCGGACTAACTTTATGTCCTATGTAAGACCATCAAAGGGAAACGAAAGCCACCTGGCAGTTTAATGGTTCAAAATAAATAAATAAAAAAGAGTTAAACGACATAAGTCACGGGCGTAATTTACCTTCTTTTAAAAATTCTCTAAACTTTAAAATTATTGAAATTTTAAATAAGAAAAAGTCCTAACTTCTGTTGAAAGAGTTGACAACAAGATACATGAGATATACCTTACAAATATCAACACACATAAATCAATTAAAAATTAAAATCAACTTACCTTTTTAAACCACCTTGAAGCCACTACAAAAAAAGGAGGCTTTTTGCTTCGTTTTTTAAACGTCACAAAAGACAATTAACCGTTGTCGAAAACTATTTACAACGTCTAATAAAACGTCACAAAAAAAGTCGTCGAAAGTAGGGTAAGCATTAGTGATCTACGACGTCTATTAGCAAACGTCATTGACGACCCAAGTATTCTTCGACGTTCTTGTAGACGTCAGAAAATGTGTAAATATTTTGCAATGTCTGAAATAAACGTCACGGATTGAAAAGTTTTTACGACGTACCGAGGACATCGTAGAAAACAATCATTCTACGACGTGTATGAAGGCATCTGTGAATGTAAGTATATTTTACGACGTTATAAGTAAACGTCGAGAAAGGATTTGTTATACCGACGTTTAGAAGACGTCGTAGAAAGTCTCTTTAGACGTCGTAGATTTTGAAATAATTAATAATTAACCGAAAATAAATTGATTTAAAATAGTTTTGCAAAATTAATGAATTTGTTTTCATTTATCTGAAGATTCTAAAATTTATGATTAATCAATTTTAATTAATTAATAATTTTGAAATTTTCAATTTCCCCAAAAATTGAATTTAATAAATATGAATTATAATTAATTTTTAATTTACATTTGTTTTATAATTTTTGCAAATTTAATATTTATCAAAATTGTAAATTATTAATGAGTTAATAAAAATAAATATTGTTTATGAATAAATATATTTAACAATTTATCAATTTTGAATATATCATTAATTATAATAATTGTTAATGTATAATAAGAATTGAATACATGCAAACAACAACTTATTATTTAACTGCAATTCCCAAATATGTCATAATACGACAATTAAAATAAAGAAAAAATCATAAATGTTTAATATATCAACATATCAACATGTTTAGTCTAAACGAACATTATGTGTAGAACATAAAAGTTCTAAGAGCTTTTTTTGTTGTTCGACTTCGGAAGTTAATCGATCATGCATTTCTTTAAATTGTTTAGTCAATTCATCGACTTGAGACTGTAACCCCTGATTAGCCCTCTTTGACTCCTCTAATTCGTCTCGAAGTCTCTTTCTGACCGAAGTATTCCCTTATGATTGAGGCCCAATTCCCATGCCAACAATGTAATCTGATCTAGTGCCCAAGACTTTGTCGCACACTTCATCCACTATCATCGGATGACCTTGTTTTATTGAATGTGTCATTTCATGACACATTAATTCCTAGAAAAGTAAGAATAAATTACATACACATTCTCATGTAGCAAATATTTGTAAATGAACTATGTACTCACCCATTTTGCTTTGCATTCGGGAGTTGTCCATTGATCTTTGGTTTCATTATAATGAGTGTGATACCATAGTTTTATCCGGTCACACTCTTTTCCTTCCTTGTCACTCTGTTGTAAAGAAATATATTACTAGTAATTCTTTTCATAAAATTTTAAAATGTTAATCAAAGTAAAATATAATTTAAAAGATAATAAATCACAATCTCATGTCGTATCGCTACAAAGGCCTTGGAGCCGAAGTTTGGTGGACAAATTAAACACAATTACCAAATTATCCATGTATAATAAGAAAAGAAATAACATATCTATCATCAACTTTCATAACATACACACAAAAATCATACTCACATCTTCTATAGCCAATTTAGATAATAGAGTAGTTAAACCTTTTATATCATTACCATATAGATTGTTTTAACACATAAAATGAATTCTTTATTTTACATATCAAGTGTTCCTTTCTAACAAGCTCGTTCAAATTTCAATTTTCAACCATGGCTTTTTACTCTTCTAAATTAGAATTTTTGTGATTTGATATATGAGGTATGAGGTTGAGAAATGCATAAATAATATTTGAAGTTTTATAAGCCCCTGCTTATAATTATGTAAAACTGTGAAGAAAAGTTGTAGAATTTGCCACTGGATATGGAATCAGTACAACTAACACATATACCAGATTTGCGATCTGAAAAGCTCATTGACATCTATGACAGCAAGAAGGTGCTATTTGACAACGATTCTCACCGACAACAAGCAGCAGTAGTTGCTTCTGAGGTTTCTGATCCATATCACTCAAAGCTAAGTAATGTGATTGTTTAAAGGTTCCTAAACATTGTAAGTATTCAACCTAAAAAATTGTCTATCATCTTTTATCTTCAAAAAACAAAAGGATTGATGATTTGCTATAATAGCAGTCACTCTCTAGAACAAACAGTTACATGTCCAAGAGTGATAGTAGCATAGGTAAGTGAGATAACTAAATTAGGGGATTAAAAAAATTGAGTCAGTGAGCTACAGGAGTGACATAATTCACCTAGATATCAACTGTGCATTTTCACAATAAAAAAACGTTTTGAGTTGAGGCAAGCTTCTCCTTAAGGTGTTGTGAATTGACATTTTTTCGTTGCATGAGTTCTTTCATAGCCATATTAAGTATCCAAACTGTTGCATAAGTTGATAGGATTTAAGTCTTGAAACTTTAAAGCTTCAACATCTGGTAACTGTTTCATAAAAACAGTCCATTACAGAAATAACATTGAATAATGAAAGGGGTGATCCAATTTTTTTACAATTTGTTAGCCTCTAAATGATCATAAAGAATGCTCGGATATTAAGGAAAAGGCCAGATTTGTTTCATGAAATGAAATGCAACTGACATAGTCGTATTTCATTTTGAAAGTAATAAGGGATTTCCATTTAAATGCTAAGGACATTGCTGTAGAGTTACACACAGAAATGATTCATGAAACAAGCTAAAATAATAATAAAATGGTAGTATGCATATCAACATCATCGTAAAGAATATGGCAAAAAATGCTTGTACTAGTCTAGTTTTACAGGTTTTGGTAGAAGATTGAAGATCAAATATATTTGTAAAAATTGGAGACTCTCCTTAGAACTCGAATATTTTCCTCTGTTTCAAACTATAAGTTTTGTATATGTATATTGCGTCAACTACTCACTCCTCAAGGCTAAGTATACTTCTGGAAACAAAAACTAAGAATGACCAAGTATATCAGATCTAATAAGCTAAATGAAACTTGTATGTTGATGAAAATTTCGTAGTCTACACCCTCAAAACCAATCCAAATCTGCTTCAGGTTTAATTAGTGAACAGAACAGCAACTACTCCTTTTCTCAAATTCAAAAACAAATTCAAAATGCTACTAGGAAAACAAAACATCAATGAAACATAACACGGAAAAATGAAACTTGAAGAAAAATTGATATTGTATTGAAGGTTTTCTGGTTTTTTTTTCCACTTTCCTTTTTTAAAATGAAGAAGATGATGAGCTTTATATTAGCTCTCACATGTTCTGCTACAATTTGATTTTAAACTGAAATCTAAAGTCTTGGAATGATGAATAAAACTAGACTAGTACAAGCATTTTCTGATTTAGCAAGACACAAACCATTGTTTAACAACTTAGAAAATTTAAAAGAAGACAGATTGTTATAAATACATAATCGAAGATAAGACATCTGTACAAAATTATGGCAAAAAACAAATTATGGCATCTCATATAGCAAATTCAATAGCTATAGTATGAATGCAAACAAAACAATTAAAAATCCAGCAACTTAGAAGTTAGCATACCTGGTTCTTGTTTTCCAATGGCTACTCCAACTATCTCCTCCTCACACTTGCAAATAGAAACCGCATAAAGGGCAAAAATTAGAACTACACTTTTAAACACAATTACCAAATTATCCATATGTAATAAGGAAACAAATAACAAATAACAAATATACAAAATAAGGAAGACAAACATAAGTCATAGATTATAAATCATAAATCATATATATATATATATATTGCAACATCCCACAACTATAAGGAAAATACCCGAACACCCGAAGGACATTCAAGTACATACCTTATGATAATGGTATGTTGGAGCAAAACATATCCGACTTACACATGGCAATCCAACCTACACATGGCATCATCTAACACACTCAAAATCACTAAAATTTTAAAACCATTCAAATCCATCCATTCATAAAGCTTACACCGATACCACCAAACAACTATGCATAAAAGCTTATACAATATCCAACAAAATGACAAAAATAAGGCTAGAACACTTATGGTGTCAGCTAACAGACCTCTGAGCCATAACTCTATCCAAAAGATTCCTTAAGTCCTGACTAAGGAACTAGGTCTCCTGACTCGTATCTGAAAAGCCACATTGCAAATTTTGATGAGTTTTGCAAACTCCATGAGTGAACCATCATCGATGAATTCACCGGATCATAAGCACACATCACATATTACACCAACATTCATAAACAGATACATTTATGATTCAAAACTCACACAATAGGGTATAACATTTAATCATTTCCAAACAGATCATATATAACAAACACATATGCATATGAGACTCCCATTCGTTCTTATTGTTGTGACCGAATGCCTATCACATATTTATACAAATGCTGGCCCATAGGGCTCATTCAGAACAAAATCACGGAGCATAGTTCTACGTGCACACACATATATCACAGAGCAAAGCTCTACGTGGAAGCACTTCATACGGGCAATTCAACTCACAACGCCTTTATCTGAGCATGCATTTTATGAAATGCATCAATCTGAATATCGCATGTATCACAATCACATGTTCAAAAAATCTCATAATCATCGGACATAAATCCGGCATTCAACTTTCGTTGAGGATTCACATAACATTCATAATCACTTTCAGAATTCCATAGCAAACAAAGTCACAATCAAAGCACTTCTAATACATTCCTGAATATTGATCTCCTCGAACAATTAAAGTCCAGAATTCATAATCAAATCGCAAGCAATATAACAATATTGAAAGCTTAAACAAATCAAATTAAATCAATCCTAGGAAATCATCTAAGTTGACTCACAGTACGCTCCAATAAGCTATTGCCTGGATGGTCCGATAATGTCCGATTGGCGTCTGATATGCTCCTCTAAAATAGGCAAAACACATTCACAAATATCACACTTTGCACAATTGTACAAATGTTCTTTCATAAAAATATCAATGTATAGAATGTATGCACAATGCATGTTCAATGACAATTCCGGGGTGCAATAATGCGATCCTTAACAAAATCATTTAGGAATCAAATCCCTCATTAATACCATATATTTTTACAATTGAATTGGACCAAACAATGTCAAATAATTTCATAGCTTCATTGACCACTTCAGATTTTTCCTATAAAACATATTCGGGTCAACTTTCCATACTAAATCAAATAAGGTAAATGACCAAATTAGATTAAACTTCCTTCTGTAAAGTTGTTCTCCCATTTCTTAGCTTTCTATAGACACTAAAAGCATTTAATTTGGATCAGTATACCAAGAGATATCCTCAAAATATTCTAGACGGTTCATAAGTTCCAGCAAAATTCATACCTCAATTTCCAACCAAAACTTGAAACTCTTAGAGATAGAATTAAAACTCAATTTCTTCGTAAAAGTTGTAGCCCTATGTCTCTAGTTTACAGAAAATCAAAAATTACCTAATTTGGATCAGTATAGGGAAAGTTATGGTCAAAATACAAAAGCATGTTCGAGCAGTCAAAGGATGGGTGCTCGTCACGACGTGGAGAAAAGATGAGGTCGCGACGTACAACCCAAAAAATCAGTTTTGTTTGGATTTTTGCAACGTTCACCATGACGAGTTCAAGGGGGGGTCTCCTACGTCGCAGCGAGGAAGAAAATGGACGTCGCGACGTCTGGTTCTGAAACTCGTCTTCCCCGAATTCTTTTTCTAGACTTTTCTCTTCTATACCCAAAACAATCTCTAAAACTTCACTCCAATTAACTCCTAATCTAGTTCGAAACATTTTCATAAGATCAAACTCAAGATTCACTTAAAACATCAAAATCCGATCCTCACACATGTAGCTTCACTTCTACTGATAAACATCGGACAAGAATGTATGCATGTCCATTTCGACTATCTCAAAACCCAAACAGAGTGTAAATGCATTCATAGATTTTCAGGCACTCTTCTGTAACTCATTTCAATTAAAACAGATCTCATTTCATACTTTGCTGAACACATTCCTATTTCACAGATTCGACCATCTAGTTCATTCATCACCGAAACTTTGCTCCCATAACCTCAGATGCATTCATTCATCTCCACAATAAAACATCATTTACAACAATAACTTACTTGATTTGGCTATAATATCCTGCAAGGAGAGCAGATCAAAGCATCAAAAGTTTCAGAACTAGTGTTCGGATGGCAAGTGTTTCCTCACGGAGAAGGACATTTGCACTAGCTCAATTCTAACTCCAAGCATCCGTACACTTTGCATGCCTTACAAGTGTCCTAATTCTATAAAGCCATATGTAACAATTAAATAGCCATTTGACACCATTAATTTGCCATTTGTCATCTGCCTATAATAGCCACTTGTCCCAATTATATGTTGCCACCTGTCACTATATAATTGGCCCATAAATTAATATTTTTTTTCACAAAATTTACTAAAAATTTCAAAATATCCTAATTAATACCAAAATCACCAAAACACATTTTAATCGCAATAACAACTCAATTGTACCCGGAAAAGTCAAGGAATGCATGTACAATCATATAAATGTGCAAAAATGTGCATGTCACAATTAATAATGCATGAAGTGCATTTTCCTAATTTCTCATCGAATTATCAAAAATCACAATTCTAGCCCTAGCATGGGTAACGAGATGTTACAACTCTCCCCTCCTAACAAAAATTTCGTCCTCGAAATTCTTACCTAAATAATCAAGTAGGTAGGGGTACTGATCCCTCATGTGCTCCTCCGTTTCCCATGTGGCTTCTTCACTCGAATAATTCTTCCAAAGGACTTTCACCATTGGGATCACTCGGTTCCTCAATTGCTTATTATGATAGCCAATTATCTTCACAGGTTCCTTAACATAACTCAGATTACTAGAGACTTCAATCTCCTGAGTCGGTATCACATGAGTTGGATCCGACCGATATCGCCTAAGCATACTCAAATGGAACACATTATGAATCTGAGCCATTTTCAAAGGTAAGGCTAACCTATAAGCCAATGATCCAATTCTCTCAATGTTCTCAAATGGACCAATATACCTCGGACTTAACTTACGCTTCTTACCAAATTTCAAGACACCTCGCCAAGGTGATACTCTCAGAAATACCTTGTCACCAACCTGATACTCCATATCTCGCCTGTGTTGATCCATATAGCTTTTCTGTCTATCTTGTACCATTTTAATTCTACTACGGATCAATTTCACCTTATCAACTGTATCTTGAATCAATTTTGGGCCCTCGATAATTCATAGACCCTCTTCATCCCAATATATAGGCGAATTCAATCAAAGTTATATACTTATCCCATGCTCCCTGAAACTCTAAAACATAAGCTCTGAGCATATCCTCGACAGTCTTGATCGTTCTCTCGCTCTGACCATCTGTCTGAGGATGAAAGGCTGTACTGAAATTCAGCTTGGTACCCAAAGCTGTCTGTAGACTACCCCAAAATCTTGAGGTAAATCTAGGATCCCTGTCCAATACTATGGACACTGGAACCCCGTGTAATCTCACACTTTCATCCACATATCGCTGAGCCAACTGATCCAATGAATAATTCTCCCTCACTGGTAAGAAATGAACCGATTTGGTCAGTCTATCCATAATGACCCAAATGGCATCATGTTGCCTCGGAGTCCTAGGCAAACCCATAATGAAATCCATCGTGATGTGTTCCCATTTCCACTCCGGAATAGGTAACGAATGCAATTTTCCTGCCGGAGCCTGATGCTCAGCCTTGACCTGCTGACAAGTTAAACACTTAGAAACAAATTTTGCTACTTGCTTTTTCATACCAAGCCACCAGTAATGTTGTTTCAGCGTGTTATACATCTTGGTAGTACCAGGATGCATAGCATAAGCTGCTAAATGTGCTTCCTCTAAATTATCTTTCCTCAGATTATCAACATTTGGCACACATAATCTCTGCTTTAACCTCAAGGTATCATCTCTCACTTCAAACTCAAAATCTAGATTCACTTTCAGCTTCTCAATTAACTTCACTAAATCTGGGTCTCTGCTCTGAGCCTCTTTAATTCGTTCTACCAAAATAGGTCTCAACTTCAAAGTAGCCATCAATGTATCATTCTGCTCCAAACTCAAATCAACATTCAGTGCCCTCAACTGAACTAGGCTAGGCAACCTCGATACCTGTACTTGTGCCACACTGCTATATGATTTCCTACTCAAAGCATCAGCTACAACATTAGCTTTGCCAGGATGATACTCAATTGTGCAATCATAATCTTTCAACAATTCTAACCATCTCCTCTGTCTCATATTTAACTCCTTCTGGCTCAACAGATACTTCAAACTTTTGTGATCAGTGAACACCTGAAATGTCTCTCCATAGAGATAGTGTCTCCAGATTTTTAAAGCAAAAACAATTGCAACAAGCTCCATATCATGAACTGGATAATTAAGTTCATGAGACCTCAACTGTCTCGATACATAAGCTATTACTTTACTATGTTGCATTAGAACACATCCTAGACCCTGATGTGAAGCATCGTTGTACACAACATAACCTCCCGAACAAGACGGAATAGCTAACACTGGTGCCGCAGTTAACCGATGCTTAAGCTCCTCAAAACTCCTCTGACAATCATCACTCCATCTGAACGGCACATTCTTTCTCAGAAGTTTTGTCAAAGGGGCCGAAATCAATGAAAACCCCTCGACAAACCTTCTGTAATACCTGACTAATCCAAGAAAACTTCGGATCTCAGACACATTCTTCGGAGCCTCCCACTTCATTACTGCTTCAATTTTCTTTTAGTCCACCTGAATGCCTTGTCCAGACACTATGTGACCCAAAAATATTACTTGATCAAGCCAAAATTCACACTTAGTGAACTTGGCATATAACTGTTTCTCCCTCATCAACTGAAGAACCATTCTCAGATGTGCCATATGATCTTATCTACACTTTGAGTACACCAAAATGTCATCAATAAAGATAATTACAAACTGATCTAAATAAGGTTGGAATACCTTATTCATCAAAGCCATAAATGCTGCCGGAGCATTAGTCAAACCAAATGGAATCACCAAAAACTCGAAGTGCCCATATCTGGTTCTAAATGCACTCTTGGGAACAACTGCCTCAGCTATCTTTAGCTGGTAATATCCCGATCTCAAATCTAACTTTGTAAACACCTGAGCTCATTGTAACTGATCAAACAAATCATCAATCCTCGGCAATGGATATTTATTCTTAACTGTTATCTGATTCAACTGCCGGTAATCAATGCATAATCTTAGAGTTCCATCCTTCTTCTTTACAAATAAAACCAGAGCTCCCCAAGGTGACACACTAGGCCTGATAAACCCCTTATATAACAATTCAGAATCGAAGTTTTTAATTCCTTGATTCTACAAAGCCATCCTATATGGAGGAATTGATATAGGAGCGGTACCTAGAATTATGTCAATAGTGAACTCCGTCTCCCTATCTGGGGGTAATCCCGATAGTTCAGCTGGAAACACATCCGAAAATTCTCTGACAACTGGAATATCCCGAATGGTTTGCTCATTTCGAGTGTCAACTATGTGGGCCAGATAAGTCTCACATCCACCTCGGATCAATCTCAAAGCACTTAGAAATGAAATTAGTCGAGCTGGCACTGCCTGACTAACTCCTCGAAACACCACTCTCGGCTGATTGGGAGATTCAAGCACTACTTTAGTAGTATAATTCATCACTTTACTATGAGCGGTGAGCGATCCATGCCTAAGATGAGGTCTATCTCTCTCAACTGTAATATGATCAAATCAGCTACTAATTCTGCCTGATCAATCCGAATTATACACCTCTTACATACTTCACCGATCACTGTTGTGCTATCCACTGGAGTGCTCACTACTAACCCACATTTCACCTCTCGCTCCAATGCAATTTAGATGCGGATGCGGGTGATGAATGAATGGGTAGATCTGGATCTACCAAAGGCATAAGCTTCAAAATTAAAAACGTTCAACACACCTGCTACCACATCTGGGGAGTCTTGTGCCTCCTGTCTGGTGATGACATAGACCCTGGCCTGAGTTTGCGGCTGATTGCTCCGTACCTCAGTCCTAACACTGGGCCCTGCTGACTGAGTCCGACCTCTACCTTTGCCTCTTTGTACAAATCTGCCAGCTCTGCTCTGCTGAACTGAGACCTCAGTCATAGTTCCTCCTCTAGCTCCAGGCAGGGCAATCCCTAATCTGATGCTCATAAGAGCCACATCGAAGACATGCTCCTGATATCCTCCAGCACTCACCCCCATGTATTTTACCGTAATGCTTACTTTCAGGAAATTGTTGTGGCTGACTGGCCGACATTTGTCCTCTGCCTCCTTCAGACTGAACAAATCTACTTCTTCCATGGAATCCAGATTGTCTCGATCTAGGCTGGAATCGAGACGATCTGTTCTGGCACTTTCTGAAGCTTTTTCTAGAATCAGCATGAGGTTCATTCTGCCTCTTTCCTCTATCCTCCTGCCTGAGCTCTCTCTGACTATCCTTCAATAATTGCTCTATTCTGATCGAGGCTGCTCGGAGTTCTATAAAACTGCTCAAGTTAGAGATAGCAAGCCTCGTTCTGATTTCCATATTCAGACCATCCTCAAACCGCCTACATTTATCTTGCTCAGTCGGAATCAGTACGGTCGCATACCCCATTAACTCATTGAACTTTATCTCATAGTCTACCACTGAGAGCCTGCCTTGCTTCAAATATAAGAATTCCTTCATTTTCTGATCCATGTAAATCTTTGGCATGTAATTCTCTCATAATGCTACCAGAAAATCCTCCCAGGTCAAGCTACAAGGTCTGGTGGTACTACCCGGCACGGTCTTTCACCACTGGTATGCGGGACCTTGCAGTAGTGAGACTGTATAATCATATTTCTCCTCTGCTATACAGTTCATATGATCGAACACTCTTTCAGTTATCTCAAGCCATCCTTCTGCTTCAGCCGGATCTGTACTTCCGTAGAAGTCCACAGCCCCTTGCTTTCTTAACTTATCATATCTTCTTTCCCGACTCATGGGAATTCTCGGAGGCATTCCAAAAAATTCAGGTACATGAGACCCTAAATTGGCTCCTATAGACTCCATGTCAGCTGACTCACTAATTTGATCCCCTATGGAAGATGACCTATAACAAACAAAAGCTGCAATTACTGTCTGAATCCTTCACTATGAATCATATTACTTCCCTAAAGATGCCAAACCATGCTCTGATACCAAAAATGCAACATCCCACTACCATAAGGCAAATACCCGAACACCCGAAGGACATTCAAGTACATACCTTATGATAACGGTATGTTGGAGCAAAACATATCCGACTTACACATGGCAATCCAACCTACACATGGCATCATCTAACACACTCAAAATCACTAAATTTTTAAAACCATTCAAATCCATCCATTCATAAAGCTTACACCGATACCACCAAACGACTATGCATAAAAGCTTATACAATATCCAACAAAACGACAAAATAAGGCTAGAACACTTCTGGTGTCAGCTGACAGACCTCTGAGCCATAACTCTATCCAAAAGATCCCTTAAGTCCTGACTAAGGAACTAGGTCTCCTGACTCATACCTGAAAAGCCACATTGCAAATTTTGATGAGTTTTGCAAACTCCATGAGTGAACCATCATCGATGAATTCACCGGATCATAAGCACACATCACATATTACACCAACATTCATAAACAGATACATTTATGATTCAAAACTCACACAATAGGGTATAACATTTAATCATTTCCAAACAGATCATATATAACAAACACATATGCATATGAGACTCCCATTCGTTCTTATTGTTGTGACCGAATGCCTATCACATATTTATACAAATGCTGGCCCATAGGGCTCATTCAGAACAAAATCACGGAGCATAGCTCTACGTGCACACAGATATATCACAGAGCAAAGCTCTACATGGAAGCACTTCATACGGGCAATTCAACTCACAACGCCTTTATCTGAGCATGCATTTTATGAAATGCATCAATCTGAATATCGCATGTATCACAATCACATGTTCAACAAATCTCATAATCATCGGACCTAAATCCGACATTCAACTTTCGTTGAGGATTCACATAACATTCATAATCACGTTCAGAATTCCATAGCAAACAAAGTCACAATCAAAGCACTTCTACTACATTCTCGAATATTGATCTCCTCGGACAATTAAAGTCTGGAATTCATAATTAAATTGCAAGCAATATAACAATATTGAAAGCTTAAACAAATCAAATGAAATCAATCCTAGGAAATCATCTAGGTTGACTCACAGTACGCTCCAATAAGCTATTGCCTGGATGGTCCGACAATGTCCGATTGGCGTCCGATATGCTCCTCTAAAATAGGCAAAACACATTCACAAATATCACACTTTGCACAATTGCACAAATGTTCTTTCATAAAAATATCAATGTATAGAATGTATGCACAATGCATGTTCAATGACAATTTCGGGGTGCAATAATGCGATCCTTAACAAAATCATTTAGGAATCAAATCCCTCATTAATACCATATATTTTTACAATTGAATTGGACCAAACAATGTCAAATAATTTCATAGCTTCATTGACCACTTCAGATTTTTCCTATAAAACATATTCGGGTCAACTTTCCATACTAAATCAAATAAGGTAAATGACCAAATTAGATTAAACTTCCTTCTGTAAAGTTGTTCTCCCATTTCTTAGCTTTCTATAGACACTAAAATCATTTAATTTGGATCAGTATACCAAGAGATATCCTCAAAATATTCTAGATGGTTCATAAGTTCCAGCAAAA